>JALECJ010000004.1:962542-1347863 GCA_023515745.1 Amoeboaphelidium protococcarum
GCAATATGTGGTGAGCGCGAGAATTGTCACCTTGCGCCACATGGAATTGTGTCTTCATCTTGAAGGTACGTAGATTGATGTGAACTCTCAATTATTTAAGGAAGCCGCTGCATAGTCCAGGGATATCTCCACTTATTTAGACCATAAGGCATATCACCTTTATCAATAGTACAATGGCCTAAAAATCAGCAAATGCGTTAATAGTTTTAAAGGCGTGTCTAATGTGTTTCATCGAGCGTGTCCCAAAAAATCTGAAATTAGGAGGTTGGCGTGTTATCAAACTATAAATTCAGCTGGCTCTAGCATCGTCTCTATAGATGCTTCGCGCTACTTTCCCTAGATACCGTTTGAGTCTAATCAGAAATTGCTGCAATAACGCAAGGACTAGTGCACCATAGGTTTCAATCTGCTCGTTCACTATGATATCGAATCCGTCAAGCGTTTGGTTAAAGTCTTGACAACTCCGACTACTCTATTTGTGATTCATGTTGATGCAAAGAATCAAATAATGTTTCAAGAGCTACAGTCTCATTATGCCATTGATTAGAATATCTTTGTCATATCTGTGCAGGATGTTCGTTGGGGCCATTCTTCTATTGTGATGGCATAGCACGCGGGGTATTTCATACTCCAAGATGCAGGACCGTGCGAGTTCTACATCAATCTTAGCGGTGATTCTTATCCATTGGTAGCTAATGAGCAAATTATATTTAGACTCCGCTGGAATAGAGGCACATCTTGGTTCAGACAATGGACCTTTGCAGATGACAAATGGACGCGCCTTAAAGGACCTCATACGTTATCCTCTGAAGATGGCGATTTCGCCGGCTATCTTCCCCAAGCTCCGTGGATGTCATATCAATCCCGCGGTCTGGTGCCGTGGAAAGCTGATCAGTGGTAGATTTTATCCAATAGTTTTGTTAGGATGATGCGTAATTCGCAAGAGGCGATAATTTAACTGGCATAGATGGAGTTTATGCTGATACCAGATGAAGTGTATTATCCAACGATATCTGGGCTTATGCCTTCTGACAAGGTACTGCGCACCCACTTCATGTACACCGATTTTGGCCTCTTCCCCACGCGTCCAAGAACCTTTCAAGATGATGAGACTTAGTTGTTGGATTATTTGGTAGGCAAACAATACATGTTCATACGCAAACTGGGTAGCAACTCTGCGCTAAAGGATTATATTGATGGCAAGATTTAAGCGTCTTACACAGGATATCAACTAGAATTACTCTCACGTGAAGTTGATTGAAGTGAGCACGATGTCTTTATACTTGGTGGTTTGGGAGGTTGATGACTTTGTAGTTTAATGAATCAGAAAAGTAGATAATAGATAATGTTTTATTTATGAACTCAACTAAGATTGTATTTACCGGTACAATTCCCACTCCCCAGACCTAATTCTTCACTTGTAAGTCGCTCACAATCGTATTCAGCGATCTCTCATTTCTTGTGAAATTAAGTAAGTGCAGAAATTGAGAAATGATGGTTAAATGCCATGTGAATATTCTTCAGTATTTTTGGTGATCATGTTTATATCATCTTTCGTTTTAGAGTCAGTTCAGAACGATAGAGGAGCCAATAGCTTTCAACAGCTTTTTGCGTTTGCTCGGCTGCAACTCGCGTGGGTAATGACGTTGTTGGTACAAGTCCAAATAGGCATCCAGCTGATCATCAGTCAATGCAACCAAATCATTCACTGATTTCAATTCTGGCAATTGATCATTGGCTTGACGAGGCATCTGGCCATTAGGAGTTGGAACTTCTTCCCAAGGATCAGTCACTCCATCTCCACAAGATTTGTTATGCAACTTGCGTTGTCCGATTAGCAGTTGTTTCAGGAGATCCACAGTTGGTGCATTGGCCGCAGCAAAAGCCGCAGCAAAGGCTCCAGCAAACCAATTTGGTGCTTCAACACGTGTATTCTCTTGTCTTATGTGCTCCATACAGATTGAATTTGCTCTAATTTAAGCATGAGCAATCTCATCATCAGAACACACTCTTTCACCAAATGTGTCTTGTACCATAAGACGTCTGTTGACATCTTTCACAGAACGCGCAACATGAGCAATGTCCTTGATATCACATTCATTAATTGCAGCATCTCTGTTCATATCAGTATTTTCGTCAGGCACAGCATTCAAACGCGGATAATTGTTGCGATAACGATCCATAAAATGATTAAATGGACTATAAATTATGTTGGTTAGAGTTTGGAGGAGAAGAATGTGTGAAACGATTGCTGTACTGTTTTCCGTAGAACTTCGCTGTTTCAAACTTTGATGATAAGTTACTGTCGATTCCTTACTGCAATAAAGATGGCACTCGGGATGCTACAATAGTATTATAGTACATTACGCTGCAGAATATAATTTCAAAATGACTAGTCATCCCAAGAGGTCACCTTAGGATTTAATTCAAGATGAAACGCGTCTTAAATCTGACTTTAAAGTTTCACCAAACTGAAGCTAATAAAATATCGTGGCAAAATATCAACAACAGTTATAATGCTCACAATTTCAACACTTCTTGGTCTGTGTATCCCAAAACACCGAGCAATCCATCAATGTGCTTAATCTTAACATCGCCGCCACAAATGTAATTCATAAATTACTCGTTACCACTGACAATTACTTTCAAATCACCGTTTCTAGCGGTGGCTGGCGATGGACAAAACTATCGGATATCCTCTAATTTTATGAATCCTTCTTTGATATTAGCATCTTTACTACTATCACCTAATTGATCAACAAAGTAAACTACGCGCATATCCAGAGTCTGGGAATTTATCATGTCGTCTAGCGAGTCTTTTAATAGAATCTCTTGTTAGTTCTTACTGCCATACAGAATAGTGAGAGATCTCTTCCGTTCATCGCTTTAATGGGACTGCAAATTCTAAATGAGTTACATTATAGGAGCTATTGCCGTGCCTCCAACTATTGCGATCAGATTCTGTTCGTCAGGAATAGTGGCAGTAATATGAGGACCGTGTAAATCCAGTGTATCTCCTTCACTCAACTAATTAATGTATCGCGCAACTTCACCGAACGGAGCTGGATAATTCTTTACGATAAACTCCACGTATTCAGTGCCTAAGCTTATTGGAGTGAATGGCCGATAGCCTTAGGAATGCGGCTCTTTGATGTTGAAGTGTACAATTTAATCACGAGGATAATCAGTTCCAGCCGGTACTCGGACGCATATCAATTTAGTTGATGGTGATATTCGCTAACTCGATATTATCTTGCATGGAGTATAGAATTTATTGCACGGAGACAGACTGTCTTTCTTACTAAATAACCCATTATTACTGCTGTACTCATAAGCATACCAAGCAGGTAGAGCAAGAACCGTGCCGGAAGCGACTACGAGCCGCCTATTTCGCCTCAACATTATCAACCAAGAGTAAAAATCGGTATAAAGAGATTCACAATAGGTCGGGAAATGAAGGCAGTTTACACAAGAAGAATATTGTTAACATTCAATGACAACATCAACATATTTAAAGTGAATGATATTTTATATATATATATATATATATACGTCATGCAACTGTAAACTTGGACTCAAAGGATGCGCCGAGATTATTAGTGAAAAATGTTGATAGATCCTTGATGGCCGCAGACGTCACTCTGTCACACTATATCAACTTGACACTTTTCACGTATTCCAGCTTAGTAAGATAATATGCACCAATAGAGGTGACTTGCGGTAATCTTGATAGTGTTATTGAGTTTAGATACGGAGCAGCGTTTACAATAGATTTTAAATGGCCATCTTCAACATCTGGCTGATCCTTGATGCTTAGAGCGATAAGCCCAGGACTGCACAAGACCAGATTTACTATAATATTCGCCCGTACATTCACACAACCATCTATTGAGAAGTATTACAGCCTTGTCAGATAATTCGATGGCAGAGTATCAAAGCACCTCAAGAACAAATAATCGCAGTGAGCTAATCTTAGCGTAAAAAGTCTCGACATCAGCTGCATAAGCCTCTACGTCTACTCTTATTATACCTCAACATGTCTATCATTAAACCAACCTCCAACATCTAAACATTCTAAAGTTTTCAGACTTAGTAATGAATCAATCACTAAATTAGTAAATGATCTATGGTCAATTCTCTAATGCCACATCAAAGATTTTAATCGAGGCAAAGATTATATCACCTAAGGAAGACGGAACTCTTCACCTTACACTGCAAAAGATAGATGCTCCAACTTCTTCATCTTTCTACTGATAAATTCAATGATTGGAGATAATTGACCGGCAGTGATCCGACTACCTGGGGATATGAGCTCAAATTTGCGCAACTATTACAGGTCAGCTAAATCAGCCAGGCTTTTCATAACATTTTTACTCACGTTATACTACTGCAAAACAACGGAGAAATTCTCTAAACTTCTGCACTTGAACACAGTGACCCAATCTTGTAAATTCCCTTGATCAGACCGAAGGAATATAGTCTTTAAACGACTCATGAAATCTGCCTACAAAATCCACTCATTTAGCAGCGGTAAACAGCCAGAGGTCAAATTCAGCTTTATTTCCACTGCTGATCGAATCCCAGTCTTTTTTAGTATTTTCAAAGCAGATTGTTGCACATGAGAATTATCAGTCTACAAGTCCAGCCGCTTACACCATGGATCTTTGAATCTCTAACAAAATCGGTCCAGAGACGACATATCACCAACGCGACTAGATTTAAAAGCCAAGGTATCCCAGACAATTGGGCATTTTGAGAAATATCTATACCAAGACTTTGAAACCTGACATGCAAATAATGTGTCCTTCTTGCCAATATATTAAAAGATTCCGTGGACAATCTCTGCGGGTAATACATTGATAATGTCCATCTATTGATTCTTGAAACGCGCGACGCGTTGCTTCGTATCGATATTCTTCCCTTTGAGTTTAGTGTGCACCATAGACTTCATTTGAAGCAATTCCTACACAAGAACTTATCAGTTTAAGTATATTAACACACTGATGATAAAATAATAATACCCGGTACAGAGAGTCTTCTTTTGGAACATTGTCCAATCCAACATCAAGAATGTCCAGAGAGAGTGGCCATTGTTTCAAGTACAGATATACCTTGGTACTCAGCAAATAACTCTACAAAACAAATTCAACTTGCAGAGAAGCTTTGACAATTATTTAAAGTCAAATATTACAGGTGCAAAGTGTGGATTGTAATATCTTGCCACATTCAGATATCTGATCGCGTCTTGATGACGTTTCAACTTAACAAGGCATTTAGCAACACCATACGACACTTCTGGCACAGTTCTGTAATTCCAAGATTATCTATATATCTACATGAATAACAAATTTATGACTAAGATGAACAAGTTAAAGACGATCATTACAGTGTAGAAAGATGCCAGCGCTTGTTCAAAGTTGCCTTGTGCATACTGCAATTCTGCAGTCTTCAAGTCTTGTCGCAATATACCTTCAACTTCTCTCTCGATAGAGTTCCCCTTCTTTTACTTTGCATCAACTTTTACATACTTCTTTATATCCATAGTTTACACACACACTAATAGAATGCTCGATACTGATCAGCCTCTCCTGTGAAATGAAATAACGCTTGAGCGAACAGACGGAAACATAATTCAATTCTTCTAATCGCTCACACTGAACGGAATCTGTCTGCTCGTTGAAACCACATACGACAGTAATTCTACAATCTATCAATATGACGCGACGGAGACAGTCCAAGTCATCAAGTGCTGCTGATAAAGAATTCACACTTCAGATTAAAGAGGCATTCAAGCTTTTTGATAAAGAGCAAGATGTATTCATCTCTAGAAGTGATGTCCCGCTGGTTTTGAAGGCTCTTAATTACGAACTGGCCGATGAGGCATTGGAAGATTACATATCCGACAATTTCAAAAGTAATGTGGTTGGTGAATAAGAATTCATCTCCAGTTTAAAAGCATTCTTGGTATATTTTAGTCATATGACGTGTCTTTTGTTGGAATATTTCGATAACCTGCGTACTGCTGTAGAATGATCAAAGCTAAACTGAAGCTTATGAGAAGGCGTTTAAATTATTTGACGTTGATGGAGAAGGCTTCATTACATATGATAGTCTGAGAAAGCTTTTGAAGGAACTTAATGAGGAATATACTGATGAAGAGATTCAGGAGATGATTGCTGTTGCAGATAATGACGGAGACGGTAATTTATCGTGTGGCTACTCAATATTATTACGATCTTACTTTTGTATCATATGTGTAGGACGCGTCGGATTACAAGACTTTAAGCACATCATGTAACTGAGTAATTGAACAATGTTCAAATTTGCGCGCTATTTGCGACCGTATCAACCTTATGGCCGAGCGTTAGTTGTTGGGTTTTCTGTGAAGAATTCCTTCTTTGCAACAATATTTCCTAAAGCATTTGAATCTGCTTAATAAATTTGTTGTTAGATGTATCTGAAAAATTAAGAGCGCGACACTTGAAATAATACCGTGTCAGCCCTTATTAAAACATAATCGCAATAATGTCTGCAGATGATAGATTTTTATTCTACACATCTTGTATGTAATTGCGTAAATCATCGCATGCCGTCGATTTCGCTAACGCTTTTGAATTCCCATTCAAAGATGTTTGATAGTATTCTCGGCACACTATCTACAGTATATTATTAATTGTATTGAAGCGTTACCTAACCAGAAAAATGTGATGAAATAATTCGACATTACGTATTCCTATTCCATTTCCATTACTAAAGGTGTACCATAACCGCCACTAATACGCGCGTGCACAGGAGCTTCTGTGCGTTCTGCACGCTTTTCACTCAAATCCTGATTGATTGGATCAATTGTGAGTACCCCGTAGCATTCACCGGTTGCTGTTACCGCTCGTGTTTTCCCGCCTGTATTCAAACTTCTCTTTTAGTACTTTGCTTTCATCCATCTCGATTTTTTTAAATCTTCGGTAGTTGATATAAATCATCGTAAGCGAAATATAGAAGCTATCAATTATGCAGGGTGAAGAGAGTAAAATGGAATAGCTAGCGTCTCATGATCTGCGTGTTGTAACCTTTCACTCTCCGCGATACTGCGATCTGTGTGGAAAATTCATCTGGGGCCTGAGAAAGCAGGGAATGCACTGCGTTCATTGCGGTGTAGACATTCATCAAAAGTGTTTTAATGCGTGCTTGGAGAATGTACCGTGTCAGCCGCTGGATGGGAGCAGTTGTTCTCATGATTCAGTGCACGATCAAGAAGGGCAGTTTATCGCCGCCATCCAGTAGTCTGATGTGAATTATGAAGAGGAGTTGATGGCGCAATAGATCGATATGAATATGAACAGTGGTAATCTTGGTCTGATGACTCCGCCACAAATGGAAAAGGCTGAGGTGGAAAATGTCGCGTTAAAATTGGCTCAAGTTGCTCAAGAATTGCAACAGGAGGAAAAGACTTCGCTGGAGACTGTTGCCGACGCCACTTCTGTTTAATCTGAACAGGAAGTTGTCGTGCCGCAAAGCGTGGCTCAAATCAGTAGCGTTGAACATTAATCGATTGACGGCGATAATTATGACTCTGTTGAGCCAAGTGGTCAGTCTTCTACTTTCGCGTCTACCAAGAATACTGGCAATCACCATAACTAGAATAATAACAATAATATGGCGGTGAAAAGAGTAGCAAGTTCACTGCGAAGTAGACAGTCATCGGCACCCACGTTGGTTCCTATTACGGAGACTAAAAGTGCAGATGAACTCAATACTCCTGTCGTTGATCCTATACCCTCTGCTGCTCGCCGTCGTAAGTAATCTAATGGCCTTTTGCAGTCTATAATCTTACGTACCGCGTCTAAAGCTAATGAAATGGACAAGGTTCATCGTGGATCTCCCAAACTAAACGTTTTTACTACCTTGCCTCGAAATTACTTTCGCTTTACGATGAAAGTCGGTCCGTTGGCCAGTTTTCAAGATAAAATTGAAGATCTGTTCTTATGGAAGAATTAGAGTGAGACTATTGCTGCGTGGTTGATATTTACAGTCCTCTGCCTGAATCCCTTCCTCATAATGTTCATCCCTCATGTCATAATGTTGACCGTGTTGTGGAATAACTATTTTGTTAGGGAATAGCGCCGCGCTAGGAAGATGCAGAAGAAGCATTTGTAAGCTGATCAGGTGGTTCTGGATAAGAAGAAGAAGAATTTGAAGCCATCTTCATTCAAGCCTGATGATATAGATTACAAGCACAATATGCAGTTTATTCAGAACACTATGGGAATGTATAGCGACGTTTATGAGCATCTTTGCTACTATAATACATACATTGATTGGTCTGATGAATGGTTCACAATGATGGTATTAAAGTTGACTCTGGGATCTGCTTTGATACTTGCTCTTCTATACAAGTTTATCGCGTGGAACTATGTAATTTTAGGCGCTGGATCGCTCGCATTTATCGGAAATACCGCGTTAGGATAGGCTATTGGTGCACAGTTGCTTTCTATTTTTGATTAAACTAACACTATTGGTAATTTAGATGCATAGCTTGTCATTTAAGAATAGACTCAGTCAGCTGCTATTAACAACAACAATTCCAGTAAGAAAGAATAGAAAATGGCAAGTCGTTAGAGCTCCGTTTAAAGTCTGGAAGACGCTGCCATTGCTTCTTTTGTCACCTCATACGATAAACCTCATCGCGAATAGTAGTAGCAACAGAATAGAAAATTATGACGAACTTCGTGTTGAATTAAATATTATACCGTAATAAATTGGCTTTATAAAGTAGAAATTGTCCTTGCAGTAGTGCTAATACTTTCATAGTCAATGATCAATCTTCATCGAAAAGTCGATATGAGGAACGCCTTGAGTTAAACTGCCCATACTGAGAACATCGATCGAGTCGCATATATAATCCAGCACAGAATCTTTAGTAATGCCACCACTCACCTCAATTATGATGTGCTTATAATCCTTCTTGATCTTATCAGCGGCGATCTTTGCATCAGCAGGCGTGAAATTGTCAAGCATCACCACATCAGCACCATCACGAATAGCTTCCACTGCTTCATCGTAACTGCGACACTCAACCTCCACCTTCAAGGAGAATCCTGATACCTATCGCACCCGTTGAATAGCTTTACTAATAGAGCCACAACTCCATATATGATTATCCTTCAACATTACCATGCTACTCAAATCCACGCGATGGCAATCAGCACCTCCGACAAGCAGAGCATACTTCTCAAACAATCTGAATCCTGGAGTGGTTTTACGTGTACCGGCGATACATCCCTTCCACTGAGGATGAACTTCCTTTACTCGGCTCATAATCTAATGTGCCAATGTAGATATACCCGAAGTGCGTGCCATCAGGTTCAGCGCAACACGTTCACCACGGAGTAGATCACACGCTCTTCCACAAACTTTGGCGACGACAATGCGACCAGCTTTACCTCCATGTCCTTTCTAAACATCGCTCACAGTGTCCACGTCTATATAATCACCATCAGAGTAGAAAGCCTCAAACTTGCAATTCAAGATCTATGTGAATAAACATTGAACCACTGGGAGCCCAGACACCACACCGCTAGCTTTGCAAAGTAACAAGGCTTATTTTTATTCAGTACCAACAGCGAAAGCTCCAAAGTCAAAGCTGGGAATGTCTTCTTTCAAGTATTCAAGAAGAATTTACTTGAGCAGTTCAGGCGGTATAATTGAGTCCATACTTTTGCGAGAGTTTTTATACTGTGTCTATTCAGAGAACTTCAGTATTAAGCGTAAGAGATGGCAAGAGCGGTTCCGACTGAATAATTTGAAAAGAGCCTTAAGATGTTGTTTAGCAGTTTGTCCAAACTTCGCCAAGTAAATCGAATTGTTCAAGAAATATAAATCTAAATTGCCGGTAAAAAGTAATTAAAAGCATTACAATGTCAATCTACTGAAAATTTATAAGGGAGCTTTATTTTGAACACACGAAGGCAAGTGTGAGTTGACGTATTCGTATCAAGCATTAGAACGCGCTTTAACCTCTCTCATGTAACGGAATCGCCAAACTAAACAAAAGTTTAAAGATTCCATAAATAGATGGCGACTTATATTTAGATAGACGAGTTGAATCTTTTAAAGTAGATAATTAGTAACACTGACCACATTATTAATTAATCCATACCCCATAATTCAAGTAAGCGCTACACACGCAATCGATCGATCATTGTTGAATTTGAGAAGAAAACACGCGATTTAAGAAACTGCGTGGCTTGACGGGCTCGTTCGATGATTCAATCAAAATTTCGTAAGCACTGGGGCCTCTTATCATCATTATCATCATTTGCAGCTCATATTAATTACGCCCATTAATAAAGACACTCTGACTCATTGTCAGCTATACTTTGAATAGTTTTGCTGAAATTTGTACACCATAATAATAGTAATAATATAATGAAGAGCGAGTACTCCTCATAGACGGCGCCAGTGAAGGCTCGTTTGCTGAATTAGAACTGGGCAATTGCGGTGTTAATTGTGATGCTTTTGGCGTATTATTTGATTGGATCTTCATCCACAACCTCTTAGTTATTTGGAATTCAGAGTGGCGATGAAGCTTTGCCCAAGGTTATAGATCAGGCGCTGCAATCGCGCTTTGTTGAAGTGTGGTAACATCCTACCGAGACCGTTGGCTAACTATCTGAAGGTGATCAAGATATCGAGATCTATGATGACGCTGCTGGATTCTACAAGGCTAATAGTTCTGATGCTGTAGTCAACACCTAATTTGGGCCTGTGGAAGGCGTGTACATATCTCCAGTTAGATTGAGTGCAAAGTAAGGCAATAAGGTGCCAGCTGAGATCAAGCAGAAGTGGCCTGTGGGCTATTTGGGTATTCCATTTGCGGAGAAGCCATAGAATGAACTCCGCTTCTCTGATCCTGTGCCATGGTCACGTAGCTGGTCCGATGCTTATGGATATGATTCTCTGAAAGCTGTCAAGTATGGTCCGCAGTGCCTGTAAATTTTTGGTCTACCTCCATGGTTTTTGAGTGAGGATTGTCTGTACTTGAACGTATTTACTCCCCCAGCTGCCAGATTAAAGCAGTTGAGGAAGAAGAATAAGAAGATACCGGTACTCTTTTGGATATTTGGTGGAGCGTACGCCTTTGGAAGTGCCGGTTTTGCAGATGCCAATAGTTTTGGATTGTACAATGGTGCGTTTATTAATGAACACAAGGATGTGATGATTGTGACTTTTAATCATCGCGTTGGACCGTTTGGATTCCTCCATACGGATGCGGAAAATATTAGCAATAATGGTATCGAAGATGTGAAGGCTGCCTACAGATGGACTGCTGATAATATTGGTGATTTCGGTGGTGATGCTGATAATATCACGGTGTTTGGTATGTCTTCTGGTGCTTATAATGCTATTCTCGCAGCCTTGGATGTAGAGCTTTTACCTGCTCCAAAACGCATCATATCAATGAGTCCACCGCTATCCCTTAAGCCTAGAAATACTACTATGGCTGTTGAGTTGGGTAAGAAGCTGATGCACAGTCTGAAGTGTGACGATTTGGATTGCCTGAAATAGAAGCATCCGCTGCAGATATACAAGGGAGCGTACGGAATCAACGATGGCTGGCTGGAGACTCCTCTCGGATCACCGCTCAAGTGGATGCCTACCTATGATGGCCATCATGTCAAGAATAGGCCATTGGAACTCGTGGCTGACGCATCGCCAAAGTTGAAAAAACGTCTGTCCAAGATGGAGATTATGATTGGTACCAGCCGGGATGAGGTGGCACTGTTCGCCGGCATCACTGAGATGTATGGTCTATTCCGTGGCGGTACATTTTACTTTGTAAGAGGCTAGTGGTCCAGTTGGGAATTCTGGAAGAGCTGGGCATTCAACGTTGGCTCTGATTCTGTGGCTGATTAATTGGCTAATGAGCTGGGCTTGAAGTTGAATCATCACGCTAGAGCTTATATCAACACCATGTATGCCACGTTTACAGATTATGAGGTGGTGAAGAAGCTGTTGAAATTGTATCCAGTGCAGTATACCAAGAAAGATGCTTTATATCAGTACATTCAGGCAGCGACAGATTTCATGTTTGTATGTCCATCAAGAAACTTTGCACTCAACACTGAGAAGTACGTCAAGTCTATGCACATGTATCATTGGGTTCAGATTCCGGACTGGGCCTAGCCAATCTTTGGAGATGGTAGATTTGTCATGTCAGAGTCTGTACCGCATGGATTTGATTTACCTAATTTCTGGAATTATAATGTTGATTTGGGTGGTGGAAAGCCTTTGGGTAGCATGTATGCTGATTACTTTACCGCATTCGCTGCGGGTGATGTCTAGAATCAGTGCACTCCTCAGTCCCTGGCATTCAATGATGAATTGAAAAGGAACGGTACCGAGTCTGATTTCTAAAAGACCAACAAGTGTAAATCTGCCCTTCCCAAGTGGGATCCGTTCACTCCATCCAACCGTCAAGTGGCCTTCTTTGGACACCCGCGTAATCAAGTGACATTTAGCAATGATTTACGCGCAGAGAAGTGTGACTTATGGGATACATTGCGTAAGAAGGGATAGATGGACATGTATCCATTTTGAATTTTTTGATAAGACTAGTGGATTAGAGAAGTTGAAAAGAAATATCGATTTTGAATATTGACTATAGTAATAAACAGAGTAAATCACTTTTACTTTTTACCGTTTCCTGAGGCATTTGTATCCATATCACCGTTCACCTCCACACAATACAAAATCGGAAGAACATTTAGCTTCCACTAGACATAAATTGCGGCTTATTTCGACTAATCAGCACCATATTAAACAATTTAAACATCTTAAATATCCTTGATATTCACAGATGAAGATGGACGATCAAACAGACCATTCGTGGCAGAGCAATACTACAAGAACAGCATTGAACAATACGATCCAAGACCGGATAAAATGTGCCACCAAGCGTGCAATTACAATACACCAGTACTCAACCATAGACAAGTTGTAACCACAACTTCCACCAGGCCATTACGCAAATTAAGCCCAGTCAATTTCTAAATATATTTAATCAAAACCTTGGGCAACTGGGCATTAATGTAATTCCGAAGTGATCGAATATAATCACAAGCCAAATTATCAATATTCCACAGAGTGAACGCTGCAATATAGCAAAATAATCCAAAATACAGCAGATTCCGGTGCTTCTGGTACTTTTCCACCCAGCTCAATCGCACAGCTTCGTACATTACAAACACGGTGAATAGACCATACGCAGTGTGATGAAATTCAGGGAATTTAAGAAACAGATATGACACTGTGACCACCAGAGCATACAAGGCAATACAGATAGGGAACCATGCGCCGTACCTGGGCTTCCTATCAATTTACACGCTGCAAAATAAGAGGAAACTGACGCAGTACAGCATGGGCAGCTCATCCAATAGCTACATTTCGTAAATCAGAGTCATGTGAAACGCCCATGATCCAATGCCGACAATGACCAGGGAGACGTATGCCCAGTAATACCTGATCTAGAACCGGTAGATATAGGTGAGATAGAGACCAAGCAGTGCCAAATCTACGATAGCCATATTACTCAGCGTGTTCCAAAATTCTGCAATATAAAAAGACACCATGTAATTCTCTTCACACCAGTCCAATGTCGCCGTTCTCTACCCAAACCATCCCAACCGTCCACCATTCAAAATTCTTGCACTCATAATTACTACTACCGTCTCCCCAATGTTACTCTTTCCCTTATAATTTAACCCAAAAGGCAATAGATTTCAATAATGGAGAGCTAACCTAAAAACCAAGCGAATGGCTCAAATAAAATAAATGTGAGAGTCAAGTTTTAGAATGACGATGAGGATCAAACAATGGGCATTAGTAACAACTAGATTAGACTGCGCGAAACAAGCTTCCTCAAACTTTTCTGGATCGCTCTTACTCGGCCGAGGGCAGAGAGGGAGAGACAGTCGCCATTCAAACGTTCCTTTTCTATTCAACGGATTTAAGAATCTCTTTTCCTCTTCCCGCGCGTTTTTACAGGAGATCTAACCACTTATTCAAGATCTGACCGCTTAGTACAAATATGGCTGATAATAGACCGGTGTGTAATTTCTATCTGAAAGGTCAATGTAAATATGGAGATAGATGCAAGTTTAGGCATCCTGTGGAGATGAAGCAGGCATCTTTTGTTGGTGGTCGGTCGTCCAATGTTAATAGTAATATACAGAGGAGCAGCGGTAGTAATAGTAATCAGTAGTCTTTGAGTGTATTTGCCAAGCACTCTGCCTTCAGTTCGTCTTCTTCTACTTCTAATACTGCACAACCGACAACTACTAAAGCTGGCGGTGGGAATGCATCGCTTGGAAATTTAGCTTTTAATGCAGACACTATTAAGGTGGAGTTATCTTGGGCTAATATGTGGCCTATCAGTTGTTACGGTCCTGATTACTCCACGTATCCTCCTTGTAATTTGATTGCCGGTGTTGATGTATCTCCTGATGAGGTTAGAATGCAGTATTATCATGCAACGAGGAGTAGTAATAGCAGTAATGCGCTCCAGTAATATATGGTCCATGTGAGTTCCATGGTACAATCTATTCAGAAGAAGCGGTAGTAGATTCTCAGTAATGTCACGATGGCATTTGAAGATTATACACGTCAACTAATTGCTCCCACCAAGTCTGTATTCTCTTCATAGTCCGCGTTTGCTTAATCTGGTAACCCTGTATAGTCTACTTCTGGTGGTCAGTCTGTATTCGCGTCATTGTCATCATAGTAATCGTAGTAATAGTAGTAGTCATTTTAACAGCAGAGTGTATTTTCATAGAGTGCGTCATTTCAGTAGCCACAAGGAGGTACTAGTGTATTTGCATAGGGTTCGTAGCCTTAGTAGAGTATATTCGCTAATACTGGGCCGTTATAGTAATCTCTTACTTAGTAGCCGTCGTAACCTCCCTTGCTTACTTCTTCATAGAATCCATTTGCTTAGCCTCTCTAAGCTGCACAACAGTAATCTCTAACTAGCAGTCCATTTGCACAATCTGTATCGCAAAATGTGTCTAATTAACAAGTTGGAATATCTTAAAGTGTGACTATCTAGTCTTCAGATCTCAATTCGTAATAAGTTGTTGATCCCGCAGTGTGGACGCGACCTTTTGAATTTGGTAAAATACCAGAGTGCGAACCTCCTGCCAATGTGCGGTGACTTACATGAAGTTATCTGTTTCTGTGAATAGCAGGTAACCGATATACTCTTGCTTGTTGGGTTTGAGATAGAAATGAGATCTGTAATATAGAGTGAGACTTGATAACACAATTGGAAAGTCGATACCAAAATTTAAGAATTTTTATTCTTCAACAACAGTTAGATTTTCTCTCTCGTAAAACTCATAAACTAGTCCTGGCTATCCCTATTCATCTTCGTTTTAGCATCATACTAAAATACACAAACAGTATTACACTCACTTGAGCAGGAATCGCTCTGCAACATCATACAACAGCACTGACCTGGTTCGTGAGATCTTTGGCGCAAATCCTGGTGCTTTGTAACTGGCTCGCTCAGCATTCACCAACTTGTGCAGGAAATAATCTCTAGAGGTGGCATTCTTATCGAAGTAGGCAGGTTCTGGAATTTCTGGCTGGTACGGGACAACTCCGCTCTTATTAGCAATCTCAAATACATATCCTTCACCTTTTGGTCTGACAAGGGCAAACACATGGTTCTACTTGCTCGTGATAGTTGACATCTTGACTGGCACACTTGGTGGTCCAGTCTAATCTGCACCAGATCCATCTTGGAATATAATGACCACAATGTCATTACCAATGTGTCTCTTTCGTTCCAGCTACTATTTATCAGATGACTTCATTGGCAGGAGAAGACTAACGTGGAACATCACCTCATATCCCTACCACTTTGTGTAGTACGAGTGAGTACCAGTCTGATTTTCATTAACATCCAAGCCAGCACGATATCCTTTCCAGTTCTTCAGTTCAATCTTCTCACCGAGGAAGCTCATAAAGTTCTTCAACGCTGGAGATGCCGTCTCCCAGCTATTGTTGTACATCTCCTCCTCAGTGCTCTGACCATCTTTCAGATACAGTAGCCCAAACTTGTAACTTCTAATTACCTGACGCTCCTCCATGGAAAGTAATTCATTCGGCAACAGAGGATCCTTGCAAACCTTTAAATAATCTACAGGCAGCGACGGTGCAGCAGCAGTTACAATATCTCTTGGTGCAGGCCCTAGACCAAGAACTTTTCTCAACAAAGGTGCCTGTACAGAGTCAGACTTGACCATGAGTCTGTCAGAGCCAGTAGTACTTCTAACCAAAACTTTGTAATGCTAATCATCCTTTATAATCGATACAGCAAGCGGACCGTTTGGACTCTCAGCAGCCAGAAGATTAGTGTGAGCCTTTCCAAAAAAGTTGTCCCTATACCAGATGATATCCTTCTCACATTCTTGAAGCAGAGACTCATGGACTCCAGTGATCTTGGCTTGCGACGTGGTCTTTTCAACTTTAAAGTCAGAACTGCTTGTATCCATATTTTAACAGAAACTAATACACTGAGATATGTATATAATGAATTAAAAAAGAGTAGATCCAACGATTATTGAATTCAGATAATTATACAGATAGAGTACTATGAACACAAACTTGAAATAACCAAATTATTACAGAGTTAAATGACTGTTTTGGAACGGAACAGGAAGGAGGAGAAAACGATAAGAGGGAACGATGAAACAGAACGTTGTTGTACTCTCTCTTCTGCTCTGCTCTGTGTTTGATTTCAGTTGATGATGATGAGCGGGCGACGAAGCGACGGAGATTTCTTCAGTTTTACCCTTTCGTTTCACTTGAACATCGTTTAATTGTACTCTTTATCAAGCACATCTTTTTAGGTTGAATATCTGAGTAAAAGGTATACTTAAGAATATCGACTACCTATCTACAGGATTTGTCGATTTGCAAGAATCATATCGTACATGATGGATTTGAACACTTTTTTAAATGATTAGTTGTCTGTATTGCGCGTCATTAGCTTTATTTGTGACAGTATTGTCTGACTTTACACAGTGTATATTGCACTAATAGACATCTTCTCAATTTCGTAGTTTCATCAGCAATACTGTCTTACTACACTGGAATCAAAGACTTTCCACAATCCACGAAATAAAACTCGTTCGCACCGTCTTCTGTCAGTTCCTTCTTTCTTTCCTTGTCCTAACACTCGCAAGTAACAGCTTCATTCACGCACGTTATTTTTAATAATTAATTACAACAGTAGAAAGATGCAGGCGGATGATCGTAAGTAGAAAGTATTGGCAGATTATAAAAAGAGACTGCTGGAGCATAGAGAGCTTGAGGGAAAGCTGAAGCAGGGTAAGTTAATTTGGATTTAAATTCGGGGTGGTCTAATAACACTATAATATCTTTGTACTTGTAGTCAGAATGGAGTTGCGTCAGCTGGAGAAGGACTATTAGAAGACTGAGGATGACATGAAGGCTCTGTAAAGCGTTGGTCAAATTATCGGTGAAGTGTTAAAGTAACTGGATGAAGACAGATTTATTGTCAAGGCGTCAAGCGGACCTCGTTATGTCGTTGGATGTAGAGTTAAATTGGACAAGACCAAATTGGTGCAGGGTGTCAGAGTCTCTCTTGATATGACAACGTTGACTATCATGCGTATACTGCCTAGAGAAGTTGATCCTATGGTGTACAATATGTCTATGGAGGATCCAGGAAAGGTGTCTTTTGCCGGTATTGGTGGTCTGACTGACCAGATTAGAGAACTTCGTGAAGTTATTGAACTGCCATTAGTCAATCCAGAGCTATTCAAGAGAGTGGGTATTACGCCGCCAAAAGGTGTCTTGCTTTACGGAAGTCCTGGTACGGGAAAGACACTTCTCGCTAAGGCTGTGGCTAATTAGCTGGAAGTCAATTTTCTGAAGGTTGTAGCCAGTGCTATCGTCGATAAGTATATTGGTGAATCTGCTAGAGTTATTCGTGAAATGTTCGCTTACGCTAAGGAGCATGCGCCATGTGTTATCTTTATGGATGAGATCGATGCTATTGGTGGTCGTAGATTTAGTGAGGGAACTTCTGCTGATCGTGAAGTCTAGCGTACTCTCATGGAGCTACTGAATCAAATGGATGGCTTCGACGTTCTGGGTTAGACCAAGATCATCATGGCCACTAATCGTCCTGATACGTTGGATCCTGCATTGTTGAGAGCTGGTAGATTGGATCGTAAAATTGAAATTCCATTACCTAATGAATAAGGTCGCTTGGAGATTCTAAAGATTCACGCTAAAGATATTGCAAAGGAAGGAGAAATTGATTACGAGGCTGTTGTAAAGTTATCCGATGGATTCAATGGTGCTGATCTACGTAATGTTTGTACAGAGGCTGGCATGTTTGCCATTCGTGATGACCGTGAAGCTGTCGCGCAAGATGATTTCATGAAGGCCGTGCGCAAAGTGGCAGACTCGAAGAAACTGGAGTCCAAGCTGGATTATGCCAAGGTTTGATTATTTATGATATATGCGCAATTCTAGCAGTATGTGAAAAAATAATCAGAATGTGATCTTATGTTTGTATTTGCGGACGGTCAGCCGATTGTTTCAAGTTCTCGTTTCACTTTGAACGCGTGACGTTTCAACTTTTATATCCACGCCATCTATCGTCTTTTCCATTCCCATTCACACCAATCTGAAACGAACGAATTAATCGAACAATGCGCTCTCAGAGAACAATGGTGCGATATATGATATGGGCTCTGATTGCTCTCATCACTGTGTTTATCATTTTCTTTGCTGATGTTGTATGTAATAAGAAGAGAGTGTTCACTATCAATGGCGGTAGTAAGAATGGTAACTTGAAATGTCTTCAAGATTGGAAGTACGGTAGTAATCCAAGTCATCAACTGTCTCCTGACTCGTATCTGACAAAGTAAGAAAGTTTGGAATATCCTTGTCTGATTGGATCACATTCTACCTAACTGGATACAATCTCAAAATCAAAGTTGATGTACATTGTCATGACTGGTAGTCTGGCTGAAGAGAGGCAGGTGGCCGTAGCTGAAACGTGGGCCGGTAGAACAATGGACTCCGTTTACTTTGTTTCAGATCGTGCCAACTCATCGCTCAACGTTCTCACGTTTCAAGAGCTTGTGAATAAGACTGGATACGCTGATGCTCAACATCGGTAATTTTCTCTTCTACGCAGACTTGCTACCAATCATGTGGGTAATTACCAGGATGACCATGTATACTATAAAGCCAAAAGGAGATGGACAAGGTCGGATTGGGTTATTTTGGTTGACGATGATACTTGGGTGAATACTGAAAACTTGGGACAATTTTTAAGCAGATACAACTGTTAGGTACCGATGGCGTTTGGATATGTTTTTCCAAAGTATCTCAGTGAGGATATACGTCCATTGATTCGGTAATGTTACAAGTATCGGAAAGGTGACTGCGAGACGCGTTTTCATTACGATGATAGCATTAATCACAGCTTGGGATGGCTCTCAGGTGGAGGTGGAATGATTCTCTCAAAACCAGCTGCTGAACTTATAGGCAAGGCATTATACACTGTTTGTCCTTTTGATAGAGTAAATGATCTAACTATGGGACAATGTTTATCCCGTCTGCAGATACCAACGATACATCTTAATGAATTGATGTTTTCAGGAACACGAGCGTTCGAGTCGTGGTCTACTTTGAACTATGCTGTAATCTAAAGCGCATTAACAATTCATTATGTTCCCAAGATTAAAATGTATCAAGTTGATGAATGTTATAATGGCAGAAGTTGTTTTAAAGTATGAATAATGATGTAAAGATAAAGTATTGTCCCATGATAATGATTAAATGGGAAGGTCTCTTTGCCAAGGGGCTGATTTCTTTTTTTGATCTGTATTGATGTTTTTGCTTTTTTAACAATGCTACACAGATGGATTAATTAAATTAGAATGGATAGCCGGCTCGTGAAATTGAGATATGTACCAAAGAATTTATGCACCTTTGTAGAAAGTGATAGATTAAGAGGCTTTTCGGGGATATAATTGATTGAACTTGTGATTGATATTCTGTTGAGGTAAGACGTGAATCCGCTTGATACTGGAAATGGTGCATGTTCAATCAGTGATTAAGACGCGTTATCTCATCAGAATGAGACCGAATTGAATGAGATATTCCTCATGTAATAATATAATAATCGAAACTATCTGCTGCAAGATTCTCTGTCTATGGAGTTGATGGACAGTCGCGCTGTGAGTGCTGATGACTTTCTTTAAATTGTATTGAATGCTTCGTAGTAGGCTGCTAAAATTCCCGAGATTCTTCTACATGACGCGTCAAATATGGTTTACTGCCGAGGTGTATATTATGAAGGCTATCTTATGAAAAAGGGATTTAAATCATTACAGTGGAAAAGGCGATACGTTATCCTGCGTGAACATCGTTTATCATATTACGCGTCGTAGCATGATTAAGCACCATTGGGCACTATCGATCTTTCGTAAGACGGTGTGGCATTCAAATTTTATGCCTAACAATCCCCCTCCTTCTAGATCAGAACATCCGAAAAATGCTACAAGTTTAAAGCTTACTCTTAATCTGAATTTGATTAATGGAGACAAACGTTGGAATCTATTTAGACTGATACTTCTTGGTTAATGATAGGTGCTTGTACAGAGTTTAAAGTTGTCCGCGATTGTAATAGCGATACTTTGCCTATGGATATGGCTGATTGCGATCACGAAAGAGACTTGTTTAATTACATCAAAGACTAGAACAATTACAACGATTCTATTAGTGATGCAGCATTTGATCACCTGGACCTTGATATCGCTTTGAGCAGTATCGATTAAAGATCACGTCAACTTTCCTGTTTAAACAGTCCAGATCAAAATTTTGACAAAATTCATGGAGATTTTGTTGGACTGCTATATAAGAAAGGCCACGGCAATAGTTTAATGAGTGCCAGACTCTGCATAATAAATCATCAAATTATGTGGTATTTCAAGCCGCGTCCAGATAGTGAATCTGGAGGAAACTATTTGAAGAATGCCAACTACTGTCTTGCTGGATGGATCAATTTGCATGGTAGTCAAGTCTACGGAGAATTGCGTCAACATGCAGAATACAATGTCAAATCCTGTATACTAAGGATCAAAACGGCAGGTCGGAATTACGTCTTCAGTACGCCTTTGGAGAGTGACTTCAATGACTGGGTTAGTGCATTGGAACTCTACTCTGGAGTGACGGTCCGCATGATACGATGCGAATCTGACCTGGAAACGGCTAAATCATCTTTGACTGAAAAGGATCTTGTCGATGCTGCATCTTTGTGTAGCCCGCCATCTATAGAAGGAATATTGTTAAAGCAAGGAAATGATAGTACCCAAAAGTTTAGAGAACGGTACTGTAAACTTTATGGCGAATCTCTGTATTACTTTGATGAGAGCAGGTTGAAACTAATAGGATCGATTCCACTCAGTGGTTGTCGACTGGAATCCGCATAATAATCTGCTGCTATAAGCAATAATAACGCGCTCTCATTTAGTATCCTTCTCATTAATTAATAACTTACTAATCCAATTGTTAGAAGATATCAGTTTTAATGTTCGGATCGACAATAGCTAGTGCGATGGTTATCCGCTTTATCTCCTCTATGCGCCGCGTCTCCTATACCTGTCATATGAATATTCTTGATGTAAAATTACACCTTATATTGCTAGTGACTTACTGTATCATAATAAAATACCTATGTAATTATTATAATAATAGTCAAACTATGAAATTGGTCAAGTGACGAGATATTGACGCGTTATTATTTTCTGTGTCAGCTCTTCTTTTTTTAGTTTAGTGTTACACCCGCACATAGAGTTAATCTTTTGGTAAATTAGCTAAAAGATAACAATAAAGTATGGTGGTGTTATGGATAATGTCATGGCTCACTATTATAGGCGGTGGAGCATTCTTCTTACTCTGTCTGGCCTGTGGATTGTATTATTTGACAGAGTTGATTGAAGAGTATACTGTTCAGACGAGGAAGATAGTACAGCGGATCCAGGTCTCTATAATACTGCTTCATATATTGTTATTGATTTCCGGCAGTCTACCATATATCCAACTATCCTTTAGTCTAATGTGTTAAATTGTATATGCTCTGCTCCTGCTTCCCAAATTCCCATACATTAATATGACTGACGTGTCTTTTGTCATCAGTATGATCCTGGTGATTGCTAATCATTTCTGGTGGTTCCATTATTTTTGTCTACTATAGTCTAAATATTTTGAATTCAGTGAGATATGCTCCGTATTTGCCTTTCTAGTCTGGCTGGTTCCCTTTATATTCTTCATCTCTCTCAGTGCTGGAGATTAGACTTTGCCATACACTTCACCTGGTGGTTTGAGCCGTCATGACACGGATTACTCCTCCACGTCACCTTCTTCTTATGATGGTATCGATAATAATAATAAAAAGAAGAACCTTCGACTAAATGGTATGGTACGTTCATGGCTTAATGAAATACTGCGCGTTAAAGACGATTTCCTCCGCGTCAAATCTTCCAAGTCCTCTCTCTGAATAGATTAATGTTCATAATATTACATATCATGATAGGATCTTCTTTTGTATGACTTCAATCTATTACTTTAAGCTGTTCAGATGTCCATTTAATGATTCTACTTGAAATTAATACTAAATCATACCATGATAAAAAGGTACAACTAAGTAAGTAGTAATAATTAAAGTATATTCAGACAATGTTTATAACAAGTCGGCAACTTCACTTGGAAGGCTTAGTCTTCACATTCTGTGTCAGCCAGGACAATCCCTCAAAAAGACCTTCTCCAGTCAGAGCATTTGAAGGGTGAACATACCAGTTTCTGTCTCTCATTCGGTGCAGGCCCAACTTCTCCGTGACTTCAGCCGGGGACATTGCATTAGGCAGATCTTGTTTGTTTGCAAAGACCAACAGTAGAGCATCCTTCATCTCCCGATCACTCAAGATCCTGCCCAGTTCCGTTCTAGCCTCATCAATACGCTCTCTATCCTGACTGTCCACCACGAAAATCAGTGCCTGCGTTCCTGTATAATAATGGCGCCATAATGGGCGAATCTTATCTTGTCCACCGACATCCTACACACACACAACAATACAGTGCATTAAATAGAAGTTGTATAACCATTCAGTGAGTAAAAATCATACCCAAACATTAAACTTGACATTCTTGTAAGTGACACTCTCCACATTGAATCCCACTACATTCATAATTAAATTTAATCGGAGGATTATACCCAAGAACAAAAATACACTTACCAGTTGGAATAGTAGTAACAGATTAATTCAATTTCAATTTGTATAGGATGGTAGTTTTACCAGCAGCGTCAAGGCCAAGCATAAGAATTCTCATCTCCTTATTGCCAAAGAGCCTGCCCAGCATCTTAGACATTGAGCCACCCATATTTAGTTATAGTATATTCTCTTAATAATTATACTGCAATATAAGAGAAAGAATAGTAAAGTCTATGAGGTAATGTAATCGATCTAAACTAAAGGTGTAAAGTTGAGATTTAAAAGCAGCACACACCCACACACAACTAAACACTGAAATAAAAGGGCAGAACGACGATCAAAAGGGGAAAGAAAGAGCGCGGTTAAAGAACGCGGCGTCTATAAATGAAAAACGTCGAAATTGTGTGAGAGAGAGAAACAGCAGCGACGACGATCGCTCATTGACTTTTCTCCGGATGAATTCTACTGGCGAGAAATTGAAAGAGCATCTTCGTTCGATATTTAGGTACAGAGAGACTCCGCCTGATTTGATAAATTAGGCGCTTGATACTTGCTCGTTCCCTCAAATTCAATATAAACTTAGTCTTTATTCACAATTAAAGCGTAGGAATTATATACTTTGTTGTGTTGCATACTAATAATTGTTAACTTGCTTAATTACCACGATTGAGACTTGAACATATTTTGGCCCTCATCTTTATTATTGGTTTTCTCCGTTTGTGATGAGCTGTTATATCACGCGTGCATAGTTTATCAATCCAATACTGATCATCTTTCTCTGCATAAACATTCCTGAATCGCTTAGAAATCTGTTAGGATATGATATAAATTCAGCGATACTCTATCATAAGCCTGAGATGTCATAGGCGATAGATTTGTGTGACTATGCCGCCTCTAAAAGATGATAAAATGAAATCACATCATCATAGAACTAGACTCACTAATCTTTTATGGCGAGAGCGATATGCAAAGGGTCAGGTTGATATCAATGATAAGATTTTGGGACCTCATTATCACCACAGCAAGAGTAAATCTATCGCTGGTAAATATGATTAAAATTTTGTTTACAAACCCGTTAATAGAAAAATGAAGGATAGCTATTGCGAGATTATATTGCCGTTTAGACAAGACTTATCGCTCCGTGAAGAGTATATTAATTTCTTTAAGGCTGTCAGAGTGGGCAAAATTTTGGAGGATCTGGATGCTCTGGCTGCCACTATAGCTCTTAAGCATTGTCTGCCTGGCGAGGATCTGAGTATTGTTGATCGAGAGATTGGTCCCAGTGTGGATGAGAATGCACTAATGGCATTGGCTGATATTGTACCGCTGAACGTGGTCACTGCATCTATGGATAGAATGGATCTGCTGAACATTCTTCGTCCCGATCTAGATCTCAAGTGCTATGGATGTGTTACTTATGCCGGAAGATCATCGATGGAGGTTACCGTCAGAGTTGCCTCCCGTGGAGATCCTGCGCATATGGTTAATCAGATGATTGACGAATCTGGCCAGCCGCTGCCTGACGGTTAGAACTAGTGGACACCACTGCTACTGTGCAAATTTACACTGGTAGCCAAAGATCCATTCAGTAATAAGCCGCTTGCGTAAATCAATCACTTGGTGCCATCTAGTGCTGAAGAGGTAAAGTTTATCCGTATGGGCCTTGAGAGGAAATAGAGAAGGCTGGAGGATAGAAAGACTGATCTTCTGGATGGATAGGAGTCTCCAACATAGGCTGAGAGTTAGTTGGTTCACAAGTTGTGGATTCAGGGCCGGGATATGAAATTGAACAATGATGGTGAATTTTAAGGGCGTTTAGTTGGAGATCTTAGTAGTGTTGCCCTGATGAAAGACACCAGGTAGACTGATATGAGAATTTGCTTCCCGTAAGAGCGCAATATGCACGGCTCTGTCTTTGGTGGATTTCTGATGAGAGAAGCGTTTGAATTGGCTTATGCCACAGCGACACTGTACATTAAGGCACGTCCTCTCACCGTGGCGATGGATGAGATCGCCTTCAAGAAACCGGTTCCCATTGGATCTATTCTGAAGTTCAGCAGTGAAGTGGTATACGCTGAAGGTGAACCACATCGCACATTCCAAGTGTCTGTCATTGCCGAAGTCCTATCTCCTGATAATCACTATAAATCACAGGTGAGTAATACGTTCTTCTTCACGTTTGCCCGCTGTGATGCTTCAGAGACGGACAAGGTGGACGGCGATCTCATCGGAGCTGGAATCGGCAAAGTGAGAAAGATCATACCTGTCACCTACGAAGAGTCTATGAAGTGGATTCTGGGTAGAAGACGTAAATCGCGTGGCATCGTCGAAAAACAGGCGCAACTTGATGAGTTTTAGATGAAATTGATTGACTGATAGAATTGATTGACAAATAGACAAGATGAAATTAATGGCTATGAACTTTAGCAAATGATATGATTTAAATATTACCAGAATAACCAGTAGACTCTTATAGAGTGTTGGCACATCATCACAGAGTACCATTGAGTGAATCACATCGAATTCAATCTCATCGATGTTGATCAACTTATTCAATCAATCATCATTCATCAACGCAGACTTTTACCCACGAAGTCCTCACCGTCGTCGCTTTTAAAACGCTCGTCGCCTTTTCCCGATCTCGCTCTTTCTTATTTAATTGATTACTGCCTTCAAGTGTTAGTTCTCCATTTAATAACGCCTCTTGTTTACTTAACACTTATTGTCACGTTGTTGAAAAGATGAGTGGTGAACTGTCGTAGAAGTAAGCCAAATCTAGAAATGTTCACAGACCTGTTTTGTTTGAAATTGCGTGGGAGGTGGCTAATAAAGGTTGGTTTATTCATTCTCTTGTGACTATGAATTGATTATATATACGTGTGTGAGTGATTAATGTAGTTGGTGGTATTTACACAGTCATCAAGACCAAGGTTCCAGTGACGCTTGAAGAGTATTCTGAGAAGAGGTATTTCTTAATTGGGCCGTACAATAGCAAATCTGCTAGTCTCGAGGTGGAGCCTGTTGAGAACGCCCCAGACGCTCCGTCTCAGTTGTTTCACTTGCGCACGGCGATCAACGCTCTTCGCTCGCACGGTGTCAACGTTGTCTTTGGCAAGTGGCTGATTGAGGGAAGTCCGTACGTGATTCTGCTGGACATCAATAGTGTTAGACACCGTACTGGGGAATGGAGAGGGGATCTGTACTAGTCTTGTTAGATTCCTAGTCCGGAGAATGATTGGGAGATGAACGATGCCATCCTTTTTGGCTACCTGGTTGCATGGTTCTTGGGAGAGTATGCACACTAGAATAAGAAGCATGCTGTTATTGCGCACTTTCACGAGTGGTAGTCATCCGTGGGTCTGATTCTGGCAAAGTAACGAAATCTTGAGGTGGCCACAGTCTTTACTACGCACGCCACACTTCTAGGTAGATACTTGTGTGCTGGTAGTGTGGACTTTTACAACTCTCTGCACCTGTTTGATGTCGATTATGAAGCTGGCAAACGTGGCATCTATCACCGCTACTGTGTGGAGAGAGGAGCTGCCAATTGTGCCAATGTCTTTACTACTGTCTCCCATATCACTGCGTATGAGGCCGAGCATTTGCTGAAGAAGAAGGCTGATGGTATTACGCCGAATGGTCTTAACGTCGGATAGAAGGGTAGTGCTCTGCATGAGTTTTAGAATCTCCACGCCAAGTACAAGTCCAAGATTCATGATTTTGTCAGAGGTCACTTTTATGGTCATTTGGACTTTGATCTAGATAACACGCTGTACTTTTTCACTGCTGGTAGGTATGAGTACAGGAATAAGGGTGTGGATATGTATTTGAATGCCCTGAATCTGTTGAACTAGAAGTTGCGCCGTCTCAACTCTCCCATCACAGTGGTGGCCTTTGTAATTATGCCTGCTGCTACCAACTCTTATTCTGTCGAAGCATTAAAGGGATAAGCTGTGATGAAGCAGTTGAAGGAGACTGTGCACCAGGTTCAGGAGAATATTGGTAATAGAATCTTTGAGAGTTGTGCAAGTGGCAAGTTGCCGGATAGCCAGCACATGGTCATGGAGTCTGAGATGGTTCTACTTAAAAGAAGAATTTACACTATCGCCCAACATCATTCCCTACCTCCAATTGTCACGCACAATATGGTTGATAACGATAATGATCCAATTCTGAACCATATCAGAGGCATGGGTATGTTTAATCACCGGGACGATCGTGTCAAGATTGTGTTCCATCCTGAATTCCTGAATAGTAATAATCCTCTATTCTCCATTGATTATGACGAGTTTGTTCGTGGTTGTCATCTTGGAATATTCCCTAGTTTCTATGAGCCTTGGGGATACACCGGAGCTGAGTGTACAGTGTTGGGAGTGCCAAGTATTACGACGAATTTGTCTGGTTTTGGTTGTTATATGGAGGAGACTATAGAGAACCCGTCCGACTATGGTATCTATATCCTAGATCGTCGCCTCATTTCACCGCATGAATCTATTGAATAGCTGGCAGATATTATGTTCAAGTTCTGTTAGAAGAGTCGCCGTCAGAGAATAAATCAACGTAATCGTACGGAGAGGTTGAGTGATATCTTGGATTGGAATACCATGAGTCTGGAGTACGTGAAGGCTAGAAGATTAGCGCTGCGTAGAAGGTTCCCTGAAGGATTCGTGGGAGAGGAAGAAGAGCAGAGTGAGTGGCATCAGTCTATTGATGATGATGCTAGTGAATACAATGTGGATTACACTGAGAGTTATGAGGATAAGGTGATGGATAAGATTCATGAAGATATTGAGGATTAGGAAGATGAAGAGGACAATTTTGATGGCCGCGTATCAGTAAATGCCAATTATAATAAAGTAATTGATGCGAAAGAAGTTGCTGATGAAGATCCGGACGTTACTACTCCTATAGAGAAGGAAGATGCAACGCTGATGTCTCCTCTGGTAGAAGGCCGCAAGATTAGAAAGCCGTTCAGTGCCACGACCAGTCCAAAGTTGCAGGCCATCAAGAGTGAAGTCGAGAGTGGAATGCGCGAACTGGCCACTGGAGGATTGGACCATGCAGAAACTCCAGTGTTTAGTCTAGAGAATGACCGTGGATCTGCCGCTGTGGAGGATGATTAAAGTGCAGCAGACAAGTAGTTGAAGTAGCAAAAGAATACTGATAATTTGATGAAGTTGGTCACTGAAAAGTTGCACGAGAACATGAAACTGTCATAGTAGTAATAGGTTGGAAAGTAGTGATATATGATATAGTAAGAAAGTGTCTAAAAATTAAAGTTTGGGAATGTATTAATTTTCTCCCGTTTATCATTAATCATGAGATTATGTATTTTGCAACATCCAAAATGTTCGCCATGAACTTTAATACAAGCTGACCAGAACATCATCGCGTAACTTTTTAAACACTGATGATTCTGGGATACCTTGTGACACTCGCAGATTCTGTATGCGGCTCCGCTCTTTGGATGAAATATTCAATTCCATTTCTCCACCCGGCTCAATGTACTTTTAAACAATTAACTCAAACATCATCTACAAACTATCACTCGCAATTGATGCGCTTGTTTCATCGCTTCTAACAGATTGATTGATCGTCAACGTGGCGCGTCCAATGGCTAGAGTAAGGTAAGAACTAGGCTACTACATGCTATTTCCAATAGATACAGTGCTCTGAGTACTTGATGAAAACATGCCAATAATAGATGACCTGCTGCATGAATTGGTCAAATTACAATCAATCGCAAGATCTTGATCATCTTAAGCGCAAGTCAAGTCTATGGGAACATCTCCTACATCTTGAGCTGCCGTGTGTTTGGACAAGATTCTTTGAAATCGCCTGTATTCTTGCTCATACTTACTGACATCATATAGAAATTTTAGAGATTCATCTTGGTGCTTTATATCAACGTGCTTTACATATAACTCCCATGTAGATGCGCGATTTAACTGTGCACTATTAGTGAATTGAACTCTAGAATGGTTTTAATAATCATAATCAACTACGACAGCAACTCCTGGCTTTAACACATTCAACATTGACACGTTATCATTGATGAATTGCACAAACTTTTTGTAAGAACACTCAATCATCTTTCCGTTACAACTATCTATATACTGTTAAATTACCCAACAGTTCGAAAGATGAAGACATTCAATTCCTCTGCGTACACTTGAAAGAGTTCTGTAAATGCTCCGAGTGCTGACAGGTCGGAATTTGTTACCAGCCAATCACACGGTGAGATCTCCGCCTTAACTTTGCTTATCTGTTGCAAAGTAAGGAGGAGACCAACATTATACGAAAATGCAAAATTTGATATAATATAATCTTAGTAGATATCGAACTTAATCATTACAGTAGTACGTAATCATAATCATTAGCAAAGAAATTAATCTATGAGCAATCATAAATCCACAAACCAATAGTAGTAGTAGTAGTAAGTAAACACCATACTGTAATCATCCAGCGTATTGTAAATCACAGCTCAAGTTAAAATTCAAGCCAACCTCCACGACTATCCAAGCTGCCAGCATTCCACGACATTGCGCCACTCTCCATCATCATTCCTGAGCCTGAACTGCGCATTGCTTCTGAGCAATTGAGATCATTATGAGCACTATTAACAGCGTTCTAAGCGCGCAACTTCTTTCTTCGACCTGCATATCCATTAGAATCTTCATTATCTTCATCGCACATAAACTCATCGCGAGACTTTCGTTCATCATTGGCTTTCAGTATCCACTAGTTTATTGATGAACTAATAAAAGTATAACCGTCAAACAGATTCTTATTCTCTGATGTATGTTGCTACGTGTTAGTCTCAATCTAGATCGTGCCCGCATTATTTATTTCAGCATAATCAAAGCTATTAGCAACCTGAACATCTACCTGCTAGTAACAAATTTCAGTTTAAACATTATTATACGCGTGTGATGATATTCTAGGAGTCATATTGGTAAACTGAGAGTCGAACCACTTGACATCCATCAAATTAGCCACCTGAGGTACATACGGAGGAGTAATCTTCTTGTCATACAGCAGTTACCAGTCCAGATGCTGGGAGAAGAATGGATGCTCTTTTATCAGCAGTTCATTCTCAATTCCACCGAACCCGAGACGCTAACTAGGTACTCTGTGCAAAAGGCGTGATATGATATCAATAAAGTCTTGATCAGTAACCTCAGCGGGGAATTCCAGAGGATCATACAGCACTCGGTGATACATGGCGGCCTGATTCTCGGACCAGAACGGACATACACCAACCACCATCTCATACAGGAATACGCCCAGAGACCACCAGTCAACTTCGAATGAATATTTTTACTCCAACAAGACTTCCGGTGCAAGATACTCTGCGGTACCACAGAAAGTCTTCGTGCGGTAACACTACTCACAGCCATCTGCATCACAATCCGCATGATACCTGAACAGTTTTGATAGACCAAAGTCGGTAAGTTTAATATGACCATCAGAGGTGAGAAGGACATTCTCTGGCTTCATATCACGATAAATGATACCCATACGATGCAATTCCAATACACCTTCCACAATTTCTGCTGCGTAGAACCGGGATCGCTCCATACTGAATCTATGATGTATACCGAGCTATGTGGCCAAATCTCCACCACAAACATACTCAAGCACTAGAAATAAATTCTCCGGTGTCTGAAATGAACAATGCAAATGTATGAGGAATGGATGAGACAGCGACGACAGTATATGCTGCTCATCCTTAATATGCTGCACTTCCAGAGTGCCATGCTACAGAACCCACCGCTTACTAATAGATTTAATGGCATACACGCGACCACTCTTGCGCTCTTTAGACAATAATACTTTGCCCATACAACCTCTACCGAGAACTTTAATCAACTCAAAATCATCCATCGACACTACAGATTACGAATTCATAATGGTACTACTTCTATCTTACATTTTCTTGTTTTTACCAGCACGGCTATTAACAGAATCAAATCGCGGATATAACTATTACTATTATTACTATACGAGATCAATAGCCAACAATTATTATTATTATTATTATTACTATTGTAACAGTTATAAATCGGCAATATGAGATGAGGCGGCGACCGTGTTGGACAATTGCGGTGGCGTGCGCGACAATTGTTGAAATTTCTTCAATGACGCATTCTACATCAGACAACACTAGCTGTCAACAGTCAGCCAGTAATAACAATAATTATGACTATCAAAGTACTACTCACGCACCGGGAACTCTGCATCATAATTATTATTATTATCAGAATCCTGTGTGGATATTATGTTATTGCATATGCTCATCACCGAGTCGCCCCTGTCCTGATCGATCGTCATAAATTAGATCACGCAATCCTCGTCGCTAAACTCACTCAGTACGGCCATTAGGTACTAATTGAGTTGTACCGTTTAATTGAACAGAAATCCAAAAAATCTCTTGCCAGCAGGAAACTCGGGTATAGAGCGGTATCTTTACTATTAACTACATTCGTCATATCCACCATCATCATCCCGAGAGTCGAGACATGTTGATTTCGGTATCAGTGATCGCTTCAAATCTCGGTGCATCTACTTGAAATCTGCGTACGAGCGGAGCAATGTCACCGTCCAGTCCTTGCTCTTCACCAATATTTGATATTAATTAGTATCCAACTGTTATAGCGTGATTTAATGCGTCTCCATAGCGTGATATTATTATTCTTTTGTAGTTGGTTATTATAATTCTTCATAATCTTTGTTCTTTCGCAGGAAGGAATAAATGAGAGCCGATGACACGCTCTTTCGTATTTGGCTGGTCGCTGATCTCAGATCTATTGTTAATGAGAACGCGTTAGACAGATGATGCATTGACAATGACGACATGTACTCTATGTGATATAGCTAGATTGATGATTTGAGGGGAATTATAATACCGCTGAATTCATCTGGATAAAAAAATTTGACACTATGAAAGCATTTAAGGAAGCGTAAGTAGACCTTAGTGCTCAACACACACCAACCGAGTATTGAATGCCTTTGTGAACGCAATCTGTGCGTCAGAGCTAGATCTACAAATGTAACCTTGGTTTTGAGGATTTTGTGAACTTCTTTCATCAGACACCATTATACATTATGATAAATCTTTTTTTGATATTATATTCTTATAAATCAGTAAATTAAAGTATTATTTCACTCAGTCAGATTCAGTGTATGAACGCGTTATTTCACCTTCCAATGTATCGTCGCTTTGATTTTCATCTTTTTGCCGCGACGATCAACTGAAAAGCTTCAAAATGGTCAAATTTATCTGTGTGTGTGGTGGTGTCATATCTGGCATTGGTAAGTGTATATTGAATTTTGTGTTATAAGGTATATATTTATTCATAGTGTAGGTAAAGGTGTTATTGCATCCTCTACGGGACTCTTGTTAAAGTCTTTTGGACTCAAAGTGACGGCTTTGAAGATTGACCCCTACCTGAATATTGATGCCGGACTGATGAGCCCTTTTGATCATGGAGAGGTGTACGTGTTGGATGATGGAAGTGAAGTGGATTTGGATCTTGGAAATTATGAGCGATTTCTGGATGTTCAGCTGACTGCGTAGAATAATCTCACCACTGGCAAAGTGTATCGCAATGTGATTGAGAAGGAGCGTCGCGGAGATTACCTGGGCAAGACGGTGCAGGTGGTGCCACACATCACGGATGAGATTCAGAATTGGATTGAGACTGTCGGCAAGGGATATGATGTGTGCATTGTTGAGCTGGGAGGTACTGTCGGTGATATTGAGAGTGCGCCATTTATTGAAGCTTTGCGCTAATTTCAGTTCAGAGTTGGTGCAGAGAATTTCTGTCTTATTATGGTCTCGCTGGTACCGCAGGTTGGATCTTCTCAGGAGCAGAAATCTAAGCCTACGCAGGCAAGTGTACGAGATTTGCGTGGTCTTGGACTGTCGCCTGATGTTATCGCATGTCGTAGTGAACGTCAGTTGGAGGCCATGGTGCGGGAGAAGATTTCCATGTTCTGTCATGTGGGCACCGGGCAGGTTATTGGTGTGCATGATTGTGAAAGTGTGTGGCATGTTCCTCATCTGTTGAAGCAGCAAGGTCTTGTTGAGGTGTTGAGTAGTAAATTGAGACTGCAGTTGGACCATGAATAGTTAAATCACGGATTTTATGCCAGCTGGAAGTAATTGACTGCCGCGTACGATCGCATGTACGAGGAGGTGAATATTGTGCTGGTGGGTAAGTACACTCACTTGTAGGATTCTTATACATCTGTTGTCAAGTCGTTGAAGCACGCAGCGATGGCTTGTGACCGCAAGTTGGTACTGAATTGGATTGAGGCTAGTGACTTGGAAGATTAGATGAAATTGGATGATCCATTGAAGTATCATGCTGCATGGAAACTACTCTGCAGTTGTGAAGGTGTTATTGTGCCTGGTGGATTTGGTGGTCGTGGCACGGAGGGTAAGATTATCGCGTGTAAGTACGCCAGGGAGAATAAAATCCCATTCCTTGGTATCTGCCTCGGTCTTTAGCTGGCAGTTATCGAGTTTGCTCGTAATGTCTGCGGAATAACTGGTGCTCAGAGCGAAGAATTCCCTTCTGTATCAGCTGCTTCTACTCAGACCAAGTGTGCTGATGATTCTTCCCCAATCTCTGCGGATAAGACTGCTAGCGATGCTGTAGTTGTGTTTATGCCTGAGGTGTCTAAAGATCAGATGGGTGGCACGATGAGGCTGGGTAGTAGAACAACTCATTTCAAGCCATATCCTGATAATGGTGGCGGTGTGACTAGTACTATTTAGAAGCTATATGGAGGCGTGAGTGAAGTCCATGAGCGTCATAGACATCGGTACGAAGTAAATCCAAATCTGGTTGATTAGTTTGAGAAGAAGGGTATGTACTTTGTGGGACGCGATGATACTGGTTGTCGAATGGAGATATTTGAGCTGAGAAGCTAGCATCAAGTTGACGATGTAGTTAATACTGATGCTTCAGCTGCTGTCGGTATGAGTGACTAAGAGCAACTACCATCTCATCCGTACTATGTCGGAGTCCAATTTCATCCAGAGTATCTGAGTCGTCCATTGCGTCCATCTGCACCTTTTATGGGCTTGATCCTTGCTGCTAGTAAATAATTGGGCTCCCACTTATAAAAGCTGAAGATGAATTGACATTTCAAACTTGAAAGTTTATTCAATACATTTGAAAATATTTTATTTCATCAGTTGACATTTTGCAGAGTGTTTTCAATATTGTCCAGTGCAGCGTGGTACAGATCATCATCCACATCGTCTTCATCAAAGCAGTGTTGATGTTTAGCGATAGGAACCACATCATAACAACAGCTACCGTCCAGCTGATATACCCATTATTTCACAGACAATAATTCAAACAAGTCCTGGAATAATTTATATGAACTCAGAGTACTTCTCGATCCAATCAGAATGAGCTTCGATTTGGCCCTGGTGAGAGCAACATTCAAGCGACGTTCATCTTTCAATAGTTCTCCCACGGCGAGATCTTGATTACTCTTCACAAACGATACTATTATACATTCTTTATCGCGTCCTTAGTACTTGTCCACCGTAGATACTTCAATAAGAGAATAAGCGGAATGCAGGTCACGCTTTATCAACTTTACTTGAGATTTAAATGGAGATATAACGCCAATGTCAGATTCTTTGACCCCTTTATCAGTGAATTCACGACATAGATGTGATATTATAGAAGACTCCAACTTATTCACAGTCCCCTCTCCCTCCAACTCATCTTAATTACCAGGCACCTGATCAGTGTCAAAGAAGATGACTCCTCTACGCGGATCTAAAGCCGCCTGCAACCACTTTGGTGTATTTTTATCAATTTTTGAATAGTCAAGCTGTAACTGACGAGAGGCCACCTGTTGAGAGCCACAAGTCAACTGGTTCTTGTACACCAGATTGTTACATAAATACATAATATCTTCATTCATTCGGTACTGTATCTTCAGGGAAGATGCTGCCTGTGGATGTTATATGTACAGGTACTCAAAAAGACTCTACTCCATACCGCCCTTCCGCGCTTCCTCTGACTGGATTAGTGGGGGCAACTAATCTGGATCACCAACTAGAATGAACTTGGATGCAAAGCGGAGTGGACCAAGACACACGGGAAGAGGAATCTGACTAGCCTCATCAACAATACAATAGTCAAAAGTCCTATTTTAAATTAGCGGACTGTTGGTGGATAGACAAGTCATTCCCACAAGTTGAGCACTTTAAACAGTACTATAATTTTTAGTGACGAACTTTTGAACGTCCACATGAACTTTATCAACGCTACCTAAACGCACAAAGTCCACCTTCTTCTCAGCCATTTTCACTAAAATGTTATCCACGGCAGAATGGGTGAAAGAAGTGATTAGAATACTTTTGCCAAGAGTGAGCAGTAGCTCAATCGCATCCACAATAGTTGTCGACTTGCCACAGCCTGGCATACCGAGAATAAGAGCATAGTCCTGAGCAGTTAAAACTTTCATCAGAGCGCTTTATTGATCATCATTAAGTGACAGAGATTTAAACAGTCCATCAACTAAGTGCAACTGCTTTGAATTACTAGAGACTGATTAAACAACATTGCTGAACTATGGCTCTTTTTCACCCATTATAAGCTGCCTCCTTTAAGAATCACCAGATACAGTAAATAAGTTGGCCAAATTGAATCTCGCAATACCATGACCCATTGCCACTTCCTCACGATCCAAACGGTACAACACTTATTGTGCACCATCGATCTTTTACCTTTTGCTCTAATGACTCAGATCCTAAAGTACAAGCTTCTATTTAACAGCAGACACAAATTTGCGTTTGAATTTATCAAATTCACGATCTAACAAAGCTGTAACAGAGTGTGATGTCACTTCAGTAACAACGCCTTGGGCTATGCCATATTGTCCATTCATGGAACTTAAAACAACTTGATCGCCAACATCGATAAGCTTTGCATAGAGCGCCTATCCGGTTGATGACTTGAAAGTGTACAACTATCCAGCATTACTTTAGATCTGTAGAGAAGACAGGCATTTACCATTACTTTCTCGCTAAACCACGGACTGAGTCCATATCTGCTTCCGCAAAGACTTCTGGCTAGCTTCCTCTAAATCGATTAGATTGTTCCACTTGTTGAAGAACTTTAAATCCCTCTCATTGAGGTGCGCAGTCTTTTCATTATACAGATTCACATTATGGAACTATACTTGTTCTTTACGAGCCCTGTGATACAGAGAGCAAATATCAACGGCATAACATTTCTCACATTGAGATGACTATTTAACAGGAGGCAAATCAGTTGCACCAGAACCAGGTTTAGAATCCAAATATCTGGACAGTTCATTACGCGCCATTATGATTGCAATAATCTCTGGCCGTTTCATTGACACCTCAACCATCTCCCCAGGATTCTATGCATAATACAACAAGCCTTGAGCTACATCTTGGGCGTAATGATCACCCAACATAAGACAGTAAAGCAGAACTTGCGCATTATGAGTAGACTTGCGGCGACCACTTTTAATCTCCAATGGCACCACTTTTCTACTTTAGTTCCCTTTCAATAACGAGACGGTCGCGTCAATTTTACCCTTCAGACCAAAGTTGACTGACCAGATATTCTCTTCAATATCAGCGACGTTCTGAATCTAAAATTTCCCTCTTTATTATTATTATTGCTATTATTGGATATGAGATGAATATAAATTCTTTACAGCTGGTAAGTACGATCTCAGCTTCTCCCGTGCCATTTCCGCAGTATCACCAATAACTTGGATCATATCTTCCTGATCAGAGATTACCAAGTCAATGTAACGATTTAGATTCTATGTATCAAACTTCATTTCGGCCAAAGCAGATTAGATAACCTCGTGTAGCATAGTACCGTATAAAGTGACAGATGAGACTGAGTACTGTGATATCTTGGAGTTGAGCACGGCGCGACGTTGGCATTAGAAGACGTCTGATAGAATGGTGACACTGACTAGAAGATCAGGATTAAGCACAAGATAACCAGCGGTATCAGAGACGGTAAGTAGAGTTTCACCATCATTCATAGAGCCACAGACATTAATAGTATCACCAGCCTACAGTTCAGATGCGGACCATTAGCCTTTTAACTCAAGAGTTATCTTTTTACTTCCATCGCTGGCATTACAGCATGTAAAGCTACCCGGAGATTACAATTCTAATACTTTCAATTTGGTGAACTTCATAACGATTTGAGTGACAGTATCAATAACACTGTCGGTAGAGACACTGAAGGTAGCTATGCTGAGCAGTTGAAACAAGACATTTGGAACGCGCGCCTTGTAGACTTTATTTGAAATCTTTTTGGCGTTTCTAATCCGATTTAAACAGTTTCGCTCAGTATTGTTGATTTTCAAAATTTACGCGTTTAGTGCTTACAGTACATCCTACAGACACAGCCGGCCTGCATAAAGTGCAATCTACACTAAGAGTTTAACTACTTGCAATATATGCTAAATGCGACAATGTAAGAGTGAATTTGCTAGTGAAAATGTAGCAGAGAGATAGCTATCCCAAGTGAAATGAATCCATAATCTATCTTTTGAACAAGTAGCACTGAAACGAGACTCGCGTCAAAAGTAAACTAGAAGATATTCCTGATTTAAGTACTGTATAGCTGAATCTGGAATATTTTCCTCAGCTCTGACTTCAAAACATACCTAGAAGATGAAATGCTAGAATGCTTTTAAAGTTTAAATTGATAGACTTATCGTTTATAATTCTTGAGGTTTTAATGTGGTTCAAAAATGGCATACACTGTAGCAGTAGGCAACAAGTATTCTATACAAAATTGTAGCTGTCATGATCTTTAAAGCAACAATGCATTCATCACTTTTTCCAGCCTTTTGAGTAAATCATGACCAACGATATAAAGGTTAGCAGCACGGTTGAGCCCAATATCAAGATTATTATGGGAATCATTAGCGCATATTCTTATGACGGAAACAATGAATGAAGTTGATGGTCATCATCGACTAGAGGCTACATACACATTAAAGGCAATCCAATAAGGATTCAGTAAAAGGCTTGACTTAAGAGAGGGAATTACCATTATAAGAAGCCACACCGTGTAATACAGATAAAACGATACTATTCCTAAAAGTATTATCATGATTTTATGATTTTTATTTGCATTAACTCCATATGTAAACGTCGAGGTTGTCGGGAACGAAACTGAACTGAAACTGTTTTGAAGCAGATCGACACTTTCAATACTGAAACCCGTATTAGCGATGAGAGAGGATTCTGAAACTAAATTACATTGGCTGAAGCTATGACTAAATACTGATTATGGCCGTCGCTATCTAGTTCAGTCGCCTGTCTATTGGCCGAGCATTGTTTGAAACGACTGCCTTTTAATCGGAGTATCATTAATATGCATCGCAGTTTGGTTTCCAACGTGCACCAGGCGCGGAAAATTTGTGAACTTGTTAGGAGATAAGCAGCATCTAGTCTAAGCTTGGACGTGCGCGTCATCGTATGGAAGCAATCTTAGTTCTATGCGTGAACGCCTGCTAGTCTTGCTTATGGTTTGTTTGATCATTACTAGTTGAAGATATGAAAACGAATTAAGTAAAGAATATATTAGAAATTAGAACTATTAAAACTAGAAGCGGTTAACTCAACATATGGCGCGAGCTAATCCACTTTACATTACACCGGTAAAAAGCGCATAGACCGAAAACGAGCATTCTATCAAATGGTCACTCCTACCACAACATTTAAAACATCTGTATTTATTCTCATTGTCCGCAATCTTCTTTTAATCTCTCATTTAACGTTCATCTTCAAGCTCAAATGATACTTCTTGCAACCACTATTATACTTTTATCTGCAGCAACTCTGGCGCGTCCCACAAAAACGAATATCATCATTTGACTTCTCTTTTCATCCGTTCCTGCTATCAACCACATAGCTAAGAACTTTATTTCTTCATATCGTCTGCCAGTTATATAACAGATCTTTATCATTTAAGGACAAGATAAACAACAACACTATCAGCCAGCAGATGTTTAACACGTTTCTACCATATCATGCAGGTTCTAAAACCTTTCCGGCCACCAGAGTTCATATTTAAGATTGATTATACGCGTCTTGGATCGCTTCTTAAATTATTTACCTTGAATGGATATTGTTGCCTCTCTTCAGAGTCTGGCTTCTATTTTGAGCTCGTACTTGGTATCTGATCCGGCTTTTTCAATAATCGGATCGTGATACTTACTTGCCTTCTTGCAGAGCAAAGAGCCTTTCCTTGTTAAATCTGGTTCTCTCAAGATACAATTGTACTTTAAAATATGTACATAGCCCACTGGGCTAATTTCAGCTTTGAGGACATGACAATTGGCCTAGTTCAAAAGTAAGAGTCTTTCAGTATTATTGCTAAACGATCAGCATTCAGATCTCTCATCTATTACGTTCTACAGCATATTAAACCTTATTTCCCACTCTTTACAGTAGTTAATATGGAAGTTTAACTGAGCAACACGTTGGTCTCTTAAGACGCCCGTTGCTTTATCTCAGCGCGTCACCCGACGGAATCGTCTCAATTCTTTATTCTCCTTCTTTTTATCGCGACTTTATTACCTTGAATATTTAATTAGACTTAACATCATTGGATATTATTAGGCGTTTAAAAGTTCAATAAATGACTGCATATACAGATCCATCACTCAAAATTGGTATGGAGTCATTGAGAATTAATGATGAGTAAAGCGCTAGAGTGAATGATGACTTTAATCAAAGTAGTATCCATGCTGAATCTGAACGTGATTACCAGGTGTAATCTTAATCTTTTGACCAAGATTCTGCGGTAGCGAGTGCAACGTCTTGCTCATATTGTCATATTTCAGATCCTCCATCGGTGGTCAAGTGTATGGTGTGTAACAAGTGGTTCTGCAATGCGCGAACTGGTACATCCGCTTCTCACATTATTCATCATCTAGTAAAGTCGCGTCATAAATAGGTTCACCTACATCCTGATTCTGCATTGGGCGATATTGTTCCTGAGTGTTACAAATGCGGATGTAAGAATGTATTTCTGCTTGGGTTTATACCGGCAAAGGCGGACACTGTGGTGGTAATATTTTGTCGTTAGCCTTGCGCGTCCATCTCCGCCTCCAAAGATATGGAATGGGATCTTAGTCAATGGTAGGCGCTGATTGATGATAGGTCGTTTTTATCGTGGCTCGTACGTGTACCTAGTGGGTAGGATGTTTCTAGATCGCGAAGATTAACCGCGACTTAGATGAATATGTTGGAAGAGTTATGGCGTGATGGCCAGGTGAATGCAGATGTAGATGACTTGGATAGAGTGGATGTGTAAGATGATATCGCTCCGGTGCAGTTGAAGTATTAGGATGCGTATCAATTCTAGAATGTCTATACTCCCCTGGTACTGCTAGAGGCTGAGTATGACCGCTCGGTGAAAGAACAATAAACACAGGATGAGGTGACTGTCAGATGGGAACAGGGATTGAACATGAAATGGACTGCCAGCTTTTATCTTGCCAACTATTTGGAAGGCGAGGTGCGTCTCACTCTTGGTGATGAAGTAAGATTGAAGTATAATGGCGGTGTGTGCAGGGCATGGTCTGCCGTGGGAAATATTGTAAAGTTGCCCAATTCTCATACGAATGAGATTTCGGTTGAGTGTCGCAGGCCGGATGTTAATATCAATTGCACCATATTCTCCATTGAAATCGTCTGGAATAGTGCTACATTTGACCGTTAAGTGGCTGCGTTGCGCAAGTTTGCTGTGGATGCCAGCTGTGTGAGTCCTTACTTGTACAATCGATTGTTGGGCCATGAAGTTTAGGCTCAGACTTTGAAGGTGAATATTCCACGCAATCTCGCAGTGCCCGGTCTGGGAGATCTTAATCATTCACAAGCATTCGCTATCAAAAGTGCTATGTAGCGACCACTTTGTCTCATCTAAGGTCCATTCGGTACAGGTAAGACTATGACAGCGGCGGCTCTAGTCTATCACTTGAACAAGAACCTGAAATAGAATGAAGGAGGTGGTCAGATTCTGGTGTGTGCCCCATCGAATGTTGCCGTAGATTAAATGGCTGAGTAGATTCACAAGACCGGTCTGAAGATTGTACGCTTGGCGGCGCGTAATCGTGAGAATATTGAGAGCAATGTCGATTTCCTCACTTTACACAGCCAGGTGCGAAACTTGGAAGCTGATACAGAGCTGCATCGTTTATGGAAGTTGAAGGAGCAGCAGGGAGAGCTGACTCGGAAAGATGAAGAGACTTTGAAGCGCTTGGTGCGTAAAAATGAAAAGATGTTCCTAGCCGCGGCTGATGTTGTGTGTACTACATGTATTGGTGCTGCTGATCCTCGTCTAAAAGATCTCAAGTTCAAGACGGTGTTGATTGATGAAGCTGGGTAGGCCACGGAGCCAGAAGCTTTGGTATCCATTGTGAATGGATGTAAGTAGTTGATTCTTGTTGGGGATCACTAGCAGTTAGGCCCGGTGGTGATTAACAAGAAGGCGGCCCGTGCTGGATTTACCCGTTCCCTATTTGAGAGAATGGTTTTGCTAGGTGTTCGACCTATACGTTTGCAGGTGCAGTATCGAATGCATCCTTGCTTGAGTGAGTTTCCATCCAATCTGTTTTATGAGGGGTCTTTGTAGAATGGAGTGTCCGCTGATTAGAGAATCCGGAAGGATATTGACTTTCCATGGCCTAATAAAGCGATTCCAATGATGTTCCATGTGAATATTGGTCAGGAGGAGACAGCATCGACTGGCACATCGTTCTTGAATAGAACTGAGGCTGCGAATGTCGAGAAGATTGTCACCAAGTTCTTGAGATGTGGTGTAAAGCCGCATCAGATTGGAGTTATTACGCCGTATGAAGGTCAGAGAGGATTTGTGGTGCAGTACATGAAGATGAGCGGTAATATGCCGCGTGACTTGTATGAGCAGATTGAGGTGGCCTCAGTTGATGCTTTCCAGGGAAGAGAGAAGGATTACATCATATTGACTTGTGTACGTAGTAATTCTCATCAAGGAATCGGTTTTCTGAATGATCCTAGGCGTCTGAATGTGGCATTGACTAGAGCTAAATTTGGTATGGTTATTTTGGGTAATCCGCGTGTTTTGGGCCGTCATACAATGTGGCATTAATTGTTAACTCACTTCAAGTAGTAGAAAGTTTTGGTAGAAGGGCCGCTTGGTAATCTGCGACAGTCTTTTATTCAACTACCGGCACCTCGCATCGTGGCAAATAATAAAGATTCAGTAGATGGGAAGGAGAATGGTTAGTAGCAGTAACAACAACGATAATACGTGGATTACTTCAATTTAACTGCAGGAACATCGACTGATGGTATGAAGGGAGACGTGATGTCTATTGGCAGTCAGTATTCCATACCGAATAGTCAGGACTTGTCTCTGAATCTTAATAGCGCTGGCATTGTTGGTGGTGGCGGCAATAACTTGTTCAGTTTTAGCACGATGAACAGTTAGCTTTAGTCTCAGGATGGAATAATGTTAAGTCAAGGTACTGGCGTCAATTTATCGTAATTAACAGTCACGTCAACCACTTAAAATAATAATATCACATCCAAAGTTGGTGGCGGCAATCTCAATTTTCGATATGCTAATAGTGGTGATGATGAAGAGAGTGACGGTTACGCGACTCAATTTAGTCAACTCTCTGGATACACTGAATATTGACATTATGAAATTTAGAGACACTTAAGATATGTTAAATATTTCTTATTACCAACTCTTACTTTGATCAATTACTTTTCGCCTTGAAAGTTCGACGAGCTTTAAAGTTTTATAAGCCTACCATGCTTTCGACTATATAAGCTTCGATCGCGTCACTGTACCGCTACATATTAAAGCTCTTTTCTTGGACAAAGCTGTTAACATAAAGATAATAATAGCTGAGAGTAGATGAGATTTGGGTTTATCCCGTCAAGAGTTGTGCTGGAATTCTAATGAGGGAAAGCGCGTTTCATTCGACTGGTCTCTCTTGGGATCGACAATGGATGGTGGTCAATGCTAATGGTGAGTTTATGACACAACGAAAATATCCTAAAATGTCTTTGATATCTCCCTCTTTCGTTATGGTTAATGGTCAAGTCGAAGGACTCAATTTAACATGTTAGTCTGCATCTAAGGTTTAAATTTAGGTTAAACTGGCGAGGTCCATCAAGGTGAAGTGTAAGATGTGGGGTGACACGGTCGATTGCTTCGATCAAGGCGATCAAGTTTCCGCTTGGCTATCAGAGATTCTCGGTGTAGATTGCCGACTAGTGTTTAAGGACTAGAACTATAGGAGAACGTTAGATTAAACGTATGTCGCCGAGGATGGGTATTCATACGATACATAGGCAGCTCTGGCTGACAGTTTCCCGCTGTTGATAATCACAAAAGAAAGTATCGGGCGCGTCAATGAGGAATTACAGTAAAGAGGGAAGTTAAAGCGGGTCTCATCCAAAAACTTTCGACCCAACATTGTCATCAGTGGTGCTGCGACCGCTTTCGCTGAAGACGGGTGGAAGAGTCTGTCAGTATCTGGCGGCCTGACTTTGGATTGCGTGAAGCCTTGTACGCGGTGTGCATTGCCAAATGTTGATCCGGAAACTGGTATTCCCTCTGAGGAAGGTGAACCTCTGAAAACTCTAATGTCTTTCAGACGTGTTGATCCGCGCTTCAAATATCACGCCATTTTTGGTGTTAATGCAGTTCATCGATCTACAGACTTCAAGATAAGCATCGGCGATTTTGTTACTGCTTCACAATGATTTGAACATAACTGAACTTCTACTGATATTTTTCTCAAAATTGAGTAGAATAAAGTGTGACTGTTGTTGATACCGTTCTGCTCTACAAGCAAACGCGTATAGATTCGCTGTCGCTCTCTTTTCCTCTCTTCTACCGCCATTAGCTTTCTTGCTCACGCTGACTTTGGTTTTGATATCAATTATAAGAGTTACTCTCATATTCTAGATATTATATATATTGTACAGTATTTAGCCGACTCGTTTATTATAATATCTCGTAATATAAAGATTTTTCTGCAATGGAAGATTTTAGTTTAACAGATGAATGGTTCAAATTAAGCCTTTAGTAGATCGAGTAGATTGAGAGAATACTTGGTGTGTAGTTTGAATAACCGTAGTAGTAATAAAATGCTCAAAATCGTAATATCAGTCCGTAGTAGGTGATAGATGGTATAAAGGCTCTTCTGCCTCATCCTGAATTATTTGATGCGATTAAGCCTGTTCTCGAGTCTGATGCGTCTGTAGAAGAATTGCAGGACTCTCTTTTCGATATCCTGGGTATGGATGGCTTTGATCTTGTGGGCGTTCTGGTACAATAGAGATAGAAGATTGTGGAAGCGCTGCAGGCTTTATAGTAGTTTGAAGATTCATTGGATGTGCACGCGTAACGAATGCTGTAGACCATGAATCGGCCTTTATATAGCTCTGACTATGGATAGTATAGAAAGAAGGCTGCGCAATATCCACACATTTATGGTAGTAGTGTGAATTAGTAGATGGACACCATAAAATTATAAGGATCCGCTTTATCACTGCCGCCTGGTACAAAGCGACGTAATACAGTTGAATATGAAGAGTACAATCTGCCGATGCTGGAGAATGATCACAATGGAGCAGGGTAGTAACATTTGGTCCCTATCACAGATCTGGAACCTTGGACTCGTCCTGTATTTAAAGGATACGTTAGTTTGAATAGAATGTAATCTCTAGTCTATCCGACAGCTTATTTTACTAATGAGAATTTGCTGATATGTGCTCCCACTTCTGCAGGTAAGACTGATGTTGCCATGCTCACTATTCTATCTACTATTCGGCATTTTATTACATCTGATTTAAGTAATGCCACTGATGATGATGAGGAGAGCAATGTTGATCAGGTTGTAACTATAGCTAAAGATGAATTCAAAATGGTGTACATTGCTCCAATGAAAGCTTTAGCTACTGAGATTTCTCGAAAGTTTAGCAGGAGATTAGAGCCATTGGGTATTAAGGTGAAGGAGTGGACTGGAGACACTTAATTGTCACAGCGAGAAGTGAATGAGACCCAGCTGTTCATAGTAACTCCAGAGAAGTGGGATGTTATTACGCGTAATACGTCCTCTATTGATCCTACAATGGTCCGTCTACTGCTCATTGATGAAGTACATCTACTGCATGATGAACGTGGTGCTGTGATAGAGACTTTGGTTGCACGAACTCTACGTCTTGTTGAAAGTTCGTAATCAATGATCCGCATAGTTGGATTAAGTGCTACTCTGCCGAATTATGCTGATGTCGCCGAATTTCTGGCTGTTAATCCAATGAAGGGAATGTTCTATTTTGATCAAAGTTTCCGACCTGTGCCATTGGCTTAGAATATTGTCGGTGTTAAAGGGAAGCCTAATAGTTAAGAATCTCGTAAACGCATGAATGATTACGTATTCGATCGTGTGGTTGATGTGCTTAAAGAGCGACGCCAGGCTATGATATTCGTTCATAGTAGAAAGGACACTGTGAAGACTGGACAGGCGATGGTTTAGATGGCATAGAATGGACATCAACTTCACTTATTTGAGCATACACCTGAAGAGAGATCTGGCATTGTTTATACTAAGGCGGTGTAGGATCTGGCGCGATCGAGAAATAAGGAGTTGAAATAACTATTCTAGAAGGGTATTGGTATGCATCATGCTGGTATGTTGCGGTAGGATCGTCTGCTTGTGGAGCGTCTGTTCTCTGAAGGATTACTTAAAGTTCTTGTATGTACGGCGACTCTTGCTTGGGGTGTAAACTTGCCTGCTTATGCCTGTATTATCAAAGGCACTCAGGTTTATGATTCTGAGAAGGGTGCATTTGTCGATCTATCCATTCTTGATGTGTTGTAGATCTTCGGTCGAGCTGGTAGACCTCAGTTTGAACCCAATGGTATCGCCTATCTGATCACTACTCATGATAAATTGGTACATTACATCCAACACTTGTCAATGACTTATCCGATTGAGAGCGAGTTCACAAAACGTCTCATTGACAATTTGAATGCTGAAATCTGTGCCACCGGAACGCTGTCTACTGTGGATGAAGCTGCTCAATGGCTAGGCTATACTTATTGGTTTGTGCGCGTAAAAAGGCTTCCTGAACTGTATGGCTTCAGAGATTGGGATCCGCGTATAGATCCGCGAATGATTTTGGTGCGCAAAGAAGTGGTGGGCGGTGCTTTGAAGACTTTGGCCTCTTCATAGATGATCTAATTCAATTAGGAGACTGGTGAGATTACACCTCGCGACCTGGGTCGAGTTGCTGCCTAGTATTACCTCAAGCATGAGACAATGGACGTATTCCATCAGTAGTTAAAGCAAGAATGTACCGAGGCCGATATATTGAGTATTCTGGTACATAGTCATGAATTTGACGGCATTAAAGTGCGAGAAGAGGAAATCAAAGAGTTGTAAAACTTGTTGGATAGTGGTTATGCACCGTGTGAGATGTCCTCCACTTTGGACACAGTACAGGGAAAGATTAATGTTCTGTTGTAGGCTTATATCAGTAGAGCATAGTTGGATGATTTCACCTTGATATCAGATACTTCTTATTTAGCTCAAAATGTACCTAGAATACTTCGCGCAATGCTGGATATAGTGATGAAGCGTCAATGGAGTGTTGCATCTCAGGTGGTGCTGAGTCTATGCCTGGCCGTGGAGAGGAGGATGTGGGGCTTTGAGTCCCCACTTGGCTAGTTTGTGTTTCCACCCAACTAGTACATGCCTTATGCATCGTTGTTTACTGGTCATAAGAAGAGCTAGCTGATAACTTTGGATGAGTTTAGAAAAGTTGATAATGCTGATTTTACAGATTTTGACTCTCTGCGTGGACTCTCTGTTGAAGATTTGGCAAAGTTGGTCAATCATCCGGGAAGAGGTGAGCATTTGTACAAAGTGATACGTTATTTGCCGTATTTTGACTTCAAGGTGGAGTGCTATCCGCTCATGCATGATGTTGTGCGAGTTGTCGTGGATATACTGCCAGACTTTGAGTGGAATGACAAGTATAGCGGCTCCATGGAATCCTTCTGGCTTTGGATTGAGGATATGGAATCTGATGAGCTGTATATCTTTGATCATGTCATGATTAACAAGGAATAGTACAAGTAGAAGTCACTTTAACTGTAATACCATTTGCCGGTCAAGTATCCCCTCAGTTCTTAGGTGTATTTGAGGTTTATTTCAGATCAATGGATCGGACTGGAGAATGTATATCCTGTGGAGCTTAGTGGACTTTAGTACCCTGAAGCCCGATACACTGCTCTTCTTGATTTGAAGCCTCTGCCGATTTCCGCTTGTCAAGATGGTCTTTTAGAGGCGTACTTCGACCAGAAATGTCAGTACTTTGATCCAATTTAGACTTAGGTGTTTCATAAGTTGTATCACAGCGATGACAATTTTCTGATTGGTACTTCTGGCTGCAACGATTAATTGACTCTGTTGGAATTGGCGCTAGCTCGGTTTAAATCATTATCTTCTAGTCGCCAAGCCATTAGTAATTGTGTAATAATTTGTCGCAGCTCAAGTTACGCAGAGTATTTGCTGTAAGTGTTGTAATCTTCTATCTGTGGTTTGCTGGAGTTATAATGCAGCCGACACATTGATGGTCGTTCTATATCTGGTCAAAAAGTTGTTGTAGTATTGACCGCAGACGAATATTTATCTTTGCGGTCTTCTATTAAAGATCCACTATCGCTCATAATACTGGATTCTCATACATATTCTTTGGATAGAATAAAAACTTTTGTTGGAAAATACCCAGTTGGCAGATTAGTTACGTTTAGTGAATCCTTATACAATACTCAAAAGCTATCTCTGGTGTGTTAGTGCTCAAATCATGGATAAACGTTCAATTTTAAACCAGGTGTCAGACCAATAGAGTTATAGATCTAGGTTGACGGCTTCCCTCATAATCAGCATTTATAGCGATAGAGCGCGATGAATAGGCCATTGTTCAAAAGTATGATCAACTCTGCCGGTAGTGGTTAAACTTTGGTCATTGTGCCTAGTAAAAAGCAGCTGGTTAAAACTATGTAGAGCCTCGTGTCTTAATGCGCCACCTCAATCGCTAATCCAAAGAGGTTCTTGAGGATTTATGATGAGCCGCAGCTGGAAGCTAATCTGGTTAGTATAAAAGATTAAGCATTAAAATTTTGTCTCCCATTCGGTATTGTGCTTTATCACAGGCAACTCTCCGCTCAAGATAAACAGATGGTGTTGAATCTATTCGTTGATGGACTTGTAGAAGTCCTACTCGCATCAGTAGACTCCATGGATGAGTTACACGGTTGCATTAGAGCATAGCTCGTGGTGATGAAAGGAACCAGTGTATATAAGATGAAATCTTAGCGATATGAAGAATTTGCGTACTGGTAGATCTTATAGGCTTAATCATTCTGCACTTAAACAGATGGCGTATCATCAGATGAACCAGCCCGATTCCATCTGCTTACGCACAGCAAGAACAAAGCTCTCTACTTTAAATTGCTAAATGAAGGATATCCTCTAGAAATGAATTGACATGTATTACGATATTCTTCTAACATGTTGTTGTATTTGATAGAGTTTTTAAATCTCTACTCTCAGGTTCACTACACACATATTTGTTCTCATATCTGTAAGGAAGTCACGCGCTTAACAATTTGAAACGAATCCCGCCGATTGTCGTCACCTGATTGAGAATTTCTCTGATTGAGTGATGCGGCAAGTTTTGTGACTTGAGAGCGTCACATTGTTATTGTTTTTATTTGCCTTACAAATCATCGGATATCTCTCAGAATTATTGAAATTTTTTTACAAGGCTGTATATCCACCCTTCATTGAAGTCATAATCATATTTACATCATTGTAACTTCAAGAATATTTGAAAGTATGGGTATCATTTAGTTGAAATATCTTGATGGTCCAAACGATAAGATCTACGCGTGCAAGAAGTGTAATGCTCATGTGGCTTTACACTCAAAGATTGTTTCAAAGGTATGCTGTACTTATCTCAATATAGATTTCAATCACATCAGATATATCTCTGTTCTTGTAGAATTTTACTGCATCTACTGGGAAAGCTTATCTCATCGCTGGTGTTGTTAATATTCAACTGATTGGATAAGCACAGGATCGTGTGTTGAGAACGGGTCTCCACACTGTGCAAGACGTTTAGTGCATCAAGTGTGGCACAACTATTGGCTGGACGTATATTAAGGCTTTCAACTAATCAGAGTAGTACAAGGTGGGGAAATATGTACTGGAAAGGTCTCTGATAAAGCTGATCAGCGAAGAGAATGGATTGATGATCAATCGCTATCACGGCCGCAGTTACATAACCGCCAGCAGTAATCAGCAGACGCAAATCAGCTCAAATCATCGGAACAATAATGATGTCAGCGATGGCGGCGAAAATGATGATCACAACGACATTGATTATGAATATCTCGCAGAGAATTTGGTCGGCGCTGAAACGATCAATCGGCGCGGCGGCGCTGTTCGTCAAGTCGACCGAGTTGAAACGGTGAGACGGGCAACGATGACATCAATCAGTCAATCAGCAGATTTATTGGAGGAGTAGGATTAGGATCATGATGATTAAGATGAAGATGGTGGTGGTGCTGACCAAGAATATGACTATGATACGGTGCTCTAACAGCTGAATGGTTCAGTCCCGCGAAGTGTGGATCCTGTCTTGGCCTTGAGTCCTTGGCATTATCGCGCATCTTTCATTAATCACAGCAGTTAGATTAGACTTAATAATAACGTTGATAATAATAATAATGCTGAGAACTAGGCTAGAAGTGGAAATTAGCAACGCAGGCCACAGCATAGAGGGACTCTTGAGTTTCTCTAGTCACAACTACTCTGACTGCTGCGTGATGTTAGTAGTCCTACGTTCGCGTGTATTCTATTGGTAATCAGTATTGTTAAGCTTGGTAATGAAATGTGTATTAATATAAATAAAATCTAAGTCATTAAAGATGTGTTTAAAAAATGAAGATTTATACTAATCACGCTTCATATATAGCAATAGTAAATGTATTTATATATAATGAATCGAGATGTAGAAGAGACATGTGTGCATAATATACACCACCAGATCAGTGTCTTCTCTGCTCAGCAATGACATTAGACAACTCTTCAATCTTGGACTTGGCTCTCTTCATTGTGCCCAATCTCTTCTTTGCAAGACGCTTAGCTCTCTTATCACGGCTGTTCTTCAATAATTCAATGGTTCTCTTCTCATATGGAGCAAATCCAGCCACTTCACGGATGATGGAACGCACAAACTTGGTACGAGTTCCCAATCTCTACACACATTAGTATAGATAAGAATATACGCGATTATATAAGTACATGTTGATGACACAATCACATTGCCAGTTGAGGCGAGACTATTCAGTTCCATGACGCGTGTTATGATAATTCAGTCTAATAACAACATTAATGATGACAATTAATAAGCGGCTATTTCATTAGTTCGTTTTGATCAAAGACAAAGTCTCATCGTTGTGGTGCATGAACTATGTTTAATAATCATCTAATAGCCGCATAGTCATTAATATAGTTGTTGTTCATTCTAAATGTAGACTTTTAACTAATTCGACGCGTCCATCACAAACTATGAATAGTCTCGTCGTCCTTGGCTGGCAATGTGGTGTATGTTAAATAATATCCTACTCCTTTCTTATCTGCCTAGCGTGGCTTCTTCTCACGAAGCTCAACATTTCTGCCTTTATTTAATCCAACAGCTAATCCAGTCTTCATATTTATTATCTAATTGTAGCGCTATATAGTTATTATAATAATAAAGGTCCACGGTGGAGTTACCGCAAATCCAACAAGGAAGAATTTTCCCTTTGATCAGATTTGCTTCGGTTAAGGTTGAATTTAATGGCGCGCGCGTGTGAAAGTTATTCCTTTAAGCGTTTATACGTAATTGGAGGAGAGTCGTTTCAACTTTTATCAATTCTAAAGGGGCGAAAGTACTAGCACTACTGTGTTACATTTACCTTAGGTGGAAGTTTGTATTAGAAGTAAATTGATGACGCAAAAGAGGGGACTTTTGATTGTTTTTGAAGGCTGTGATCGAAGCGGTAAGTCTACTTAGTGTTAGAAGCTGGTGGACGCTTTCAATATTTCTGTAAATAGTGGTAATAAAAACTCTACTGACATCCAATAACGCGCTGTACTTTAAAAATTTCCAGACAGGACTACTAGTACTGGTCAGATTATAAATTCTTATCTTCAACGGAAACCCCAAGCGATAGTAGATGAAGAATAAGATTTAATGGATGGCATTGGCGATAAGCATATGATGCATCTTTTATTTAGTGCGAACAGGTGGGAGCAGTTTGGCTAAATGAAAAAGACGCTCTTAAGCGGAAGACATGTAATTTGTGACCGCTATGCATATAGTGGTGTTGTATACTCGCATGTTGCACTTGGACTTGATTTGTAATGGTGCATGCAGCCTGATAAAGGACTTTTGAGACCTGATATTGTGTTTTACATGGACTCTAACTATGATAGTGCTGAAAAATAAGTTTCAATTCAGAATCGAGATGGATTTGGAGATGAACTTTATGAACGTGCAGATTTATAGAGAAAATTGAATGACACTTTTAAAAGAGTGGCCATGTGTGGATTTGAAAAAATTTTCGCGATCTAAGAGAGTCAACCATCGTATTAGCAACATAATTGTGTGAAAGGCTCATCATTTACTCGAGCTCATCAGCAGTGGGTTGTTGTCGATGCTAATAGAAGCATTGATGATATTCATGAATCAATCCGGTAAGTTGTGCAGTAAGATGTGGAGAAATTGTAAGAAAATGAACTTTCATATGATCCGTTCAATTGATATTGTTGAACGAGACTTAAATAAATTTTTTTTAACATTGATACCATATGATCATAATATATCACAAGTCTTCCAGCGCGTAGTCGACAGCTTCATTCAACAGATGCATTTTAAAAGTCACACTGAGTTGTCTCATCAACTTCAACCAATGCACAACATCATCTTTAGTACGCAGCACAGATGAAGACGCAGCGCTTTTAAACTAATTACTTTGCAAATGACTGTCATGAGCATACACCACGGCATACTGATTAGCACAAGTTCTACAATTTGAAAATAGAAACTCATTCTTCAACTGATTACAGCGAGTACACTTGAGATCGCGCAGTTGATGCCTAACCAGACCAGCAGTCAGCATCTCAATCAGTGATTCTTCCAATTGATGCAAGTCATAAGGCATTTGGCATTCTAAACAACACAGCACAGGACTACCATCAGATGACTGCAAGGCGTCATGTACCAGATCCAGATCCCTGACGCTTTGGCAGCATGCGCACACGGTATGGCTCACAACGATCGATTTGCTCCACTCTGAGGAGAACTAAGCTTCAGCACTAAATTCTCGCACACCAATAAGATTCAATGCATTCTTCTTCATAATTCTCACTTCATCTTGCACCTGGTAGGAGAGAGACAGAAGATGACAGATGGTCTTTATAAACTCGAGGCTGGGATTAGATCTCTAGTCATGACACAAGTTGAAAGCGGGAGGAAACTTGAGCAGTTGCATCTCCTCTTCACTAAGTACACCATTCACAGTTGCTTGGATGTCCGACACAAAATCAAGCAGTTGAGGAGACAAGATTTCGCGGATAATTCTACCACGCTCCACTGCAATTTACTTTTTAATTTCATCTGGTGTCAGTCTTTTCTATTACAACTGTTGATGCTCAGAAGGGGCACCAGTAGGATGACCAACTTCAAACTACTAAGCTTTCACACGATGCTCAGAAGGGGCACCAGTAGGATGACCAGCTTCAAACTACTAAGCTTTCACACGGACTTGTACTTCTTTAGTCAGCTCCAGGAAACGAATGATAAACTTGTCGAGGTGGCTCTGGAGAAGAGAGGGTAACAACTTCTTGACACACCAATTCATCTAGCATTATACACCGCCATCAACATTGCACTTTAACCCACCAAAGTTGTACTTGTCCATCCACAAGAGACTATCCCAATAGGCAGTATCACCAAGTTCCAAAGCGGCAAACATGTCCTTGTCCAAAAGATTTTACAATATAAAGTCGTTCCAAGCTTTAGCATTGACATGAGAAGTCTTCGTAGTGACAATGATAATCTTATCGTACGTGGCATAAATTACGTTCGCACCTAATCTTTTAAATTCTGACAACAATTAGAGCAGGACCTTCTTCATCAACTACTGGACGTACGCATGAATTGCGGGATCATACAACTTGGACGACGGTGACGATATCCAGCGGTAAACACTGTCGGCGAAGAGTTATGACACGGGATTTCCAGTCAGAAGATGATCCTTCACCCATTTGCGAAGCAGATCCTTAATACTCTTAAACGCCTGAAATGATGGCATATTAGTCTCTGCACTGTGATTATTGTAATCATCCTAATAATCTTTGGCCAATTTCAGTTTCTCAATATGCTCTTCCATTGAAAGCATATCTGCATTACCCAGCCCAGCATACGGATGGGCTCCTTCATACTCATTGATGGCTGTAGACTAAAGAATTGCATTAAGACACAGATTCCGAATCTTATACTCAATACACACCGTATCATAATACGCCGGAAAGTTCAACTCCATTTACTGCGACGTTCCACTAATATCAGTGCTAATGCCAAGAGTACCACTGTCATCATTCTCAATACCGCCCAAATCAGGTCGATTCGACGTAGAATACCACAACACAACATCCCTAGACATGAGAATTCTTGCCAACTACATATCCATTGCGTGCAAGACTGGCTCATTGGAACAAAGCTAGCCCAGCGGAATATTAGCATAACTGGACAGCATCAAGCGATCATTAAGCCACTCATGAGAGTCAATAAAGCCTTGAAATAACCTTTTACACGCGTATTTTTGCCAGTCAATAGAAGGGAGTTGGTCACTGCTTACTGAAGATGAGCTCAACGAAATACACGGCACGCTTTTCATAGCCCTCATCTATCTGGATAATAAATCCCCACAAACATTAGACTGTACCAACAGTGTTACCGGATTCTTGGAAGAACTGATGGTAGACTTGAGGATATTATTCATTTGCTTGAACGCCTGATCAAAAGACTGGGCGTTACTCTGCTTGAAGTCCATACGCTCGGGTAAACCATACAGAGACAAGACTTCGTCATTTAAGCATAGCGTGGATTTCAAAATTCTATCTTGATAGATGGCCGACAATGGAGAAGAGCTATTCGACTTATGAGGATCCACAAAAACAACAAAGCATTCATTTCGAGCAGGAAAAAGTAAAGCCAATGTACCGCGACTGTCTCTTTAGATAGCATTGAGATAAGCAAACTACACTTGACAATCAACAAATAACTGTAGCTGCTTGACACCTTCGCCGTTCGCCTGCATTAACTGGTTCAACTAGTAGATATTGGAGGCCTTTGTGATACCAGATTGACGAGCAACTGACGGGTCAAGTCTACATATGTTGCCCACTTCAATCACAGCTCTATCATTTGATGACAGCTAGCTCTCAAACACGCCTAAGGTGTCAGGATGTGCCGCAAATAACTAATACTACATGGCGGAACTATCAAAGGAAGCTTCCTGAGTACATACTTCATACAGGTGAACTGGCTTAAGACACCGAGGTAAGAACTTGTTAGTGCTGGGCAACCGGTTCTGTGGATCGGGATATCTGGTATTTACATAGAATATTTTAGGAATTTGCACTTACACGCTGCGCATACTTCCATCAACCAGAGTCCATAAAGTGTAAATGCCAGGGGAGTCGGTAGAAGCAAATTGCAAAATATTCCAAGTGCCAGTTTACAGACTCCTGGAGCTGCTCTCATAAAACTACTGGACAGAATTTTGATTCAATTACGCTTCTACGTCTGGATTACTCACACCTTAACGTCTTGCTTCTCTTCTCAAGCGCTGAAGCTTCCACTTGATTTTTTGATAACTCACAAAGGCATTGAAATCCTCATCAATGTCAGGCATTTCCTTCGGCAGCTAAAGTTGAGATTGCTTGTCCTCAGTCTTTTTCAGAGCCTTTTTCAATGCAGCGGGAAGATTTGACGGCACTCCTACATCTTCAATATCAATACCATGCTACCTGCAAGCCTTAAAATTATCAAACATCTCACGAGTAGACTTCTGCAAAGAGTTTCCCTTAAAGAGGAGATCGGTCAGCTTCTCCTATCTCTGATCCTTACCATTTCTTTTGTTCTTCAAAAGCCAGTCAGGATGCTGCAGCCGCACAACTGGATTAGGAATATTCTACATGGCAGCAGGAATAGTGATCAGCTTCTGAACGGTTGAACCCAGACGCTCAATATAGTATCCCCAGTCCAGAATGTCTCTAAGATTAAAGTCAACCTGAGATTTGTCATTGAGCCATTTGCGCAAATAATGTCTGCGCACTGCAGGCTCAGCTTGGAAGATAGCAATAGGAATTGCCCTTTCAGCCACAGGAGAGCCAACAGGCCGATTAGCAATGACAAACTGACACGCAAGTCCCTTGTCTTTCACCATTTCGTCACCCAAAAACTCGGCCAGTCTCTTAGCAGTGCTAATAGATGTCGATTTTTATGAGCCATAATCCTCCAGCGTCTTGGACATACTTCTGTTCTCTGAAATATACTCCATCAGCTCTTCATCCGAAATAGTACTGCCTTTTGAGAATAATATATCCAGCCATCTATCAGCTACACGAGCCACGTGGTCATAGCATTCAGCCAGCGAATTTCCCTCCAAGAATTACTTGAACACTTCAGATTGAAAGATTTTGATAATTTTCAGTTCACCACGGCGCTTGATTTCAAAGCCTTTAAGCTCAGCCAGAGATCCATCATCGTTAAAAACAGCGTATCGCTTCTTCAGCAACTTATTCTCCTCCTTAGATGCTGGTAGAATCATTGCACGGTAGGGGCCATCAACTTCAAAAAAGATGGAGTTCTCTGAAGACATTTCATATTCTAGAGTCTAAGGATTAACCAGTGTCTGATATTGATGGTTGGTAAACTGCGCATGAACAAGATGGTTCAACATAACACACGGATAAGATATCTTGATTCCTTTACCATTCTTAAGATTGAATTTGAACTCCTCAGGAAAACTCTTTGGTAAGATACACCAAATTCCATCAGTATCAAGCTCAAGAGGTCGACCAATCTTCTCGACAATTTAACGAGCCAGCTGAATAATGTTCGCACCTGTCAGACACACAATGCCAGCCATCTCCATCGAGTACCATCTACTACCTTTACGCATCACATATCCGTAGAAAGAATTTAAAATACACTTGTGCGCCAGCTGGAGAGAGTCCATGAGAACAACCATCTTCTTAGCCTCATCAACAGCCAGAACATCTTAAGACTACGCGGCTTGATCTTATTTACCTTTCCATTGCTTCAACTTTCCCTTGTACTCATAACGGCGATCACGGAATTTACGAACAGTGTCCACGTAGAAGGAGTTCTCTCTCTAGCAGACAATTGACTCCTTTTCCATGACTCGCTCCTCCTTCACTTTATGGTATATCTTGCGGCAGTAATCAGACAAGCGTTTGTTAAAGATAGTCTGCTACTCACTCTCGGTCAAATCTGACCATTTTCTCCACGGCAACTCTGGCTTTTTGGGCTTGAATAACTCACTCTCCAACTGATTTCTAACCATACTGACCTCCGACCTATCAGCGGGATAATACTCTCCTCTCCAAGACCATTTCATGGGACGCTGACATTGCGCGTCGGGTGAATAAAAATCACATGCAGCACAATCAGCCTCAGACACCAAGGCAGGAGGCTAAAGACGATTAGTAAGAATAATGTTCGGATACATAGCAGCCACATCCAGATGATAAATCAAAGGACCTTCCATTCTCACTGGCTCATCACGAAGTTACTCGAGCTTATCCTAAACCGCACTTTTAACATCTTCATAGTTTGTCACTTCTTCAAGAGGAACCTGAGACTCAACTTCGATACTGAACTGCAAAGCTTTGTCCAAATCGTCAATCAAATCCTAAAACTTTTCTGGGTCAAGCTTGAAATGACACGGCAGGTCGCTTCTAAATACTCCAGACTCCAAAGCTTCTACGTGGCCACCGACATAAGTCTCGCCACTGAGAAGATGACCTCCAAATTGCTTATTGTGCTCCTCTCTGTGCTTATTGGGCATAATCACGTTGGCCTTGTAAGCCTCGACCATGAGCAACATCTCACAAAGTGTACCAGAACCTTTACGTAGAACATCGTCCGGATTCAGGGGAATAATCATACAAAGAGAGAATATGAACGGATGCACATACTTCATGTACAAGTAGTAGGTGGCCACAGCGTCAGACACTGAATAATCTGCAAGAACTGTAGGCTATTCAGCAGCATATGGAGTCATTAGCTCAGGATCCAACTCTTTCGGATCATAGCCGAGCTTGGCTTTAGTGACAGCCTTGAGACCTTGACTTCCGACCGGCAGATAACTATCACGCTTCACCCATTTCAGACAATCCATATGTGATGCATAAGAACTACAATACTCATCCTAATCGTTCTTAGCAAACCCAATTTCCTAATACATATCAAGCTCGTGAACCTTGGATCTCTACTCAATGAATGGCCAGTCAAAAAAGTCGCCATTATAAGTGACAAATACATGAGGCTACACTTGACGTATATGCTCATAGAATCTGATTAACAACTCCTTTTCCGATTCTTCATTGAATACAATAAACGGACCTTGAAATTCATCAGAAGGAGAATACTAAAAATCATCAATATCTTGCGACACAATTTCCCTGTTGGTGATGAGATATCCTTGGCCATCAATCATATAGGAAATCATCATAATCTGGTCCACAGCAACATCAGGAAACTTCAAAGGAGCCTTCGTGGTCTCTATATCAAATGCTAACACTCGCGGATCGGCAGGGATCAGGATGTCATGCTGCCGTTCAATGTATACTTTACCACTGTCTTCACTTACATTATACCAAAGACCGACTCGATAATCGTGATCAATAGCCACTCTAGTTACGAATGGAATGTCATACTCCCTAATATCAACTATATGATCCAGACTCTCAACCGAACCATTGCCGAGCATAGTTGAGTCATCAATGTCCACATAGTCATTGTCAGCACCGGCATTGTTCACCACATCATAAGTCTCATAGGAATTCTAACTCTACTTGTTCTTATTTACAACACTCATTAAAGCACGACGAACTTCCAACAACTCTTCGGCAGTCCTAAACACCAACTTCAAGTATAGACGTCTATTGCCTAGCAAATGATTGTTCAAGTCCAAGTCTTCCTTCTCTACGCGGACAGTCTTCTCGAGCAAGTGAGCATAAGTTCTCCGCAAATACGACTCAACATCAATCTCTCTGCCTTTGCGGCAACAGATGAAAAAGTACGGACTCTCCACAATGGTAGTCTTGAAGGTGGATCCATCCTAGCAAAGAAAGTAAAAGTCAACAGCTTCTCTACCATTAGGATGTTACTAATCCTAATTCAATGTGGACTACATATTCACCAGATAGCCCAACTTGCTTTCACTGCCATCATACGGAGGAAAGCCCAATTTAGCATCGATTTAGTTCCTTCTCTCAATCGCCTTCCACATCTATTCAAGCTTCGTCTAAGTCATTTCTACTGCACCTCCAGGTTTCCATTATCCTTGTTAATTACCAGAGTGGACGGCAGCAACATTATACTTTGTACTGCCAGTCTTTTACTTCTTTTTCACTATGCCAAACATACCTTTAACTAATGCTATTTATGGCAATTGGATATGTTACAACTGGACGCGTCGTACAGAGAGAGTAAAGAGAAGGACGAACGGTGGAACGTTGAAACAAAACAAGGTCGATCGGGTGGAACTTTGAAATCGCGCGATACACGGCTGGACAGATTGACATTGAGAAGGAATGATGAAGGAAAGACGATAGATTTTGGCGAATCTGATGCGAAACGACGACTAAATCAATGGCTCAATTATGATCGATAGGCTTTCTTTATCATTATTCTTTTAAATTGTATCAAATTCATAATGATGACTGCTAAGAATATGCGTAAACTTACAATAGCTACTTCCATATGCACATTGGTTGTGGCAGTGTTGGGGATTGTGTTGCTATCGTTTCAACTGGACGAGGTTAATAAGAATGGTTTGCATAATTTGGTGCCGCAATCAATCATTATCGTGTTGATAGTCTTTGCCGCATTCTTGATACTGTTCAACTTGTGGTACATTTATCAGGCTGCAAAAGGCTCAATTCAGGGCGTGAAGTTGGGAATGCTGATTAACACCTTTCTCCTACTGTTTGCATTTGTCATGCTGTGTGAGATTCTTATTCAAGTACATCACGTTAATGACGACGGATTTGATCACGGCATGAAACAAATGGTCGCGCAACTCGGTGATCTTTCTGACGGCGCCTCCAGTCAACTATCTGAAACAGCATTGGTTTCATCACTTGTGATCTAGTCTTTCTAACAAACAGAATGTGATGTCTCGAACGCGTTGTATACTATATATGCAATTAATATTGTTAGACATGCTCTCAACCTGCTACTGATCATCATATCTACTGTTTTGGTGTTTCTGTTTTTATTAAGTGTGCAGTTGTTTTGCGTTCTGACATTGCTTACTATGGTGCCGAACAATGTAGAGCAGATTGAAGATTATCAGAGGTTGTTGAATCCAACTCAAGAATTAAGTGGTTCATACTCTTCAAAGACGCGTCACTCTCTAGTTTGATTTAAAAACTGATAGTAATTGCTTTAAATGTGTATGGCATATCATTATATATTGAATAGACACACTAATATACATGCTTTAAACGCGTCTTTGAACGCTTTCTCTTGTTGTCTCAGCTTGGAAGAATTTCCCTATAGGTGCGTTTTGTCCTTGAAATTTCTCTAAATCATCTTTACTCTTCATACAACTTTTAACATCTTATCAGAACTTTTATAAGTGATAGTATCGCACAGTTTTCGCTCTTTGTATAGCAGGTGAAACAGAGATAGAAAAAAAGTATTACTAATTACTATATTGCTCAATTCCCTTCTCATTCAAAGTAAATTCCTATTCATATTGCATTCTCTCAATCAATTGTTCGCATCAGCTTTTCTCATCATCCAGCTTAATCCAGCTCAATCCAGTCGCTGAATAACGCGACAATAGAATAAGGTATATGCCTGTTGATTGATATCAATGTATTGCTTGATCAGTTTATGATCACTATTCATTCAATATAGCTATGTGATGTGTTCCGGAGTTGATACTGCGCCATGTTAATCTGAGTTGACCCATAATCTGATAAATAAAAAGAAAGAAGATTTCGTTGATTCATTTCCTCATATTGCTATAGTATAATAAACTGTATGTAACATTATTAGCGATTTTCAAGTGCACTTTTATTAACTGGCAAGTTCGATTAGTTTCTCCAAGGTAGGCTTTTCAGTCAGTTGATGACGAAGAACGAGTCCAATAGCATTGGTCGAAGGAACCAAAACCCATTTCCCTTCCTTCTCGACTTTACGCAGCACCTTGTCGGGCGTTGGGCGCTTCCACTCGTTTGGGAGCTCTTCGTCAATAATCAAAAGCGTATTAAGATCCATCTTGGAAAGAATACGCGGCATATCTGATGTCAAGCGTTTCGCCTCCTTCACAATATCAATCGCCTGGGAAACTTGATTACGGAGATATTCGCCGATGACTGAATGTACCGAAGCTGGAGCAGTATCTAATGCAATTGAGATCGACTTGTCCAATTTTTCATAGTCTGCAGGAACGCCACCCAATACGCTCCAAACAACATCACTGAGGTTGAGTCTGTTAACGTGCGCCAACATTGTCTGCAACTGAGGAAGATTTTAGACCATACCTCGATCCATCGGGACTATGTCCAATACATTCTCTCGCTTGGTCCCAAATAGCATAGGTTCTAAAGCGCCCGGAGATCCATCAATTACTACGCGGAGCTGAAAGTCCTCATTCAATGTTCGCGACGCTGCCGCCAAGCTCGCGAAGGGTTGACCAGGCTGTCGTTCGGATGCGTTGATAATGATGATAGGCGAATCTCCTCTTGACAACAGACGATACCAAAATATAACACGACGAGAATTAACATATGGATTAGCAATCGAGAACCTGCTGTTCAACCCAGTCAATTCTCGCAGTGCAGCGTCGACAATCTCGGTCTTTGTCATCCCAGCATCGGCAGCAACTCTTACAACACCACACGTATTGCGGAATGCTGTATCAATTAGGCAAGACTTGCCAACACCTTTTGGCCCGGTGACGACAACATAATTCTGACGACGGTAATTTGACATTGAGATGAGCTGTGGAATGAGTTCTTTTCTGTCCGACAATTCGCCGCGGTATGGAGAGACTTTGGACCGGAACGCGATAGACAGCGCACGTCCAGGGCCAAGACGTGGAGCTATTCCAGAAATACTAGCCACAGTCACGCTACCAATGAAAGGCAATAGATTTGTCGCCAAATCAACCATTGAATTCAAATCCCTGTCCCATATCATTTTGAGTTTTTCTCCGAGCGAAAAAGAATTAAAATTGATTAAAATGAATCGCACTTAGACAGGCTGCATAATTTGCCATAAGCCAGGAAAGAGGTGTGCCGCCTGCAAAACTGTATTCTACTGTTCCAAAGAATGTCAGGTAGGACACTGGAAAGTGCATAAACCAACGTGTCAAATGGAAGTGGAATCTAGGCGCCTAGCCAGCTCAAATTCGGTCACGACCGGCAAAGAACTTTTATAGCTTGCGTGTGCAGAGTCTTCCTCCCGTCCTCAAATCTGATTTTGCCCGTCACAACTTGAGATCCAAATTCTGCGTAAAAGAAGGCACGATGGCTGTATCTCGCGATCGACTATTCACTGCCGCTGTTGCTACCTGTGTGGCTGTCGTGGCAATTGGCGCGAAACACGTGTTTCTTCAACACCTTTCTGGATGGAACGCACCTGGAAATCCGTATGCCAATAATCCACGCCGATTGAAGGATATTATTCCGTAAGACTTTGACTTTCGTGCAGGATATATCATTCCGGGATCCGAGCTGAACACGGCGCTTTGTTGGGGCGAACATGGAGACCCGATCTTGCAGGAACTGTTGTGGGATAATCTGGAAGGTATTCAGTGGAAAAATCAACTCGTGCTGATGAAAGGCTTGAAACGATCGCACACTATTGATGTATCGGTGGGAAACGGTCTTCGAATTTATTTCTCAGTCAATTCTGAACTGATGGACGCATTGCCTGCCATGCCCTCACCTGACGAATGCCACACTTAGTGAACTCCTATCGACGCAAATGAAATACATGGATATGCATGATATGTCAGATTTATATAAAAGAACATAACTTCATCGCAGAACGTGTTTCTTTTTCTTCTCAAGTCTTTTACCAATTCATCTTTATTCTACGTAAAACTTTTAACATCTTTTCAGAACTTTTATTAGGATGTCTGCATAATCAATATTTAAATAGCTGTAATAGATAATTGGGTAGAATCAGAATTTAAATGCGCAATTTAATGTGGTAGCTTCCTTGGTGTACGCCGTCTTTGTGCACGCGGGATTTAGGCGTGCTGACTCATAACTCGACAATGCTGTGGCTATACCTGCATCCGTGGTTGATGGTGCTACTATGGCTGAATTTAATTTAAGACATGATTAATCGTCAATGAGCTTTGAAGTCAGATTAGTCCGAATGTCGAATTAAATAATGATACACGCCACGACTTTGGAATAGGATTAATTATACACTGTGAATGTTAGATAGTCAGAGCTCTTCCCCTCTGATCGATATTCCACTCTGTCTGGACAAGATATTTAGCAGATGACGTTCCCATAATTTATGAATTTATTTAATGAGCGCAAGCTGGATGATTTCTTACATTAAATAAAGGCTGAACTGATTGGTAAATTGATCCCGGGACTTGGCAAGGAAGGATATGAGTAATCTTCATCAACATAAAATTAATAAAGAGAAGATAGTCGCGTTGGTGGCCGACCCGAGAGGAGTGATGATCCTCTCAGAATATCATAATAACCCGGAAGAGGTGCTCGGCCGGATTATAATCGCGATGTCATACCAGAACGTGTCGGTCAAGGATATCCTTACCCGCGCAATCCATTCTCCATTGGCTCTCAAGATGTAGATCCCATGGCATCGCTTCTAGGACCTCCAAGGTAATGTTTTTTCAATTTGATATTTATAAATTTTTAAATTATGAATGTAGTGCTGGCGGTGGAATGTTTGTGGGACCTGGACATCCAATGTTTGGTTAAGGGCCATACTCGTCCCCTTCATCTTCCGGTTTCGGACGGCCACCTTTGGTCGGTCCATCCGGTCAAAGGTTGCCTCCTGGAGCAATACCTCCTGGTGCTAGATTTGATCCAATTGTTCCAGACTTGGGAAGATAGCCTCGTCCTCGCCCTCCCAGAAGGTATGCTGATTGATATATATTCTTCATGATCTATATTATTATCATGACTTGTAGCGGTGAACCAGACAATGATGAGTTACAACCGCCTGGCTATGGCGATATGTTCTTCTGACAACACACTTGGCACTATGAAAGGAATTATATATTCATCTTAACAATCAGCAATTTGTGAATATTAATGAAATTGGCTCTGCACTTGTCTAATGATATGATCGATATTTTTCCTTGATAAGTCTCATATGCGTTTAAAGTGGTTGCACACTGTTAATCCCCAAACACAGTCTTGATATCTATCAGCTTCATCTAAGATCACTCACTGTACTTCATCTAAAGCGTTGATGAAGCGATTGAAGTGGCCAACTTTCCGTGCAGACCGTTTCAACTGCTGTGCCGTAACTCTTTTCCGCTTGAAGCGGATTTAAACGCGCGCGCTGTTCTTTCCCTCTTTTCTTCCTTTTAAATTACCCGCCATTGAAAGAAATACAAACCCACTTTTAGTATCATGACTTCGAGGCTTGATAGATTGGTAGAGTTACTTCATAACGGCAGTAATAAGTATGTACGGAGTAGTGCTGCGTAATAAATTGCAGAAGTATGTCGGCATCGTTCTGATAATGTTCAGATCATGTGCGATAAAGTTTTATAGTTGATGACCAAGCACAAGTCTAGCTGGTCCACTCGTGTCAGTTGTGCCCAGGCCATTGGAATGATATTTAAAGAGTATAGTGGAGTAGAGTGTCAATGTCTTGTAGTAGTGCCTGATTAGTATTTAAGTTTGTCTGATTTATAAGACGATTTTTAATTTAGATTCACCTCATATCTGGAGGAAGATGAAGATAAAACATTAGATGAATTGAGTGGAATATCATTTTGCCCTATATCTTTATCACACAATGATTAATTGTCTCATGCAGGAGCTTTGAGATAGATTGACTGCGAGTATGAAATTATAGCTCTGGGGTAGAAGAACAGTAAATCAAATGTTAATTAAGGAGTGGATGATATTAACAGTCGAATTGTTGATGATGGGTAAGATTCTCTAGTCATTTAGAGCAACGTAGCCACTTAATAATAGTAATAGACTTATTCTGAGGATATGTAGCATTAGTCATATATTCTCTCTATCTACTTGCATTGTTTGCGTATTCTAGAGAGTCGCGATTGGGAAGTTAGACATGGTTCGGTGCTTATTATAAAGTCCATTTTGGAAAGTTGTTCATTTTAGAGATTATTTAGTTAAAGCTTTTTCATAGTTGCAGAGTCTTAGATTAAAGAAGATAGACTTAATACTGATCAAGTACTTGAATAAATTAAGGATCTTAAAGTCAATTCGCAGATTTGTGATATTGTAAGCCGATTAATATCAGTCTTGGCAAAGGATAGATTTGCTGATTATTAAGGTGATTTAATGGTTGTGCCGGTGCGAGAATCTGCTGGATAATGTCTGAGTTTATTAATTTAACTGATAGATTATAGTAAATTGGAGAATGTTTAATTGATTTTCGATGCCATGATTAACATTTAGAAAGACACAGGTACTTCCGTAGATATCCCTGAAGATTAACGAATAAGAGATTCTATCGCTATGAAAATTAGTGCTTCGATTGCTCTAAAATACTTTCTAGCTGGATTTTCTGGGCGTATTGACCTCTTATAAGGCGTTTAGTCTTCCCTTCACGGAGCTGTTGTTTCACTGCTATCTGATACTTCTGATGATGTCCGTGCTATTGTCTCATCTGCCATTTCGCCGTTAATCACTGGTCTCTAAAAGATATGGTCTTAGTCATAGTTGACAGAGTTACTTATTTTGGCGTTTGAGATTATTGAGGATTATGATGATATCGGCGCGTATAGTTAGTATGTGATATAGCTGATTTAAAACTTGATTATGGCTGATCTGTATGAGGACCACGTTCAGAGTGTGGTCCCAGTGTAGGAGGTTGTACATCGAATCATTCCATACATTCGACACAATTCTTCTAGCGTTAGATTGTAGATTTTATTAGTGATTGAGTAACTGATTTAAGTTTATCACGCCAAGTTATCACCGATGCTGTCTGTCGTATTGAACTCTATGATTTATACAGTCTTACTGGATACTGATTCTGCAGTTTAGTAAAAGGCTTTTTATGTGATCAGCTCAGTGATTTTAAAGATTTAATCCGCCGAGTTGGAAGCTTAAATTTGTAAACAGATAACACAATAGGGATTCATGCACTGGTGGATGTATGTGATATCGACTCCGTCTGGAATATGTCTTCCCGTTGATTATCTGCCAGACTTTAGTCGAGAGTGTCACAGTTTGCCATTTATGACTCCTGGCAAAATATCTGGTATACCTCCATTTTCTGCCCATCTATCAGTTTAATAGAATTAGAAGCATATTTAGAATTTGTCTCTTCTCCGTGAAAGACAGTTCAATCCTATGGACATTGCCATGATCACGCACGATCTTGAGGTGGTTGATTAGGATACTATTTTGCGTGGTCGATTCTCTGCCGTAGAATGTCTGAGTTTGATGATTAACTCTGTCTTGCATGAAGATGGCATGCTTTAAGTCTTAGAGAATATATGCCAAGGATTATTATCCACTTCTCCGTTTACTGGCGCATCTTCAGCTCTTTGGTGTCAGTATCTTTCTATAATATTAACAACTTGTTATGATAGACTGGCTGGTAGTGATGTTTTGGAATAATATTTAGCCGTCTCGTTTAATCTGATTTGGGATCAAGTTAGTAGTGATGATATCAAGGTGGCATTTGCATAGTTTTTGGTGTGCGATGGTCATTATCAATTTGATTAGTCAAAGAATGAACACAGAAAGTTGGGTGCTATGGTCAAGTGCTTTATGAGCTCGATGCTTGATGGATCATCTGCTTATTATCGAGAGCGATGTGCAAGATACTTTGCAAAGTTTCTAGCTCAATCTATCGATTACGAGCAATTTGATTACGGCAAGATGGTGAACAAAGTCATCGATAATCTCTTTCTGTACTATTTGCACGATCAGGATCATATTGATGTTGTATCAGATGCGATTTACTCTCCAACACGGTCGTCGGATGTTGTGATGCGCCAAAAGTGCATAGAGCAGTTATTTTCGGAGCTATTTCGACAATTTGATGGTTTATTGCTAGACAAATGTCCTTAAATAACATAGTAATGGCCCAACTTGAGCTAATTAAATATTGATCCGGTCTTTGTTGCATCGGCGTTCAGTGCGCTGCAGATAATTACGAAATCTTGCTCTAATTTGCGAGTCTTGAGAGGAATTTTTGATTCGGTGCTTCTGAAATGTATAGTGCTGCAGTTGCAAAGTCCCTACTCTTATATACGATGGCTCGGGGCTTAGACTGTAGAAGTTGCTTCATCTACAATGAAGTAATTATCTGATGGTAAACAAACTCTCATAAGCTTTTTTTTGACCGAAATTCTCCCGTTGCTTGACCAGAGTAGGGATATCACTTTGAGGATTGGCATCGCTGGCTTGATTTAGCATTTTATTTAAAAGATGCAGGATGATATTTTGCCTTATTTGGTGTATTTCATTGTGCCAGTCCTCCGGTCCATGAACGACCAGCACTCCATCATCCGAAACTGTCTATCATCCTGTTTTGCTGAGCTTGTCCGCCTGATGCCCTTAGAATCTGGTGCTGCAGATCCAATAGATCTATCTGATGCTCTCATTTAGCAGAAGGAGAATTTACGATCGTTTGTAGTTTAGCTTTTAAATCCTTCATAGTTGGAAGACTTCCAAATACCTGTGGAAATCAATGCGCAGCTTAGGCGGTATCAGCAGGATGGCCTTAATTGGCTATACTTTCTCAACAAGTATAATCTGCATGGTATTCTCTGTGATGATATGGGTCTTGGTAAAACTTTATAAACTATCTGCATTTTAGCAAGTGATCATCACCATAGGAGTGTCGAGTTGCGAGATCGCCTGCCATCTCTGGTCATTTGTCCTACTTCAGTGACAGGTCATTGGAAGAATGAGATTTTGCGATTTACTTAAAATCTGAAGCCTGTTATTTATCACGGCACTAGCGCTTATCGCCGTGATCTAATGGATTCTATTTCTCAATATGACGTTTTAATCATATCATACGAAATGGCTCGTAATGACATTGATCTCTTGACCCGTATTTAGTTTAATTACTGCGTTTTAGATGAAGGCCACATTATCAAGAATGCCAAATCAAAGACTACAATGTCGATCAAATAGATAAGAGCTGATCACAGGCTCATACTTTCTGGTACACCTGTGTAGAATAATGTTCTCGAGTTATGGAGTTTATTTGACTTTCTAATGCCTGGCTTTCTTGGAAGTGAAGAGTAATTTAGAGACAAGTACGCAAAGCCTATTCTGGCAATGAAGAGCTTTAGTATGTCGCAATTCGATGATGATGGTAAAGGGAGTAAGAGTTCCGCCAAGAGGTAAAAGAAGCGCACCTCTACTGATGATAAAGTTGAAGAACGTGGAATTTTGGCGCTAGAGTCTTTACATAAACTGGTGCTGCCGTTCCTTCTTCGTCGTCTTAAGGAAGATGTTCTCCATGATCTACCGCCTAAGATTATTCAAGATTATCCTTGTGAGTTGACAAACTTACAAAGGATGATTTACGATTAGTTTTGTCAAGATTAATTCAAGTCTTTGGAAGACCTTGATGCAGAAGATGGCAATCTTAGTTAATAGCCTGTGCATATATTTTAAGCGCTTTAATTCCTGCGAAAGCTGTGTAATCATCCAATGTTAGTGGCAAAAGATATGCCAAAGTATTAGTCTGTGATTCAGAACTATCTTCATTCGACGGGAATACACATTACAGATGTTAATCTATCAGGTAAATTACTGTCTCTCCGAGACTTATTGCTTGAATGTGGTATTGGCTCAGATTCTAGTGATTAAGCGCTGAATCCGCATAGAGCGCTCATCTTCTGTTAACAGAAAAGCATGGTTGATTTAATTGAAAATGTTCTTTTCAGTCGTCATATGCAGTCTGTGTCTTATATGAGGCTGGATGGCTCGGTTCCGGCTATGAAAAGATAGGATATTGTGTCGTAATTTAATTTGGACCCATCGATTGATGTCTTGCTTATAACAACGAGCGTGGGTGGTCTTGGCTTGAATCTCACTGGAGCTGATACAGTGATCTTCGTAGAGCATGATTATAACCCGTCCAAGGATATGCAAGCTATGGATCGAGCTCATCGTATTGGCTAGCAGCGTACTGTTAATGTGTATCGATTGATCACCAAAGACACGTTGGAAGAGAAGATCATGGGACTATAAAAGTTCAAGAAGAAAGTGGCTGATGCTATTATAAATGAAGAGAACTCTGGTACAGGTTTGCAATCTCTGTAGCCGGATGAGATTCTCTCTGTATTTGAAACTACTCCAGCTTAAGGTGCAATGCCACAAAAGCGATCTCTAGAGTAAAGTGAATAGCATGCAGATTCTGGTAAAAGTTCAAAGAAGAGTAAGCACTTAAATGTGCCCGGTCTTAGCGCTGACGTGGTGGCACAGATGGAGCAACTCGCGGAGCAGTCTCAAGACGAGTACAACGAATCTTATAACTTTGAAGAGTTCCTTTCCTCATAGTCCTCCTCCTAGTAAAATTAGAAGTATTCTTGATGTTTAGTTTTCATGTATTTTAATATTGAAAATTTACAGATTTGTTTTGAATCACTTTGATTATACTGAAAGAACTGTCTATCTGAGGCTGGAGAACAGAATTAAAATTTTAAGAATCACATATCACATGCTTGCTCTTCTTTACCAATGCGAAGAACATCTTAGTTCTATAATCTATCTTGAAAGTTTAAAACCATTAGAAAAACCCGTCACGTCAATCAGCTTTCACTTGACGATATTAGAGACTAGGAGGCTATCCGCTGATTCCATACGCACCTCGACTTGGAAAACTTTCATTCTTAAAGCTTTGCAACACTGAATACAACTCCACACTAATCATTACTACTGAGCAACTAATGCAGTGACTATTCGCCCCATTTTCGATCGCGATTGACACCTCATCATTAGCAAGCCACTGCCTTTGCATGTAACGAATCAACGACTGGCCCATGATCTATCCGAGACTAGCGTAACTCGAGAGAGATACACCTAATACGTTCATATTGAATTCGACAAGGCTGCTGAACGAATATCATACCAAATTAATACTGTAACGTCAATCACGTATATTTAGATGCAGTAAAAGTGTACCAATGCACAATATCCAGAGTCAATGATTCCGGATTCAAGAATATGATCATTACAGCAACAGCAGATGCATTTCCAAGAGGAATCTTAACCAGACATGTCGGAGTAACCTGCGAGCAGTTTTTTAATCTCACCTTGTGTACCACATGGCCGCGACTCTCTATCGTAGCAATGCATCTAATCCAATCACCAGCTCAGAAGTACACAGAGTAACCATTAAGCAGCGTTTGTTCGCTCTAAGGCATTGTTAATTACCAACCATATGGCTGGATATCATCCTTTCTATCTGACTGGCTGAAGTACAATGATCGCCGGATCCAACAGAATATGTAAGAGCGTCTTTCCCAAAACTTGATTCATCATCTTCAAGTATACGGTGTATAGCCTGAATTGTATACACTAAATCTACTGGCAACAGACAGCAATGGATGGGAGGTAATCTTTAGCTACGACTTCGGTGATGCAACCAAGATTAAACATCGACAAAGTAATGGACATTGGCTATACTGCAAACTAAGAGATTGATGATTGTTGCACACAGTCCTTAACCAATGGACTACAGAATCTCCCGACCAATTATCGCAGTTCATATGATTGACTCTTACAAATAGACTAAAGACGCATTCTCTTTTACAAGCACAACGGTGTTGTGGCAGCTGCTGAATAGCTACCGTATAGAACATTAAGCTAGACTATTGGATGGCTAAGCAGTAATGCTTCTTTCTTCAGCATGCCATGGAACGATCCGATCAATGCAAGAAACTGTGTTCTCTCCTCTGTCTCCTCCCTCCTATCCCTATTCACTTATTGGACCATGACTATGTGCAGAATATCGTACGCCAAACTGCCACGTACATTGTAGACAGTTTTTGCAAGCCTTGGTAATACAATAATCTAAATGTCATAATAATGTTCAGATCGCGCGTAATCGCTGTAAATCGAAAGAACAGTTCACAAATTTCTAACAGCGTCATCAATCTAGGAAATACCACAGCCAAAGCAATACACAACGACACTGAAATCAGTTGAACGTCTGAAATACTTACCAGTGAAATATTGAGGGCCAAAAGAGCTTTGAAGTCTCTCTAGCAAGCGAGCGATCGCTATATCAAAATCTGGTATTATGCGGTACAATACTTGCAAACAATCAGCCATGGACAATCTTGGACTTATATTCTCTGAACCTGTAGCAGCGTCCAGAAGTGAGGCGTCTCACGTGCACACCGGTCAAGAGCAGATTGAAGAACAGTGACAAGCATCTGGGCGCATTTACAAGCGCACACTTGGTAAGTCGAGCCAGCCAGCATTAACCATGATTCATCAATAGAACGCTGCTTGTGAGAACATAACCATTGTCGGATACAATAGGATGCTAAGGTATGGGATGGACATGATGCCTTACAATATCGCAGCACTTAGAGAGGAGACCAACGGCCGCAAAACTACAGTAATGTTTCTTACACACTTAATCACTAGGCAGTACTGCGCTTACGACAGACTGGAGATGCGACACATTAGACACCACAGAATTTCATGGCCCGCATATATCAGCTGTGTCATGCCACATACAGTATATATCCTCATATCATAGGAGCAATAGATATATATTCAATATCTCTTGCATACGTTTGAAGTAATGCATACTGGACAAGTAGTAAGGTCTTGCAACAACACACGCACACCCTTTAACCAGAAAGATTGAATGCAAAACATTCACAACACATTCAATTACCAAGAGCAATAGCAGCAACAATCATCAGCTGGACTATACAACACTACACTTGCTAAAATCTGATTTAATACAGTAGTAAGACTTTCAAAATCCAATGGCAGAAAGAAAGAAGGGAAAGTGGACTGATGTTTGGAAACGGAACAAAACGACAGAGATTACGATGTCCCGGCATGAGGCGTTCTGAAGTTACCAAGACAAAGCCAATGTAAAGCCACTTTAAAATTGATAGGATCAACCGCCAACAACGCACATTGCTACGACCAGTCAATGTATTGGCGCTGAATTATCGGGCCAGCGCCTTAACTTTAATTGAACAAAGACACGCGAGAGATTACACAATCATGGTGCGTAATATATTCAGAGTCATCAGAAAGAGTCCATAGTTAGAGCCTTGGTAGATCATTCAAAAAACAGATGGATATGGTCAGTTACCTGATAAGTTGATCGTGTTTGGCGAGCAAATTGGATCACGGCAGAGTCATCTCACGCTGTCGATTATAAAATCTCTCGCCCAAACTACAATTAGTCCATAGAAAGTGTGAATCAAAGTCGGTATGAGTATAACGTCATCATCAAATTAACTCTCGGTGAAGCTAAGTAGGATGAGGACAACTTGTCCGCAACTACGGCGCGTGTTGATTAACTTGCGTACAGATTATCCTCATTGCTTCATCTCGTCAATTCTCGAGATATTACATTCAAATCACTTTCAGTCTAGAGCGCATAGTCTAGATCATAGTTCCTGTGAGGTTTACGCCATCAAACTTAGTATTGGTAAAGCCAAAGCTAATGAGGGACGAACTTGTCCTCAAACGCTGAAGGTTCATCTTAATGAGGACAAACTCGTCCTCATCGCTGCTCCTTAAATGCGCAATCAATACGTATCGCTCAAACTACTTTCTGTCTGAGTGACGCAGCAATGAATGAGGGATGTCCGCTAACGGATCGCGTGCTGATCAACCTACTGACAGATTGTCCCCATCGCCGCATGTTGCGCATTGTCGAGCTCTATCGTTCTAACTACTCTCAGTCTGTAGCGATTAGTCTACTTCATTTGCGAAATGAGTTTTACGCCATCTTACCGAGTTTTGGTGAAGTAAAGTCGAGTGCGGAGAAGTAAGTCATCGAATCGAGGGGCGATCATGAGTTGTGCTCATCGGGGCGCGTTGAATGCATACTGTACATAATGTATGTCCTTAGACTACTCCCAGGCTGGGCGATCAAAGTAGTACAAAGTCGGTATAAGTTTTACACCATCAAACTATGTCCGAGTGAAGCTAAATAGGATGAGTACAACTTGTGGTAAGTGACCATGTCAGACAAATCTCAGCCCAATGACAAGCTAAAAATCGTTCTGATGACTCCATCGTCTGCTGTGTAATCGATATCAAGCATTATAGCTTCGCAATAAGCATTGTTATCCTTCAGATCACTAAGCGGCAGAGCCGTACGCGTTGCCTTTACGTGGTCAATGACAATGATTAGATAGAACTTGAGATAAGGCGCGCAGCTGTCCATCAATGTCAGATTCGTAACCAGGTGGAGAACTTCAGTTCTAAGCAGACTAGTAAATAGAGGGCACTATCTACAATGTACTAAATCAGGAACTGATTCGCGATGCATATGCTATCGCTAATGTATTCAGCAAGCTTCCAACATCAATGTGTTTTTTTTCACCCGCCTTGAATACAACTAAAGCAGCGCAGATTAAACATTACGGCATGTGGAACTTAGACTGTTCAGACTGATTACCATTCATTTTCAACTTGATGGCGTGTACAAAGCAAAATGTCACCGGCTGATTACAATACGATTCAATTAAATTACGCGGCAAGAGATTCACATAAACCGTCGTGTAAACTGCATGCTACTGTAAAATCAACTTATCAAATCCATTAGCACCCAACTTACAGTAAATAACAGGGATAGAGCAGAGCATTGAAAGAGCTGATCGATTAGTGCTTCATTAGCGAAGCTTGACGATGTATTAATGTCGGATATAGCCATATATGTGTTAATCTTACGCTATCATACTTTATCATCATTGGACCATTCACAACGTCTCTCCTGAAATCATGGTAGGGGGACTCTCTTACAATCAGCTGGAGTTGTCCCCTGAACTCGTTATTTGGAGGCATATTGCGGACATCTTCAATCGTTTCTTATTCTTTTTACATATCAGCTTTCTCTGTAAATCTTATTACAATTTATATCTAGAGGTTGTGTGAATAGTTTAATATCGCGTTAGATATCTGAAAATGTAGTTATCAAGTAATGCTATCACGTTGCTCTTGTCGATCATGATTGATCTTGGCGTCCGCGCTCAGTCTGTGCCGAGCACTTGCGGCAATGGTCAGGTCGATTCAGGTGAACAGTGTGATCCTTCTGCGCAAGGCGTTTCTTCTGAATGCTGCACTAGCTAGTGCTAATTTGCTCCCGAGTATTCTCAATGTCAATTTGGTAATGGCGTGTGTAATCGCGGTCAATGCAGTAGTCGTGCATCTCAATGCTCGGTGTATGATGGCACTTACATGTAATTTGAATTCCCCGTGTAGCCTGGTAACATATCCAATGTCAGAGGTCCTTTTTCTGTCTGCTCTCCCGACTCTGCTCCATCATCATCTTCCTCATCTTAACAATCTGTCGTGTCTCTTATCAATGGTGGAGGCACTTCGCAGTCCTCTTTGCTGCCTCAGCTGTTGAGTGCTGATAGTTTGGCACAATCCAAGTGCTCGCCAGCGTGCCAAGGTACTGGATCCAATGGTAGTCCTTTCTGTACTGATTTTACCCAATTCAGAAATTTGCCTGTCAGTGTTGCTGATTTCTTGCCTTGTATTTCAGATTAAACTCAAGGCGTGGCGGTGAAGGACTGGTATGATGCTCTACAGAGTGGCGCTGATAACAATGATGATCAATAGATACTGGATGCGATTCAAGAAAAGTTGCAAGTTGGTGTCTGTGTCAATGGTTCGTGCCGTGTTGGTAGTGATCAGACTTGTCGTCAGAGAAGATGTTCTAATTAGGGTGAGTGCGTTTTATCAGCATCAGCTCAGAATTTCCTGCTTGGTGTTATGGGGATCTCTTACGAAATATAGGCGGGCAATTAGACTTCCATCTCCACGTCAGCTGTTTAATGTAAGTGCGATGATGGTTTTGGCGGCGTGGACTGTTCTCAGACTACTGCGCAAGACTCGTCCAATGAGGACCAGTCTAATGACAGAGAATCAGCTGCTGTACAAGGATCTGTTCCAAAATCTTAGTATGAAAGCGCTCTAATTGGTGCCACCATTGGGTCCTTTTTCGGTGCTCTTATTATGGCTGGATGTCTTTGTCTGTGTTGGGGCTGCTTTAGCCGCTCTAATAAGAAGAAGCGTGATTAGGAGGCGGCCGCTCTGTTCTATGCCAAGAATGGACCTTATGATCCTATGACAGATGATCAGTAGAATGTATATGCTCATAATGGCCCATCTCTACATGATATTGCCGTGGTGAATGCTGACAGTCATGAAGATGATGGCTCCGTTAAGCCGATTAGAGTTGACGATTTCTCAGGGCCTGATGCTAATGGGATGCATAATACTGAAAAGGATTTTGATCATCTCTTGAGTATTGGGGATCATGCTTTGGCTGCCGCTTCTAGTAGTAATAGAGGCTATAGTATTGGCGAAGAAGAGGTCGATATTGGCACCTTGCCGGTTAATGGTGGATTCCAGTCCAACTCAAGCCCAGTTCACGATGAATTTGCTCAAGCCGACACTCTAGTAAATTAGCAGTAGCCTATGCAAGAGTTTGAGAAGAGTTATATATCAGACCTGCCTTTATCTCATATCTACTCCATGGGAGCTGGTCACGCGCTGGTCGATGCTGCATAGTCCTAGCCACAAGCCGGTTCTTCCAATAAAACTTCCATGCCACCACCACTACCTTAAATCACGGTGAGCGGGGAGGAACAAAATTATCTGCGTGCATCTCACACTTATACACCGAGACTGGCCGATGAACTGGAACTCCTCCCAGGCGACGTACTGTATCTAATCAAGACTTTTGACGATGGTTGGGCTAAGGCATACAATATGAGAAGCGGAAATGAAGGAATATTCCCAATGGGCTTCGTGAAGAAGGTGACTCTGAACAAGGCTTAGCTTGAGGAAGGCTAGAAGAATATGCCAAAGTCAATGTTCTAGAATGGCGTTCTTAAAGACGACGCGATGGCCAGCTCCGAGCCTGCTGGATCATCCGAAGTCCAAAGAAGGTCTTCCCTACTGAAGAATTCAAAGACTGGAAAGAAGTGATTAATATAATATAAAGTTTAGATTGTGACAGTTGTGAGTTAATAACATAGATATTTATAATTTTAAATTAATATCTAACTTGTTTGATATATCTAGCAGGCATCCATTCCCATTTGTCGTAACCATCACATGTAAAGCTCAGGCAAGGCGACACGCGAAGAATCGCGCCGAAGTTTAGCGAATCATTTGGAATTTGATTCAAACAATTGACTCTGACACGGAGCGTAGATTAAGTTCCCTTTTTATCCTCTCAAAATCATAAATTTTAAATTCAAATCACAATGGGTAAAGATTACTACAAGACTTTAGGTGTAGATAAGAGCGCTAATGACGCGGACATTAAAAAGGCGTACAGAAAGTTATCACTGAAGCACCATCCCGACCGTAATTTGGACAATAAGGAGGAGGCTGAGAAGAAGTTTAAAGAGATCAGCGAAGCATATGAAGTCCTGAGTGATAGTAATAAACGCGCTGTATACGACCAGTTTGGCGAAGAAGGTTTGAAGGGCGGAGGCGCTGGTGGTGCTGCATCTGCTGGCGGCGCCGGAATGAATGGTTTCCCTGGTGGATTTAGCGGTTTCGGTGGAGGTGGTATGCCTGGTGGTACAACCTTTACATTCTCTTCTACCGGTGGTATGCCTGGTGCCGGAGGATTTATGCCATCTGACCCAAATGAAATATTTAGCAAGTTCTTTTAGTCTTTTGGCGGTGCAGCTGGTGGAAGTGGAGGTTTGGATGAAAATGACTTGAGAGCATTCGGCGGAATACCAGGATTCGGTGGGTTCCCATCAGCTGGCCGTGGTGGTAGAGGTGGCGGACGTGCTGGTAGTGCTTCTGGTATGGCTGGTGGATTTCCTGCGTTTGGGCAATAATAATAATTCATGTCCAATGGCGGCGGGAAGCCTCAAGTTGTATCTAAGCCGCTGAAAATATCATTGGAAGATTTGTACAAGGGCTGCACCAAGAAATTAAAAGTGACACGAAAGATATTTGATCATAGTGGTTAATCTATGCAAGCGGAGAAGATTTTAACTATTGATGTAAAGCCTGGATGGAAAAGTGGTACTAAAATTAAGTTTAGCGGTGAAGGAGATGAGCTACCTGATGGCACCGCCTAAGACTTGGAATTTGTGATTGAAGAGTTGCCTCATACTGTCTACACCAGGGAAGGTGACAATTTGAAGGTGAAAATTACCGATTTGACCATAACTGAAGCCTTTTGTGGATTTTAAAGAATAGTATAAACATTGGATGACCGCAAGCTGCGAATAAACAATAATACTGTCATATAACCACCGCACACACTCAGGTTCGCGGGTGAAGGTATGCCAAACTCAAAGACTGGCAAGAAGGGAGATCTTTTGGTGGAACTTCACGTTAAATATCCTCGCGTGGGCTCTCGATTAAACGACGCTGAAGCATCCACAATAAAGAATTGCATCGACAAACTGTACTATTGAATATATACATAAATATATACTTTTATGCATCTGTTAATGACTTGATTGAACTTTCAGAATTTTGCTTTCATGCTGTTAATATGCAATTTGTCGATAACTTACGCGATAAATTTCATTTAAGCAGACCGGATAAGATTTCTAATGCAGTTAATAAAAGTATGTTACGCCTTACGAATAAACAAGAGCTCCATTATGTGTTTAGAGCTATTGAGCTAACGTGGGAATAATTGTTTCAGTTCTCTCAGATTTTGCATCCAATAATCAAAACTCTTATTTGTTCTTTCGATCGTCGTGTTTCAGAAGTTTGGCTTGCCATTCTTTTCTATAGCTCTCGTCGCTCTTTCTGACTGACTATCTGTCTTAATCTCTTTCTTTATGAGTATTTCTCTTCTTGCCTTGTTCGCCATTCTCAAGTCTGTCACTCGTGCAAAAGCTGACATTTACTATCAAGTTTAACTGAGAAATTTAACTAGTAGCTGGTATGTAATCTGACTAGGAAAAGGTAATTTTAGAATGTAGCTAGTATTTAACAACACTAATAACCATTGTTTAAGGAGAAGTCCGTGTAGATTCGATCGAAACGTCTTGCCAAGATGTAGAGTATTGAAAGTTCTCCTGTGGAGGAGAGTGGTGGTGCTCACACTAAGCCGTAAGTCAAAGCGGGTTTATCTAGCTAGTTGCAATAAATTAATTAATAGAAATCTTAACCTTCAGTTACTGGCTTGGTATAGAGTAAAGCTAGTCCTACGCCATTTAGAGTAATGACGGAAGAGGAGGAGATGAATGGGATGTTTGAAGAAGTGCTAAAAGTAACTCTCAATAGCGATGGTGATTAAAGATAGCGTCCTTAATACCACTTCTTATAGGATTTGAAATAAGAGCTGAGCGATGAAAGTCAAGAACTTTTGATTACCGTCCGGATCCTGGACAGAGTACTACTCTCAGTATTGTCTACAGGCTGTGAGGGTACAGGATGTGTTGAATACCTGCTCACTGCTTTTAATCAGTGCATTGAGTAATGCAAGTTTATTAAGAAGCAGTATTTGATGGATGGAGTTAAAGAGCTCTAGAAATTGTTGGTAAGTTACGGAGGCCTTCTTCTTCAGTATCCTGACACATTTCCACAGGATCAGCAATATGTTGATTAAGGATACTCTGTCATTGTGCCGTGGCTCACTGCTGATAATCAGTCTAGCAAGTATTTGGATGATTAATTCTTTTAAATGTTGATTGAAAGATTCACTGGTGATGGTTTAGAGGAAATTATTGGTGGAGTTGTTGCTAGTCTGTCTTAAGAGATTAACTAAAAAATTATTTCTGATAGTTTCCTGCCATTAATAAATGCTCTGTAACGTCTGGTGTTCTTTAGAGAAATTGCGGTTATTATTACTTAGATGGAATCGTTCTTGCCTGAGAATGTATCCCAGCCCAGAGAATTTGAGTCTGTGTCTATACTAGGTCCTTTTCTGAAGGTGAGCACATTCGGTCTGGATAATGTCTAGTTTGCAATGAATCTATTTGGGAATGAGATGGTCCGAACTAGATCTAATGTCGATGCTGCGAATACTTCATTCAGATTGACATGGAACAGTTATATTAACCAAATGTATTAAATTGTATTCCAGCTCATTAAATCTGGCCCAGAGTGCAGGGACCGAGTGCTACAATACTTTGCAACGGTATTATAGTTGAACGAGAACCGTGGTAAGATGCACATTCAAGACCCTAAGACTGTATCTACTGAAGGATTCATTTGTAATATTTTTGCGATTCTATTGAAATTATCAGATCCTCTCATGGACACTATGTATTCCAAGTTGCATCTAATTGACCCAGAGTATTTACGCAAGAGCCGCAGAATTGATGTCTCCAAGTTGACAAAATTGAGTTCCAAATCTCCTGATGAGGAGTAGAAATGGTTTAGCAGCTCTGGTGAAGGCCCTGATTCCAACATTAATTTCGTCACTGAAATCTTTTATCTCACTGAGGCTTTTGCTCATTTTGGCTTGAATCGTTCCATACTGACTTATTTGGATATTCTGAAGCACCTGAAAGAGGTCAGCAAGGCGTTGGAGCAACTGAAGAGAGAGCAGTAGAGTGTGTAATCTGGTCCTAGAGCCCAAATGTAGCAGATGTTGTTGAAGAGAACTCAGTCTCAAGTTGATTAGCTGATTGCGATAAAGTTGACCTTTGATATTCTGCTGCTGGATTAGAATTTCCTGGCGCATGCGTTATCATTTCAGTAGTTGGTCATGAGATTTCTTTTGCGTCTTGCCACTTCTCCGTCTGCTGGAGTCCTGTAGAGTGATCAGAACTTTGGTAAAGGCCCATAGTTTAGATTAGAGTAGCATGGAGTCTCATTACCTCTGAGTAAAGCTCCTCCTAAAGCTTTTTCAATGCTGCCGGAATACTTTGTGGAGGATAGTATGGAGTTGTTATTACAGGTTGGTAGATTTTAGCCAGAAATTCTCTTGCAGTCGGGTCAGTCACTGATTGATGAAGTTGCTGGATTTGTTGTTACTTTTCTAAGTTCTAGATAGGTATAGGCTTCTTAAAATTAGTAGTAGCAACAGCAGCAACCTAGTGGTGATGATATGGCTATCTCTCCTCCTGCTGAATAGTAGTAATCTGGAGGTGAAGTGTTTATAAAAAATCCGTACTTGGCTGCTAAAATGGTGGAAGTTTTATTCACGTTCACCTGGGAGTATGGACCTGGAGGTGCAGCTCTGGAATCTTTGTGTTAGTCAATCTTTGGCTCACATCCGCTGTTGCAATAATACTTGCCCGCGGCTTTGATTAGTTTTTATGTTGAAATTGAAAAGACTGGTGTGTCTTCGCAGTTTTATGACAAGTTTGGAATTCGATACAATATTTCGTAAATATTAAAGTTGCTGTGGACCAAGTTTGGCTCTGCATATCGACCAAAGTTGAAAGAGGAGAGTGTAAAGAGATGGGATGTTTTTGTGAGATTTGTCAATCTGTTGATGAATGACACTACTTATTTGTTAGATGAGGGATTGGGAAAGCTGACACAAATCCACACTTTGCAGTTGGAAATGGCAGATCCTGCTTTCAGTCAATTGAATGAGCAGTAGAGAGCAGAGAAGGAGAAGTAAATGTCTGATTTAGAGCGTGGCGCTGGATCTTGTATTTAGCTTGCCAATGAGACTGTGCACATGCTCTCCTACCTCACTGACGGGATCTATGAGCCATTCTTGCGGCCAGAAGTTATAGATAGATTGGCAGCGATGCTAAATTACAATCTGGTTATTCTTGTTGGGCCTAAATGCACAGAGTTGAAGGTGTAGAATCCTGAAAAATATTCTTTCAAGCCCAGAATTTTGCTTAGTGAGATCATTGACATTTATCTGCACCTGAGTAGGGAGAAGACCGGACTGAAGGATTTCGTATAAGCAGTGGCTCGTGATGGTCGCTCTTACAATAAAATGTATTTCGAAAAGGCGGCTCATATTTTGTAATCAAAGGCTGTCAAGTCCATGGATGAAGTGGGGAAGCTGAGTAAATTTGTGCAAGATTGTGAACAGGTTAAAGCGGAGGATTAGTAGGAAGAGGAGGATTTGGGTGAGGTTCCTGATGAGTATCTGGATCCTTTGATGTTCACGTTGATGGAAGATCCTGTTGTTCTTCCTACTAGTAAAATTACGGTCGATAGAAGTACTATCACCAGCCACTTGCTTAGTGATTCCACTGATCCTTTCAATAGAAGACCGCTGTCTATTGAAATGGTTTAACCGAATGAAGAACTGAAAGCGCAGATTCAAGCTTGGAAGTTATCCAAGAAGAGAAAATGATAAACGTGACAGTATTTGAAAAAAATTAGCAGATGTCAATTACGATTTTCCTGTATTACTTTTAGTTCATATATCTATCTCTATGTATGATAATTAATCACTTTACCGACCAAATTCACCGTACCATTACAATCAATCAACTACTCACTCGAAATTGTAAGAGCGAGACGCTGTGCGCTGTTTCAACACGCGTTCAAAGTGATGCACACGCTCAAACCAAGCAGGAGAGGTGACACGGCTAGCACTAGCCATTTGAGGAATCATGGACATGCTGGATTGAGTCTGAGCCAAGGATAACTGAGGAATCACTCTGATAGTCTTGATCAGTGTCTACGCACTTCTGTTGCTGACAGGAGGAGCAGTGCGCGGACTAGAGATTTGAGGCAGAGTTGACAGCGTGCGATTGATCGTGGTCTGCAGAGGATTCAACTGCGGAATAGACTTGATTGTCTTGTTGATAGTATTGTTCAGCATTTTATTTAAATATATTCAAGAATTTATTATTGTTACAAAAGTTTTGTAAATTATCAAGAGAAGAGGTGATCGTCGATCAATAAAAACTATTTAAGGGAACTGATCAAGGCTTTTGATTCGATCACCACCATCATGGAATACTAATCAGTCTAAAAATAGTAACAGGTAAGTGATCAGATAACTTCGTACTTATTACAATCTCACATCTCATGGGCCCAACGCTTGACATCATGAGGTATGTTCTCATTATCCTACAATGCTGCCTTGATTTAAGTTGGATCGACAGCCAACTTTACCATTTTGAATTCACGAGGATTCTTGGTGTACGATTCATCCAAAACTATCAACTACAAGCCGAGCAAATTCTCAAAAGCTCTATAAGCAACCATCTTCTTGCAAGCGTGAATATGGTGTATATTTGTGAATTCTGTAAACTCTCTATACACCATTTCGAAATTGAATCTATCCAACTTCTGCACCGATAGCCGTTTCATCGCAACAATCATACACAGTTCTAGCTGAGACAGGTCTTCTAGCAGGCGCTGACGAGAATCAACAGTTTATAAATCAAATGATTACTCCACTAAATCATTGTCCAAGATTAATTTTTCAGTATTCAACGAGTTTACAGCAGGCAGTATACACTTGAACAGCTACCTAACATCGGAATTTAATTGAAATAATTTCTTTGCAATTTTTAGAAACTGTTCGCTTGTTAGAAACTCGTCCAGAGAAGACTACAGAGTCTACCGGGATTATGCAGATAAGTCAACACAACCAGACAGCTGTAGATTAGCGCTTACTATATTCAGGTAAGACTCAAAAGACGACGCGGGCCAACAATAAATTTGGCGATGGCTGAAACGAGACTTGACGCGTTTCTCAAGCAACTCCATAACATCCAGGCGAACAGTTATGCCAATCACCAGTATCGGTCTACCTGAAGACTGAACAGTGTCAAACAGATTATACAGCAGAGATTACTTGGAGTGCTGAGTGAACTTATCAAATTCATCCAAGGTAAATATCAGTGGAGGCCCTTCTTTACTAGCTCTGATATACTCAAATAGACGAACATAAGACTCATGGAATGAGACCTTATCAAATAGTTGCGCCTACTATTACTCATTCAGACCCATAGACAGACTAATTTGCTGAACAACCAGGCGATCATCGCTGTGGATCGAGCCATGCAGTTGAACCACATCAACGTCGCGCGATCGTTTCAGACGTTGAATTAGCGAGTTGACCATCATGGACTTCCCAGTGCCTTTAGGGCCATATAGGAGGGCGGATGAACTCTACCTGTTCAAGACTAAATTATCGCACATTCCCTCAAGTTCTTTAATTTAATCTTGTAAATTTATGCTGGTAGCGGGATACTATCTACCAGTTAGAACACTACACAAATGCGATTTGGCAGCTTGCAATTACTTTTCAGACACTTTGTAGTCCGCACTATCTTATATATCGACGTATGTATTCGTTCTTGACACTTTGCGTGAGGAAACGCCAGCATCGTTCTTAGAGGAGGTGCGTTTTTTGGATGGAGTCTATCTTTTACTCGTAGTCATTATTGTCTCTATAGGTGAACCCACATGGACGGTAAAGATGTTCAAAGCTTCCGTTGAAACAAAAACGCTCGCGGATTCAAAATAGATCTTAACGCGGGCGAGAAGTTACAAGTGTATTGGTCTAAGAAAAAAGACAATTAACCATAAATTTCATTTGATATTGTGTATTATAACAGTTATTGGCGATGTATATATTCAATTTCTAAGAACACCAGGACTCATATCTGAAATGTCATCATCTTATCCATTTGATCCAGCTTCCAACCCAAGAGAAGATGAAACTTATTCAACCTGTCTAATATGGTCCATAAAGCGATTAAACGGCTCCATGTCAACAACCGGCTTTAAACGCGTTAATCCAACTATAATCGGAGTGCATTGCTTTGTAAATAACCTAGAGGAAGCCTCCTCACTAAGGAACATATTCGTGTAACTCTGAATCTGACGCGCCTGAGCATACCAATTCAGTATAAAAGTCTTAACCAACGGTTTGTATGTAAGTCTATAAACCATCCATCCAGTGGGGCATTTCATAGATATACACTTGTAGAAGAGACGATAAGTGTACATATGGCCAGTGACAGAAGTGTAATCAGGCCATTCTTCGTCTTCTTGAGAGACCAGTCGCTTGTATTTAACGACGGTGACTTTATATCTAAACTCGCCCGTGCTAACAATATTCCAACTCACATACTCTCTCAAGCCTTGATGTTACAACTTATTCAACATTTGCTCATCTAAACGGTCAGTGTATAGGAAAGCATTTAGCCTTCTCTCCAATTAACGATCAAGATGAGGATAATAAGACACTTTCTTGTCCTCGATAGGCAATGTGAGAGCCTATCTAAATCCATTCTTACAGTCATGATACTGCAGCCCAATCACAACACCCCATGGCAACAAGTGCTGCTCATCCCGATGATGAAACTAATTGAAGTACAAGGAACTAAATCCTTTGAAAGACGTAGAAGAAACAATGGTCCTCACACCTTTCGATCGCTTCAATTTGGTCTCCTTCACTTGAGGTTGCATACTCGGCTGAACATGATGTAGCATAGGCGGCAGCATGGACTGAGTCATATGATCGTTGTACTGAGCATCTTCTTTCCTAAATAGTGGATACCGAGATACATGAGCAAATGAGTCGCGTACCCTCTCCCGTTGTGGAGTCATATAGTAAGCCAGCGCATTTTGGCTCGGAAGTGACTGCAATGTGAAAAGGCCATACGGTTTACGCTATATAACATCCTTCTTGTACAAGAGCTGGAACGCATTAGATGTAATAGAAGCCTATTAAAAGCCATCTCCAACCTTGATCACCACATAGAATGGATTGTACGTATCAGGCATCTTTTTCAACCGGAAGAAAGTATTGAACTATGCGACTCCAGGCTTTATAATAAGATTATTATCCCTGACAGCAAAGACGTAGAGATACTTGTCATCTTTAGTGTGGGCTATTTGTCTATTCTGGATCGTGACAGAGAGTATCTGCGATGAAGTCACCTGCTCAGCGTCTGATTATGAGGCTAAGGGAAACCACCGATGACGCGACGTTTAGCTCCGCTCGAGACAGTGCAACTAAACCTCTATCGTGAGCCCATCAAAATACCTTACATCTTCAAAAAGTATAGACAGACTCACGTCCAGCAGAGTGGGGGAACCATACACATTCTAAATGACTAAATTCTACTAAGCTAGACCGTCGATGCCATTACCAAAAGTCACATTCGAAAAAGTTTGCTTGTCAATAGCCACGCCCAATAGCTGCCCAGAGACTAAATTCACACATAATATACAGAATACGACCAGGTATTTACAAAACTAATATTACACGTCCATAATCTTCTATTAACATAAATGCGAACAAGTGGGAGGACGGGGACAATTAACAACTACCACTCTGATCAGCCAATCGCCTCAACAATCTAATCTCGTCCAAACGCCTCATCGCTCTCCGCTCGCTCTCTTAAACGGGGCTGCTTTTGATGTGGCGCATGTAGGTTACTCAACAGCGATTAAATAATGTCAAACTGAGTTAAATTGAAGTGTAACGTTCTGGGCACTTTGCATGGCTATCAAACATTTGTGAAACTTTTAGAATAAGCAATCCGACTTCATACTCTGAGAGTCGGTGCATTAGACACTTTCCAAGTATCAACTCCATAAACTTCACTGTGGTTTCTGCAATGTCGCAAGCAAGTTGATGCTCATCTGAAGTGTCAAGGCGAGTGTTGTTAAGATTTTTCTTCTATAAACTGGCAGTATGAAGAATATGCTATTATTTGTGCTTCAAGATAGTAGTATGCTTGATCTTGAATATCCCATTCAAGGAATAGTCGAAATCGAAACATATTATACTTTTGTCATACGACGCGTATAATATTGGTTGTAGGCAGTGACAAGTTTATCAAGATATATATGATATGCAATAAATATTCTTTAACTCTAGTTAATCTAGTCAGCTTTATGAGTACACTCATTTTAGATTTAATCAGATAGTAAGGTGCCTCACAGCTGACTCTGTGGTCAGATCAAGGGGCTATTATATTTTTATCTATCGAGTACACTTTACAGCAATAACCACCATTGTTAATTAGAGAAGTACAATACATTGCTTGAGCATATCAGTTAAACAATGATCAAGTTTTTCAAGCCTCTTGTTATTGGAATAGTGTACTGCCTTTTGCCTCCCAGTACTATGGCGCACGAGAATAATCATAGTAATATGACGTTATTAAGCTAATGGAATGGTGTGACGCGTCAGTTTAACATTACAGTGGATTAGCTTCCTGTCATTGATGGTATAAGTTATTAGCAGGATAGTGGTGAAGATACCGAGACTCTTACACTATTCGATATCTTCTTTCTAGGTAACTAGACTCTTATGGAGCAGTCTTTCTAGGGACAATTTAAAGAGATTGATCTGAATGATGATGGCAAAGTTCAACAGGATGAGTTTAGTAATTACTGGAAGAATCTTGTATTTGCAAAGTCTCTTAATAGCCAATTACCGTGGTAGAAGAGACTCAAAGTGTACTTTAGTGAGAAGGTAAACAATGCTGCTGATGGAGGTAGACTGGAGGATATGATCAAGGCCGCATACGTGCAGGCAGATTCGGACCAAGATGGCGCGATTTCTTTTAATAAATATCTCTGCTTGTATAAAGCTGACTAGAAATGCCCCGAGATGGTATAAACAGCAGGTGCGTATCTGGACTTAAAAATTGTCCTGCCTTCTTCTTATAGGCGTGTATGTAATGCCTTCCGCGACACTGCTCTTGCTTAGTGCTCCAACTCCACTTCTGATAGAATCAAGAGCGATATCGATGCATAGTACCTTCTTTGTACCAAGGGATTCTCACTCCTTGTTCAATAATTTGATGTTGAAAAATGCCACCTCGCCGCCGCTTCGAATAATATCACATGCATTGACACTTATAACTAATGTTTTAATGGTATCTCAGCTGCTAGTAAGAAATAGTCTGATAGTACTGTTGAATTGCAGAAGAGATCTCCATTTCCTATTGGTGTGATACTTTTCGATTTGATTCTGGATCCAGTTCTTTTCGTTGGTGTTATGAGTGTTCTGACTATCGTTGTGTTATCTTCTGTCTCTATTCACGCTGCCGTGGTATCTAACAAGAATATTTAATAGGAGTGGTTGAATGCGCAGTCTTTAATTTCAACAACGGCTGAAAAGTGGTTCGTCGGTGCTCCATTGCCGCCATGTAACACTCCGATTGTATGGTGGTCCGATTAGTGCTTGACTTTGATGTCTAGAAAGTCTGCGGCTGCCCGATGTGGTATAGAACAACTGCCTGAAGGCTCTTCTACCGTTCCCATGATTGTCTCGCCTCAGCCATTCTATCAAAACGCATGTAAAGGGCACTGGGGTAAAGGATCTCGTCAATGCCGCCTGCTTGGATGTCAGCCTCTTTGTATTGGAATTAGTGGTAATGGGTGTGAGAACAAAATGCCTGATTTGAAGATTCTCTATGACCAAGACGGTTAGAGCAAGGTGAAATATTAATGACTTTTAAATAAAATAAAATTGTCGATTGTCAATCAAAATTCTTCATCAAGTCTAACAATCATTTATTGATACTCTGTAATTATGCATTGATCCGAATAATCTCTTCCAGTGTCGGCCTGTGTGTGGTCAGAGGAATACTGGCAATACGTGTATCCGTCTTTATTAAAGGCGGAACTTTCTTGTCATTATCAGAGTTGTATAGTATAGCTTTATTGTGTGGGCCAGGAGCATGAACAAATATTCTGCGACATTACAGCAAGTACGGGCTCCAGCTGGACAATAGTGATCGAACTTCGTGCTCCAATGCTACTTAGTTCTATCTTCGAATCTAGGCGCCAGCGGACTTGATGCCTTTAGTTGAATTATCTTTAGCTTTTTGACTACCTCCTTGCTTTCGACGCGTCGTATACTTTACGATAGTCTTGTGCGCTACCATCAGATCATGATTAGGGCTTGTTAGATCAAAGATGGCACCAGCGAATCTTCCGCCTTGAAGCAACAATATGCACCAATAGGGTCTTGAGTCCTAAAGAAATCTTATGAGCTGTTGCGGCAACGGTACATCATCCTTATCCTCTTCTACATAGAATACGGATATATAACAGTGAACCTCATGACCAAATTTCAGAGTGAAAGATATGACCGAGCGTTATTATCGTTGCAACGAATCACCATCAGATCCAGATTCATCATCATCATCATCACTTGTACTTTTTTATACAGACTATCTAAGCCTCATCTAATGCTCTTCTGTTTGAAAATGCACGCGTTACTCCGAGCTTGTATAAAAGGATTAATCGCATATTCTACAACTCTTTTACGAAGCAGTGACTTCCACAGATTGTTCCTACTATGCAACTTTTGTATCGAAAACTTTATCTTTCTACTCTTGTTCCCTATTGTCAGATTCACATGCAATTTATAACGGGTCAATGTCGAACAAAGAGCGACAATTCATTTGCAAATAATTCTAATTCAATACTTTGAATAGATACTTTGAGGTAGATTTCAATTACACTGAAGAAGAGTAATTGATGACTTTGCAGCGAAATGATAATGGAAGCTCCTCAGACAGAAGCAAAGGGAAATACGCGTAAAAATTATGTTTTGAATTCAGAAACTCCCATTATATATTCATTTAATATTTTTGAACTAATGCATTACCAACTGTTTAATCAGATAAACACAAAATTGGACTTCTTTGGACGTTTTGTCAATTTTCCGTACTTGCTCATCCCCGCAGGCCAATTAGTGTCAGACACGCGACCACTCTAACGATACCACGAAGAGCACTAGGAAGATGCGGAAGGCTACTACTCCAACTTCTTCAACAGCCAGTCCATGTGACGGTCGACAGCATCAGAACGCGTCTACAAAATGCAAGGGTACCCGTCACACTCCATATCGATCATTTACAAGCACTTCAAAATGTAGTCAACACCATACTGAACCATGACACTCACAGAACCAATAGTAGTATTAGTATTGGGTCCTGTCAAGAAGAACAAGTTGGGGAACTTGTCAGTAGTCAGACCCATCAAGGTGCGCGAACATAAAGACCAATGCTCGCTCAAGCTTAGCCCATTCTCACCGCGAATGTCAAAGTGAGGAAGACAACGCCCAACATCAAATCCGGTACCGAGTACGATCAAATCATACTCATCAGGTTGGCAATTCGTGGAATCTTTGGTCTCAATAGTTGCATCTTCATTGATTTTCGCAATTCCATCATTTATCAACTTGACATTCGGCAAGTCGATGGCTTCGAACAAAGAAGGGGAAATCACCAATCGACTACATCCGACAGGGTAATCAGGGATAAAATTGATCTTTTCAGCCTGCGGATAGACACTTTTGACACCTTGGGACATAATCCAGCGCGCTAAATTTGGTTTAGTAGAAACCAAGTTGGACAGGAAATCAAAGCGCAGCATCTGTCTCCATCTTTCCAATGTCAGGAGGAACGGCAAACGCTAGGCAAGAGCAAAAAATAACTTTGAATAAGGCGGATCACTCTCTGGGACAATCCATTTCGGAGATCTCCAATACCAATGCACATTCGGTGCAGATGGGCGCAAGGCTAAACCAGTGAAGGTTTGAGTCGCACTTGACCCATTGCCAATTACAGCGACGCGTTTTACCTGATCCAAATCAGCTTCAGACAAATTCCACTGCGCAGTGTGCACCAAGCGTGCTTTGCCACTGAGTGCCTGAGGTATCAAATCTTTGGGTATCTTGGGAGTGCTAAGCAGACCGGTAGAGCAGATCAAGTACTTGGTCACATATAGGACTCCATTATCACAATGAACGTGCCAAAGCTTGTCATCTGGCATCCAGCAAGCTTTCTAGACGCCTACACCACATTTCAGCGGGAACGGGTGGCGACGGACAACGTCTTGCAAGTAAGTCTTTAACAGAGGGCCAGGTGGACTTTGACTACGTCCAAAATGCTTAGCAGCTGCCTCGAGATCCCATTGATAAGCATAAATAGCCCATGACACGTCGCAGTGGAGATTAGGATACGCGTTTGCAAACCAGACACCGCCAACGTCGTTAGTCTTCTCCAGCACCAAAATTTAGTCATTCGGGCGTTCCTTGTGCAAAGATATAGCCATATTTATACCGGCCAGCCCAGCACCAACAATCAACACGTCTAGTTGCTCCACAGTCATTTTTTAATGCTTGATAACTGCTTAGAAAGTTAAACTGCGGCATAAGCATATTTCAACCCTTGATTGATAAGCATTCCGAATATTTCAAGGGGAGATTACCCCTGGTTGTAGCCGCGGGTTCAAAGCCACATTCAGTGTACAGTATATGTGCCTACATCTACAATAGTATAAGAGTTCTGTTACTAGTTTAAGTAGATTTTATTTATAGAGCGGTAACAACAATGGCGCTCGCTTTAGACATGAGACATTTTGCAGATCATCCAAATATTTTCAGAGGGATTCTCCAGAGCATTCTTCCAGCGTTGAGTGACACATCTCGCAATAAACCACTCGAAATAAATACGCATCACTTTTATTTACGGACTTGACTGTCTCTCATAATCATAATCATTATCATAATCATCAATGTTGAAACCAATGATGAGAAACGAGATCTACAAGCGATAGACGTGTTATCGTTGAAACTAAAGATCAGATTTAAAATGACGTATATGAGCATCTGTGAGAACATTTCTTTTTACCTTTTGTCGAAGCGGTATAGCTTGATAGAAATGCGTACCAGAGCTACTAGTAAGCAGGCTATTTCTATCAAGATTGCCAACAGCTCTATTTTGCCAAATGTACCAGTATTATAATCTATGGGTCGAAAGCGAACCGTCCCGACCACGTCTGACGTGCCTGCTTTTGGTGATTAAATTGAGTTGAAGCTGGCTAAATCTGCTATACCTCAGTAGACACAATCAGAATCAGATAATATATCAAATGATGGACAGACCATAGATTTGAAAGTATATCCTAATATTAGACTTGGCTATGCTTGCCTCAATACTGTGCTCCGTGAAAGCGATCCTGCTGTATTTTGTTCGCGCACTCTCCGCCTGAAGACGCTCCTAGAGAAGGGACTGGATTACGCCAAAGATCTCGGCTATTAGAATGCATGCGATCTCATTAAACTGATAGAGTGGAATGAGCGACATTAAATACGCCTTATGCGAATCAGTAGCGAGATGTTTCCGTTTGCATCACATCAAGTTCATGGATATAGCGTGAAATACGCAGAAGTACCACTGAGGCAAGCTGGCGATTTGGCAAAGAAGTACGGTCACCGATTAACGTTACATCCTGGTCAATTCAGTCAATTAGGAAGTCCGAATGAAGATGTGATCAAGAGATCTTTGTTGGATTTAGAGTATCAGAGTGAATTACTAGATCTGACTGGACACTCTGCGGAAGACGGTGGTGTGATGGTGATCCACATGGGCGGCGTCTATGGCGACAAGTAGGCCGCTTATGAACGTTTTAAAATCAATTTTAAACGACTATCCGCAAACGCGTAGAGCAGATTGGTTCTGTAAGATATTTGACTGATGGTTTATATATATATGGAGTGTTTTTAATGTGCACCTCGTTATGTGTGTGTAGGGAGAATGATGAATTGTGTTATTCTGTTCAAGACTTGTTACCGTTATGTGAAGAGTTACAAATTCCGCTAGTTTTGGATTGGCATCATCACTCGCTTAATCCTCTGTATGAACACATTGATGAGTTTAGAAAGGATGATTATCATCTAGTTGAGTAGTCCATACTTGACCGTATTAATGCAATATGGAAATCTCGCGGTATTAGAATAAAGTAACATTATTCAGAGAGTCGGCCCGGTGCCAAGTCGATTCCAGAGCGTCGAGCTCATTCAGACTATGTGAGAAGGTTGCCTCCATTACTTCAAGATTTGGAAGTTGATATCATGATTGAAGCCAAGATGAAAGAGCAGGCGGTTTTACAATTGTACAAACAATATGATTTTTGTAAAGTAGAGGATTTGAAGAATGTACAAATAACTGATTAGGTTGATGAAAATCAGGACATTACCTCAAAGGGCGAATTGTGCGTAAACGACACTTGTTGCACCGAAGAGAAGGAATTTGTTGATGAAGAGTAAATAGTTACCAAAGCCAAAAAGCGCAGAACTAGCAGCAAGAAATAAAAATGACGACATAGTTGAAATTACATTTAATTGGCGCGTTTAATTCTGTTTCTTTGTGCTGTATATCTAACAGGAGATAGTGTAAACAATACAGTAGACTTGTGAAGTTTTTGTTTCAGCCGTAGCTCGTTTCGACGAATCTTTCAAAAAGCGCATTGTCTTGCTCGATGAACAAACCCAAACACTGCAGAAGATATAAATTATGGAACAACCTGGATAGAAGCAGAGCGAATACATCGAAAAACTTAAAGAGGATAATAAGCGGCTGTAGACTACTTTGCGGTAGTTGTAGAAGGCCAGCACTAAGGCATTGCAAGAGTTCAATCTAATGAAAAGTTTGTATTCGGAGGCCACAATCGAATGCGAAACTCTGACCAGCCGGAATGCTGAGCTAATGAAGAAATCTCGCAATCTAGAGGAGACCAATAAGCAAAGTGCTCAAGTGCTCAAGAGAATTATAAAAGGTGTGATTGCATCTAAAATAAAACTTGGTGTATTTATCTCGTCACATCTTTGATATAATGTAGCATCCAAACTAGCTATCGCTGAATTTAATGACTTGAAACAGAGATTTATCGATGAGCTAGAGAGGAGGCAATCAATGGAGTAGTATTGTCATAGCTTGACTCAAACATTAGAGAAACTGAACGTTAAGTGTAACATGCTTTCTAATGCGTAAAAGGCTATCACTAACGATTAGCGGTCCATATCTTAATGGCAATTTACTGTGCAGCAAGAAAGTCTCAATTCTGAAGAATAGCTCTCGATGTGTAAGATTAATTATTGTAAATTACAGCTAAAATTATGTTTGGAAATATGTAGAATTGTCTAGTGTCAAGGTATAATTAAGTGATACTTTGAGTGAATTTGAGTCGTACAAGGAGTAAGCGTTGTCTAAATAAATGGCTCTGGAACGGACCATAGAGGATCTGCTTTAGAGAATTACGGCCGTCAATACTCAAGATTAACAAGCTTAGTACTCGTAAGTTACATCATTATTATAAATGATAAATGTCATATCATGTCACAGATTAAATCAAAATATGTAGATAGAGTGACAACTCTAAGCAATAGCTCCATCTGCAAGGGAGTAGTAGCCCATCTGCTAGCATGTTGACATTGAGCTCTGACATGCAGGAGGAGATCAAGTAAAAATCGCTTAGTAGAAAGCAGATTGCTGATCCTGTGAGTTAAACTAGTAATCTCCAAGATTCTCCTCTCATGAAAAATTACAGCGCCATATCAAAGATTAGTTAATCCTCTGGGTTTAGAGATTTGAATTAGCTCATATCAAATCAATCAAAATATCGACATTAGTTCTCTGACAATTCAGATGACGGCTTTGGCGTCGCGAATAATGTTGAAAAGTCTTTGATGGACATTGAAAGGAATGTTAATGAAGCTTCGCAGAGTAATAAATAGAATAGTATACGGTAAGAGCAGAAATAAAGTAATGAACAACTGGTATAAACTAATTTGCCTATAATAACTCCTGCATCCCCTCTTGGAAGTGCTTTGAGTCAGGAGTTTGGAGTCTAAATTGATCTTCACTCACCGCTGGTGGAAGTTGAATGGTCTGATAAAGACTCAGCTAATCGGATCTAAAATCTCGCCTCAAAGTTGATTGAGCAATCCAGGTAGTCGAGAGCTATGATAGAAAAGCGATCTAGTAGAATATATGAAGCCGCCGGTAAATAGAAGGTTGGTAGTGAGTATAATGTTAATAGGTTGGGTAATGCGATTTCATAATCCAAAGCAGAGAGGCCGACTCCTCAGGGAACTTTTACCCAATCTTCTGGCGATAGCATAGATAAGAAAGAGCGAAGGATAGCACCTCATAATTCCACTTAACCTTTGATTTAGCCCAATCTGCGATAAAATGCATCATCATCATAATCATCATAATAATTGCAGTCGGAGGAAGGCTCGCGATTGAGTAAAAAGACTATACTAGAAATTGAAAAACTATTCTCGGAGCTGGAATCTGAGCTAGGTGTGAAGCTCTGACAAAGCCTTGAATAAGATTATCGAATTATCACCATGAATGTTTGTATGTTAATATGTAGAAATTGTATTAATGCTATTATCATTATTATACCAAAAATTTATTCAATTTGTCACAGATGCGCCATCATCCTCAGAATCGCTTGATAAAGCGTCCGATGACATATCAACATGAGCGACCTCTATAGGATGCGACTAAAGTAAAGCTCTAGATTATTATCTCTCCAAAGTCTCAGACGGTAAATTAAACTACAGCTTTTGTGGGAAAGGCGGTAGTTACTAACCATGAGGAACGTGATAATTAATTGGAGGGAGATCGGGCTAATCATAATAAATGCCACTCTCGTCATAATAATACACTGAGCCGTCAACTTCATAACTCGGCTCATAGTCAGCACTCTAAACTGTCTTTCCATTCTCCAGCTCTTTAGTTACACTGTTAACCATCATATAATTAACAGCGTCAAGTATGTGAAAGGAATCTGTGTAGAACCAGCGCGACCTTTTAGTGTCAATAAAATTCTTCACTTTAAACTGATACTCACCAACGAGATGATAAGATCTTTCAACAAAACTCAACCACATTACCACAGTATACAACTTTCCGTGATTAACAAAAGTGAACGGATTGAGTCGGAGACCACTCTGGTATTAATGTTCAATGTGCACGTAATGAACAGCCACGGTGAACTTTTCGACAGCGCCATCACTTGTTCTGACAACTTACAGATCAGTCACCTTTACTTTGGCATTGTGCGGTGGATAGACAGACTATTTAATACCTTCATACTCCCTTCGTCCAAGTATATGCGTATTATCATTAAGCAGGCTAGTCTCAATTTGAGAATTGAACAAGAGATCCGCGCGTCTATCAGGCAAACGTAGCAGTTGAGTTTCAATGTCCGGATAACTAGTTTCTACAATACGAATCTCAATGCCATTCCGGTTGATAAGAGTGCCAGATAATTTTCTAAATGAATGAACAATCAACTTGATAGGAATATGCTGTGAAGGTTTCACGCTAAACTCTGACTGTTCAGGTAAACCAATACGATCTTCCGCATCTAACGGTTATTCCAAAATTGTGTCAGCGGGCAGTCTCTCAAAAGGATCCACGTAATAATAGGGCTTTGGTTGTATATCAAATGGGGAGAATCCATGATACGGAAGCTCTATAAATGGATCGCTAGTCTAAGTCACATACTTTTACATTCCATACACCAGTGAGGGAGGGCGGTAAGTGAACGTGGAATCATCATTCTAATGCAGCAGTAGACCGTAAATGTTCCCATGAGTTAGAAAGTCCACAATCAAATGATGCCTCTTAAATTCGTTCAACTAGACATCGACACGAGGATACGGGTCCACCACAAAGGTGTCGCCAAATTGAGTCGTCCCACATACGTTCTGCACCGACAAAGTCAAATGCTCACCAGCGACAAATGAGTCAATGTTAATAATGATAAAGATGGCAAAGAATCCGCTTTTGATAGGAGGAAGATTAAGCAATCCATGTGCAGTATCACCCGCTCTTACCTTGAACGCTATCTTGAATGGTACGCGAACGGTGGCCATCTACCGTGTTATTCCAAATCTGATCACGTCTTAAAACTCGATAACATCACCGTGATTGAATACAATAGTCTCAGTCGAACCAGCGTGATCAACTGCTGACATTTGTGATGTAAATGTCGCGCTTAGATCTAATGGATAAAATAACGCGTCCAATCCAAATCTTCTAACGGCAGAAGTTGACCTGCTCTGAGGAACGTGTTATATCACAGCGACCATTCTAGGATGTGACTGTATAAATGCAGGAGTACTTTATTGTGTTGTAGCATAAGAAAAGGCAGCTTATTACACATTATCAAATCTTATATGGCCAGTATCTTGACTTACGGTCATGGAAGTGGTGTAAAAGAGTCTAGAACACGAAGGCTGATCCTCCACAACTTCACTTCTAGAATACGACAGAGCACAGTTCAGTATCAGACTTACTAGAATCAAATTCAAAAACTATTAACACAACATTTATCAATGTCAATTTGAGTCTCTTGTATTTTGGTATTGACTTGAGAGAACTTGGTGAACCTCTGTCAGTTCGGGTGCGCGTCGCTACAAATGGCCCCCTGTTAATTCTAGTAGTAAAGTGCTGAAATGGGCAAGATACTAATAAAATAAAAAAGTGATGTAAAAAGGCCAGTGTTTATCACATTGTCACATTTCAAAGATGTCATTGTTAACATTCATTCATCCCTCCAGCTTAGACTGAACGAAACGCGTCCAATCTTGCTCACTCTCAAAGTGATCTAGTAAGGATAGATCATTGATCATAAACTGCAGATGAGCATTATTCAGAGCTTCACGATACTTGAGACTAATTGAATTCGCACAACACGCACTGTCGCTCATAGTTGGATTCTTGTACAGTCGGTAGAATTGTGATAGCACAGACACAGTCTACCTTTTGGACAGTGAGGATCGTGTGGAGCTAGATTTAAGACTTGTATCGGCACTAGCATTAATCGAAGATTGGCTTGAGTTTTTATCACGATGTTGTTTCGATCTTAGAGTCATTATAATAATATTACTGTTGCTTCTTCTTACAAAAGGATCGATATTAATAAATAAGCTTTACTTTTTATTTAGAGAAAATAAAGAGCTATAATTATCACTATGGCAGCCATTAAGCACACATTTTGATCGATCAAAGTGACAGATTTTAGTCAGGCGTTGTCATGACAGCCAATGATGTGCTCGCGTTACTCTCTTAGATCACACAGAGATCACCTTGACTGTGATCGTGCAACAATGTCCTTTAAATAGAAAAATAGATTTATGGTATTCAACATTGTAAATATCTTAGCAATGTGCTATTGCTTTTAGAGTCACCATCATTGTAATCGATAATGATGATGATGAAGATTGACCAACCGGTGAGGCGCAAAGAGATAGATCTACATTTTAACCATCCGCAATACATCAGATTGAAAGTACGACCAGTCTTTAAATGTTACTCCAATTAGAGATGAGAAATTTATGTTAGTTTAAAAATTATGTCCAAATATGTTACAATATTCCAGTTTACCAACGCGTTAATCTGGCCTTAAAACAAGTCGCAACCGCTGTTTAATTTTTCACCTGAAAAATCGCAAACTGTCTGAACTTTCTTGTAACAAAGTGTTTTTTGAATTGGCACAATGTCTCTCTTAACATATTTTCTTGAGTAAATCGAACTTTATTATGTCAGTGTTGTATATGGTTGGAGTGCTTTAGCTATGTTGGTATTCTACATATTACTGAGCGGACAGAAGGCTCCGTACGGAAAGTTCAATAATGCTAGTTTAGTCCAATGGTGGCACGGACCTGAATTGAATGGCAAGTTTAGTTGGGCACTATAAGAAGGCATCTCACCAATTGTCATCATAATTGTCGCTCGTTACTATGGAATTAATTTCAAAATGTTTAATGCTTAGAGTGTTCTTCTTTGGCAGTGGGTTTTACACTACGTTCATCGCGCGTTCATCTATCCTGCAGTCGTTCCGTCCATGTCGAGTAGTCGGCTGTTTGTTGTTCTCAGTGCTTCAATGTTCAATGTCATAAATGCCTCTCTTAATGGCTTTGCAATTAGCAAACTAGATATCCTGAGTAGTGGAAATACGTTTGGAATCTAGTTTCAGTTGGGTCTGTTAGTATTTCTGGCTGGGATGTCGATAAATGTCCTGTCTGATTATCAAATTGTCTTTGAAAAGATGAAACGAGCTAATTCACCTAAAAAGTCGCGCTATTTTATACCGTATGGCTTTCTATACAATTACGTTTCGTGTCCAAATTATTTTGGCGAGATTATTGAATGGACCGGATTTGCCCTCCAAGTATGTAGTCTTACTGCACCTGACAAAGGATCATTGTATAACGTGTTGAATCTGCCGGCTCTGTCTTTTGTTCTGTGGACTATTGCCAATTTAGGTCCTCGCGCGTTATAAACTCATCACTGGTATCAAGATAAATTTAGAGAGTCGTATCCGAAGAGTAGAAAAGCTTTGGTACCTCTAATAATTTGACACGAAATCTATAGATTAATCTCCTACACTTGATAATAATCAGGCACCCCATTTTCCTAAATGGTTTGATTTCATACGTTCGATCTCCCCGACTACATTCTTTGCCATCTTGCCAAATCTGAATTTATGAACAGGATATCTATTCATAAGTTTAGCGGGAGTCTCACTGCCTTGTTCCATCTTTTTGAACATATTCAAATAAAATTCCTTCTTGGGCAAGACTTGTCGCAGCGCCTACTGCTCAATTTAATCATCTGTCAACATCTAATCACTCGAGACTCCTTCGCTTAACTTTTTATCTCTCAGAGCCAATAGTCGCGCCTTATACTTCTCCTTGTCAATATGAACTTTCTGTTCCATTTTCACGAACCAATCCAGATAATTAATCGGCTTCGACGCGAAATCAATCTCTAGATTATTATCCACGTACGGCTAAAACTTGAGCTGAGCGAACGAATGCTAATGCCAGGGCAGAGTGGCCGGAGTCTTCACTGCAGCGGTATTAAGTGGCTAAGTGGAAAACGCCTCTGGAGGAACGACCAATTTCAGAGCTTCCGGATTGAATTGATATCCCGTACCAGGTCGCTTCTCTATAACAACTTCACCGCGTTCTGTGACAGATGTTGGCGGCGGGACAAATCTCATTCCACTTCCCGCTCCATATCCTTTCTTCATCTTGGAGTTGAGCATTTTTGGATTCCACCATGGTCTCCTCCTAGCACCCTTCTTATTCACAACGCCTTTGAAAGTAATAGATCCGGCGCTTCTCACTTACTAAAATATATTTAACGCGTTCATCTCCTCTATTCTTGTGGACGTGATAATTTGTAAAATATGAGTACGGTAGCAATTAGATGTACCTCCGATATCTACAGCAGAGCAAAAAACGTCAACACTATTTTACGCGAGGGAGAGATTAACGCGTCAAATGAAAACGTCGCGAAACAGCTGAAGAGATCGCGAATCTCTCACCACTCAGTCAGTGCTGTGGAGTAAAAACAATCTAAGCAAAATTGGAAAAATTTTTCGCCTTTTTCTGTTTCTGCTTTAGAACTCCCTATATATGAAAGAGGATCCCTTTATATGAAAGAGGACGGAATAAGAAGCAGAATTTAATTTATAGATCTAGTGACATTGGTATAAATTATTGGTTATGTCTTAAAAGCAATAGCAGGCTCAGTCTCAACAATAGCAAGAAGAGATATCTAGCATCAGATTTAGCGAGCTCCCCGTAAATATCGTGCTAAATTATGCATTCAAATACAATCTTATCGATCTCAGCGTTCTCAATATGGCTTTATAACGTGCTAATATTTAAAAGCAATTTAATGACGATCTCTCTGGTACTTTGCCTATAGGAAATGGAAGAACTAATGGAAGTAGGAGAAATAGTAGCAATCATATTGCACCGGAGCTCCTCATCTATATCAAATCTAATCCGTTTGAAACGACCAAATTGCTTGTAGAGCTGGAAGTAATCTTTACCCATCCAAGCTGTCACGATCAGTTCTAATAGCTGGTGTAGCAATGCTAGATTAACTATTAAAAGACTGAGATCAGTGATAAGAATGTGATTCCCTGGTTCTTGTACACTGTTAGGAATCGTGAAAATGTCCTCAAGCTCCGTCCTCACGGCGAAGAGTAAATGTCTCATCTCTATTGATTTAAAGATTATTGTCGTATAGTATTAAAAAATGATTTACATATCGTGTCGTTTCTTCATGTCATTATTAATCCTAATCATGATCAATATCACTCTTTCACCAGGCTGGAATGAGTTTCTGGCAAATTTCTTAATCTAGCCGCAGCTTACTCTGCAGTCAAGTCACGTTGAGGCATTCCAAGCATCTCGAATCCAACCAAGAATTTCCTAACTGTGGCGCTACGCAGCAGCGGCGGATAAGCATGAATATGGAAGTGGCTCACTGCGGTCATCCAAGGTGCAGCGGTGCTTGACTATGGGTCCATTTCATCCAGAACGGAGCTGAGATCAACATCTTACATGGCGATGTGTGGCATAGAAGGAGCCTGATGGATGCCCATAGAGTATGGGAACGAGCACTTGAATAGATTATCATACTTGCACGCCAAAACACGCAGCACATCGGCCAGAAGTTGATGATCTTACTCAGTAAAGTCCAAGAAACTTCGCTTCTACTTCTTACTCAAAATCATAGTCTCAAATGGCCACGTGGCCCAAAATGGAACTAGACAGACAAACTCTGCATTCTAATACACAATTCTCTCCTCCGGTTTACTTAATTCAAAGTTGACATAATCCACAAGCATGTGGGAGCCATGCTTCTAATAATACTAAAGGAGAGAGTAATATTCGATAAGAGGCTCCTCTGGAATCTTTTCCAAGCACCAGACTTGACCATGTGGATGAGGATTACTGCAGCCCATCATTTCGCCCTTGTTCTCAAATATTTACACATAGTTCACTCGATAATCACCGCTACTGATATCCACCAAAGGCTTCTCCACATATGATGTATACAACTTGACCCATTCCGATATGACTGGGAGAATCTACGTGACTGTCATCTTGGCAATGGTAAGATTATGCAGAGGATGGAAGCAGATGACCATACACTCTCCTCGCATCGACTCAAATCTGAACAAGTCTTGCTCTTTATCATTCTTGTCTGCACTAACCTTGGATTAACCTGCGGGTACATTGCTTTACACGGCAGGGAAATCATTCTAGAATGTAAAAGTTGATTTATAGTCAGGATTACGTGTCGAGCCATCTACGCGCGAGTTTCCGGGACATAGGTAACATTTCGGATCATAACCCGGTCTATTGTCTGCCTGAATCTCTTCCTGCTAACCAAGCCACGGCCTTTTGGCTCTATGGGGAGACACCAGAATGTAGGACCGTGTCAGCGGATTAAATCGCTTATGTGAATGTTCAGTGAATTAAAACATACCTATTTCTACACCGTTTGACGTAGAAAGAAAAGGTGTCTGAACAGTTGAAAAGAACGTGATGATTAAGACTTTGCGACAAGTAGCGCGATACTGAAGTTTGCTAAGTATTGAACTTATTTCAAACTTAGCATTTCTGTGCTTAAAGATACGATGCACAATCATTTATTTCAAAAAGGCGTCAAATGCCAGTATTGTCATGCCACTCATTGAAGTATGTTTTAACGATGCCGTACTATGACCAAGTTTGATTCAGCGGTGAGATGCAGCGACGAGACGCGTCTGCTGAAACAACGAGATCAACCTTAACCGGAGATCGCTTTAACCTGTCGCTATAAAAGAACAATCATGTCCACACGCCTTTCTTTCCTCATTGCGACCGTCCGCTCAGATAGAACAAGCATTTTGCTTTTTACCAAATGCTTCATGTCAGTTCGGGCATAAAGGTCACTTTTAAATTTTTGTGGCCGCACAGGCTTCTCCCCTCTTTCAATTTACTCTCTCTCTTATTATAACCTCATAAACCATTCACTATCTCCATTGTTTCAGGTTCTCATCACAGCAAATGATGAACATTTACTTTCCATACCTGTATCAATGTGCAGTGATTGTGAGGCTTCGCGTAATTTTTCGCGCCACTTTTAAGCTTTAAAGACGGTTAACCGAAAACTACAGTAGTTGAAATAAGCGATTGATGGAGATAGATAATATTCATTTCATTTCATTCATTTGAGGACGGACGATCTAATGATTGCTTTACATATAGCGCCAACTTTCGGTACTCTTCCAAAAGCAAGGGAATTTCTGCCAGAGTGAGCTAATCAGCATTCTCAATTTTTAGAAATCTCTAGTTCAGCAATGGAACAGCGTCAGATCCGGAGACTGGGAGTGGTTTGCTCCGATTCAGGCCATTCTCCTACTGAGCTTTAAACGACATGCTCCTCATCAATCGCGGAGAGAACCGCTCCATACCAGAGAGCAATGATCGTTGAGATGCTGGCTTCGATGGTAATGGCACCTGTGTCTCTGTTCTAGATCTAGTTAGAGTAGATACCAAACTACCAGCCAAGGAAGCACCGCGAGAGAGCAGAGACTAATTTTATAAAATTAGAGGTGACGCTTGATCCTCCGAGACCGCTTACTAAGCCAATTAATTACTGATGGAGGCATCAAACAGATTTAATGATCGACCTTGTAACTGATAAATATGTTCCAAGACACTAGAGACATTTGTCAGGCCCCAACCACTCTCTCCGCGATAAACAGCGCTAGACCTCCGATACATATGGACAAACTTTACACTAAGCAGGAGTGGAATAACTTCACCACCACTTTCAGCTTCCTCAGAGACTAGCTGCGTTAGAATATGCACAAATAATGGGAACAGCGTGTCAGAATTAAGGGAATACTGATGAGCCTGATTAAACGATGACATTGAGAGACTCACAGACAGGCTCTGGTACATGGCAAACATGACTATTGAACGTCCAAGAGGCACTTTGTAGAAATATTCGGCAAGCTACCTGCCAAATGCTTCATCATCAGCTTTATCAGGTCCACTACTATTAGCAATGTAAAACTAGGTGTAAGACTTCATTTGAGCTTTCATACTTTATACAAGATCAGGTTCAGCTTCAACAATGCTTTACACGAGCCCAGCATTATCAATACCTTTCAAATCACTACCACTACCACCACTGTCAATAGTCGATTAAAGTACAGTTCTGGACATAAGATCCCAACACTCCAGCTCTTTATTCCACTCCTCATCTTTAGCATCGGGGAAGGACTTTTAAAAAGTGCCAGGCGAGAGAAATATCTTGGCTTCTATATAATCAAGCAGTTGATCTTCATCCGAGCTATTTTACTGCTTTAAAACATCTAATAAAAAGTTCATGGAATCGCTCAACAGAGCCCTATCAAACTATTCAGGCTTTCCATCCCCAGCAAAACTCCACATACTTTTTACAGATCCATCATGAACCATATCGGCCACTCTACAATAAAATTGTTATATTTGCTCAGCGTCGACACGTTCTGACGATTAGATACATTTCAACAAAGCATCACATTCCTTTCTCAGCACGAGAGCCTTATCGGAACAGTACACTTGATGAGCTCTGGGAAATAGTACTGATAATATTGAATCTTGCACTGAAACTGTCAACTACTTCAGCGATGTAATAGGTTCCTTCAAAACAATCAAAGTATATTGTTTGCCTTAGAAAAGGTAAACTTGAACAACTTGGTCAATGTCTATCTCTTGAATAACATCCAAATCATTATCGCCGTATACTAAAGCGCGAGAATTTTCAACCAGCTTTATTAAATGTCCACTTTACGTTCTATACTCGCTGATGCCATCTTTACTCTTCTCCCATAATTAGTTCTATATCATAGACTAATCTGCCAAGTCGGAAGAATTAAGCAAGTGTGGACATAGCGCTATTGTGTCAGCACCAGCGAGCATTTAAGGATCAGAGGCAAGATAGTTCAAAACTTGATGACTTTCTAGATCAATCGCAGCATCCAAATCAACTCTAAACGGCAGCGGAGGACCTTACAACGGATCCATAAATCAGATCCCTATGAAAGCCAATTAATAGAATAGTCAGACTTTGAGTGCGACACACTGCAAATGAATTGAACCGATTACCAGATAGCTAACTCCCACCGATCGACCGTTCAGAAGAATCGTTGGAACCAAATGAACAATCGCGTGCTGCGTAGAATAGCGCAAAGAGAGCGCCCGTTACCAAGCGTTCGCCACAGTTTCAAGTTGGAAAATAGCCACCAAATTGATTATCATCCACAATGTCAGGTAACTAGTTGCCATATTTTTACATCTTGGTCTTTCTAGTTAATTTAAACTTTTTAGCTATTCTTTAAAGATATCTTTACAGAATATGTCTTTGACTGAGACCATCACGGAGGTAGTAGTGACAACCGTTGCACAGGTATTAGCAACCGAGACTAATCACGGTGGAGTCCATATCCCGATTGATCATCATGAGACGATGGATGAAGAAGAGTAGACACATGCACTTTATTCTAGAGCTGTGCTTATGCTTGGCCTTATGGTGTTTAGTATTATGGTAATCAATGTGATGAAGATGCGAAATTTCCATGCTGTTGGTGAGACGACGCTGTATGTTACAATAGGCATCCTCGTTGGCCTGGCATTTCTCATTTATAGTCGTATAGTCTACGGCTCCAATTCAGGACTTAATGTGATTTAACTTAGCTGGAACTTCTTCTCCTTAGTGCTATTGCCGCCGATTATTTTTGAAGGTGGATTCACTTTGCAGCGGGTGACATTTGTTAGAAATCTGGTGCCGATTATGGGATTCGCTTTGATTGGTGGTGCGTATTCAACTATTGTCACATCAACCTTGGTTTATGTTGCATCGCGCTTGTTATATCCTTAATTCTCGTTCATTCATTCTCTAGTATTTGGATCTATCATATCAAGTACAGATCCTATCAGTGTCTTGGGTATGTTACCTCCAACCACGGATAGAAATTTGTTCATGATGATATTTGGCGAGTCTGCTCTGAATGACGCCGTCTCTGTGATTCTGTTCCGTTTCTTTACATAGCTTGCCAGGAGCGAATAGGAATAAAAGCTCAATGCTGGTACTCTTTTATTCTCGTTTGTAGAGTCGGTAGGTGTGTTCTTTGGGTCAGCACTCATTGGTGTTGCAGTGGCTATGGTATTCGCCAAGATTACAAAGCATGTGCGCCCACCTGAATTGCCTATATTCCAGCTTTTGATATTCTTGGTCTTTGCATACAGCAGCTACCTAATCAGTGATCTGGTCGGAATGACTGGCATTGTGGGAGTGTTTTTCTGTGGAGCAGCAATGGCTCATTATTCTTACGATAATTTGAGTAAAGTAACGATCCTTAGTGCAAAGGTTGTTCTGAGGACTATATCATCAATGTGTGACGCGTTCGTCTTTATCTATCTCGGTTTAGGACTATTCGCGTTCGGTCGCTCTAATACCACATACAATGCAGCGTTCATCATATGTGCATTTATCGCGATTCTTGTTGCAAGAAGTCATGTATTTTTAATTGGAGCCTTTTACAATATGTTCTCCAAGGCTACTCATGCTGAAAGTAAGAAGATTCCGAGTAATCATTTGACATTTTTATGGTTCTGCGGTCTTCGCGGTGCTGTGTCTTTTGCTCTGGCTGTAAAAGTGTTGGGCCTCACTGAAATACCAAAGGATATTCGCGCATTGATTTTCGGTACTGTTGTCGTAGTGGTTGTGATTACCGTTCTGGGAATGGGTGGTATGACACCTTATATGTTGAAAGTTTTGAAGCTAGATGCCTCTGCTCATTAGTCCCACAAAAAGTTACCCGGTAATGATGAAGAAAATGGTGGTGGTAGTGGCGCGTTGGAGACAGACTCTATAAAAATGCACAAGATTGGCCAGCAAAAGTCTGTTGATGGTAAACCGCAAGGTCTTGAAGTGATAAAAGAGAAGAGTGAAGGTTCTTTAAATACCATTGACGAGTATCTGCCTCAGAATGGAACGATGTCTAATCAACAGGCCGCTTAGGAAGCTGAACAGTTTATGGACGCGTTTAGTAATGGATTCCTCATCACTCTTTATGAATTGGACAAGAGGTACATTAAGCCATTCTTCACTCTGCAACAGTCTAGTGGTTCAATGAGAATACAAGGTGCGGCGATAGATGGCTCTGCCTCAACACCCAGAAGATCTATGGTGCCAAAGTCACCAATGATAGATGGGAAATATGTAGAGTTGGAAGATGAATATGATCAAAGATATAATCAATCTACATCCTTATAGTACGTGATTGAAGATGATACAGATGATGAACTGGACCGCGTGCCTCTATCCGTTGCCGCAGAGATGTTTGGCATTGCTGGAAGTGCCTCTATAGCTCTCAACAGTCGAAGCAGCCTTGACAGTCCATAGATACAACGATAGTGATGGTATGCAGGCAATATATTAGAATTTTTACCACTTAACTATATGAGTTGATTACTGTAGTTATTAGGCCTCTTAAACGCATACCAAAAGGTGTCCGCCGTCGTGATTTTTGTAAAGCGATCGAAAATTTTCATCACTTTAACACTTTGGTTCTATTCCTTGATCAGTTAGCGATAAATTTATAATAAAAAATCACAATGAACATTCAAAGTAAAAGACTTTTGGCTACTTCTACACAGCCATTCTTGGCGAGCCTTCCGCAGGCTGGATCCGTGATTACCAATACTGCTACCAAGTATGCTGGCCGTTACACCGTCACTTTGATTCCCGGCGATGGTATTGGTGTTGAACTGGCCGACTCTGTTAAAGCTATTTTCACTGCAGTCAACGCGCCAATAGACTTTGAGCAGTATGACATTAGTGGATATAAGCAGGACAAGGAGAATGAGACCAAGATGAAAGCTGCCATTGACAGTCTTAGACGCAACAAGGTTGGATTAAAAGGTAACGCGTTCTTTAATTGAATTTTTGGAAATAATCTCTCATGTATCGCCTGAATCTTGTTGTATATTGTAGGTATCTTGCACACTCCGGTCAGTAGATTCGGTGCAACTTCATTGAACGTATCGATGCGTAAAGATCTGGATATATTCGCATCCGTAGCTCTGATCAAGAACGTTCCCAACCTGAAGGCGCGTCACTAGAACGTTGACTTTGCCATCATCAGAGAAAACACGGAGGGTGAGTATAGTGGTCTGGAGCACCAGCCTGTGAATGGCGTTGTTGAATCTCTGAAGATTATCACGCGCCAGAAATCTGAACGTATTGCGCGTTTTGCCTTTGACTTTGCCCTAAAGAATGGCCGTAAGAAGGTCACCTGTGTCCACAAGGCCAATATCATGAAGCTGGCCGATGGTCTGTTCTTGAACACTTGCCGTGACGTGGCAAAGCTGTATGAAAACTCTGGCGTCTAGTTTGAGGAGGTTATTGTGGACAATTGTGCGATGCAGTTGGTGGCCAAGCCTTAGCAATTTGATGTAATGGTCATGCCTAATTTGTATGGTTCTATTGTGAGCAATGTCGGCGCTGCTCTGGTGGGTGGTGTCGGACTGGTGCCTGGTGCTAACGTTGGCAGAGACTACGCCGTCTTTGAGCCTGGTTGTCGTCACGTTGGTAAGGATATCCAAGGAAGAAATCTGGCTAATCCAACTAGTATGATCCTGTCCAGTGTGATGATGCTGCGTCACCTTGGTTTGGAGGTTGAGGCTGAGCGAATCTCTTCTGCCGTTATGAAAGTCCTCAGTCAAGGTAAAGCACTGACTGCTGATCTGGGAGGATAAGCCTCCACCACTGATTTCACCAAGAGCGTCATTGAGTCATTAGATTGAGTTTACAAAAAATATTACATGAGTGGAATAAATTTGATACAAAAATAGTCTAGTTTAGCCTTTAATTATATATATCGCCCGTAAGTGTGGCCTCTCATTACTTGTTAATCAAATAGGTGACGCGTCATAGTGGAGTATGATATTCACAGCTAGTGACGGGGCCGTGTGACAATTTCGGGAAAATTCGACCGCCTCTCCTCAATCTAAAATTCTGCGAACGGTGGCTTTCAACTTGAGAAGAAAGTCTTTAAAGAGAGCGCGAAAGTGAAAAAGTTTGTTTGTCTTTTATTGCCGAAAGTTGTTGTTGTTTGTTGTTGCCATCTTGTCACTTTACATTTACTGTAGTTGCCGCAGAGACTCTCTTTTACATCATTTATTGTAGCAAGAGTTTTTAGCAATCGCTTGCAAGCTACTACACTACTACTACTATAATTATATGCCAGTGAGTGAAATGGTTGTGCCGTCCCAAAGCAACTCCGCCACGTGCTAAACGTCATTAAGATCGGAGCTCCGAGATCAAGAGTCCCATTTGAATTATGCCGTCTTTACTGGCCATGCTGACGTTTTGACACCTGTGCCTGTTGTGCCTGCAGATCAAGAGTTCATCTGGTCGCTGAAAGAAGAGCCACATTATTCAAGGCGTAAAGAGATTTTGAAAAAGTATCCGCAGATTTAGAAGCTTTTCGGATATGATCCCACTACAAAGTATGTCATTGTCGGAATTGTTGCACTGCAGTTGGCCTTTGCTTGGGTGTTTAGGGATGCGCTATCATATCAGAGTGTCGCATTTTGGTTAACTGCTTTTGCGGTGGGTGGTGCCTGTAACTAGGCCTTGTTCTTGGCTATTCATGAAATGTCCCACAATTTGGCGTTCAAGTCTATCGCTGCTAATAAATTGTTCTCTTCTCTGGTTGCTAACATTCCCATCTCGTTTCCATATGCTGCCTCGTTCAAGCCTTATCACATGGATCATCACAAGTACCAAGGGGTGGAAGGTATTGACACTGATTTACCGACACGTGTTGAGGCTCTGTTCTTCAATTCATTTATTGGCAAGATTGCGTTTGTATTCTTTTAGATTCTGTTCTATGCTGTGCGTCCAATCTTTGTTAAACGTCAGGCGTTAACTGTGTACAATCTGATTAATGCTGTGTGGATTTTTTCATTCTAGGCCTTTCTTATTCTGTACGTTGGCAAAGGAGCTGCTGCCTACCTGTTGGCCAGCACCTTCTTCGCCGGTTGTGGATTCCATCCATGTGCCTCTCACTTTATCGCTGAGCATTATGTATTCACTGGTGATTGGGAAACGTACTCCTACTATGGATGGTTGAATATCTTTTGCTTTAATGTTGGCTATCACAATGAGCACCACGATTTCCCAAATATCCCCGGATCTCGTCTACCGCTGTTGCGAAAGATTGCCAGTGAGTATTATGACCAATTGCCTTATCATGAGAGCTGGCCTCTTGTGACTGTGAAATTTATTATGGATCCGAACGTGTCACTCTTCAATCGCGTCAAGAGATAGAAGAAATAAGTTGGCGGTACCACTGTGAAATCTGATTGAATGGATCGATTAAACTCTTCTTAAAATTGCACTATTTTTTATTATTTCTTTTATTTAGATTCTTTTAGTTAGCCAGTGACTATCGTAATACATGGGCTGGAAAGATATCCAACTAAAAACTTGGTTTATATTTGTGAAGGCAAGCAAGCCTTTACTATTGCTAGATCACATGGAGCGTTCAAACATCGCGGCGAAAGTTGTAATTTTTTATCACAATCCGGTCTACTAGGGATGGCATGATCACATTGAGCAATTTCAACAGCCAAGAGAACTGAGGAACCCAAATCTCTCTATGCCTACTTCGAATACCAGCATACATTTTTATGGCACAATCATCAGCAGACATGGAAAACAGGGATGATACTTTGGTTGAGCCTGAATATGAAGCTGTAGCAGTATCCGTTGCCTCTAGCGAATATTTACGAAAATCAGTCTCTATACGACCGGGACAGGCGATGGACACATTCACCCCGTAGTGAGCCAATTCAATCCTCAAAGAGTCAAAGAAGCCGTTCAGCGCGTGCTTTGTAGATGCATACAAACTCCTAGTCGGCGGACTGACATAAGCAGCGGCACTAGACACGACAACAATATTGGATGCGGACTTCGTGATGATATCGTATGCCTAGGTAACAAAGTTAATAGGTGCAATAACATTAGTCTAATACATCTACTACACTATGTGACCATTATCGGAACGTGCAGACAGTTCATCAACGGAAAGACACGACGTGACAGCAGCGTTCCAGACAACTTCATCCAAATTTGAATTAAAAGTGCTACGTACAGAGTCAACAATACGAGCTATTCCATCATTAGAAGATATATCAGCAGCGACATACTCGACAAAACCAGCGCCATTAAAATCTAATCTATCGGAAGTAATCTAATCAACCAGCTACTTTAAATTCTCAACATTACGCGCGATCAGTAAAAGGTTGCATTGAAATAATTTGTGACCGTACACTTTAGCTAGAGATGCGCCAATACCTCTACTAGCACCGACAATAAGGACATTCTTTGGTGTTTTAGTCTTTTATTTATGCAAAATTTTGAACAGCGCTGCAGTTAAAGCAATTACGGCTCCAGTAACGAGATATCCGTTCGACATTGCAAGCGTGATCACCGAAAAGTTTCAACTACGGAATGAAACGACAGGGAAAGCCTGTCACATATAAAGTACGTTATGGACGATTTGGATGAGTTTGATAAGTTGATATAGATTCTGGATATTAAATAAGAAAAAGCCAAGAGTCTAATGTAGTAATATAGACCAGAAAAAGTTCTAAGTGTCAGCGATTTAATTAAACCTTTGTACTGCGAGGTTCAACATGAGTATAAATTGCGTACAGGACAGAGGATTGAAACAGAGTAGATGAAATAGGGAACTGAGTTTCATTTGAAACTAGAACTGGAGGTGCATGATATAGTGTAAGTTGATGTGGACACTTTAGAAGATAAATGGGCTATAAGATTGTTGAATCTGTAACTGGCAATTTAAATGCTACTAAGCACTGGGAGAGCTAGAGAAGTACCTGTGTTTGGATACGTTGATGATGACGCGATTCTAGTGCGCGGTGTCATTGATGAACTGCGAATGGATGAGGATTCACAGACTATTATTATTATAGATCATAAGACTAGAAGTTCCAATTATTTGCCATCTGAGTCCCAAGTTAATCAGACCAAGTTTCAATTGATGATGTACAAGTTACTGTTATTATAATTGATCCGAAACGCTCATGATCTTGCGTAATTCACGTCAAGACTGCATTTAGACAACAATAAACAACTCAACACGCAAATGTAAGATCATATTTAATCTATGGGCTTAAGTATGTAAAGTTACACGTTGTCTGGAATATTCGGAATCCTATCAGGTTCACTATCCACCATTTAGAACCATTCTCATGAATTATAAATCATCTATCACTTCAATAAAGCATAGAAATAGAATGTGCAATTAACAGAAGATCAGAAATAACTGTAGAAATGGCTTTAAAGTTCACTCGAATTTTGGAAAAGTCTGCGTCGACCGCAAGGAGTCTGTGACTAAGATTGCTGGAAGTGTCAATCGTGCCCGTACAAGGATGTCTGCTGGTGGCGTCAAATACAACATCTACAGCATATATCGCGGGAAAATTGATATTATTGTTCGAACTGATGATGAAGTAATTTATAAATTTTAAGGGATTCTGATTTTTTAATCTTACGTTTGGTGCCCCTTGATTATATTGTAGTTGCAATTTTCTCAATTTTCATTTTTAATCGTTTTAACTTATTGTGATAAAGCACAATATAGATTAGTGAATTATGAGCGATTAATAGCAGGATTAGTCTAATCACCCTGAGAATATGGAGCTTCAGCTAACAGAGGCGCAGTAAGAATAGCTCCAGCTGTAAGAACAGCATGATATTTTAGAAGAGGCTCTCAATTTGTCATCCGCGGCATAGTAAGAGCCAATCGCTGAACAAGTCCATTTCTAACCGACGCTAGTTGATCCTGTGGCGATTTTAAAATTGGTGTAAGCTCGCTGTGCAGATTAACCAGATTATTACCCAAAGCTGGTAGAGTATCTTAATGATTTATCTAAAGATTATACCAAGTTGAAGGATTTTCTGGATCATTGCGTGGAGTTGCTATAAAATTATCCAGATTTAGTGATGTAGCTGAATCAGTTCCTCCCTGAAGGATATGCAGTATTATATGATCCATAATCTCAAGATTCGGCGTTTAATATAGTGCAACCTGCGGAAGTTGCAAGTGCTGAGAGGATATAGCACGCGATTTAACCATTGATTGATTCGATTACTGCTGAAGAGGTTATGCGTCCTCTTGGTTCGCAGTTTGAGCCCACTTTGGGAGATGCCAAGGCTTTCCTGTAGCTGGTTAAGGCGCGCGTTGAGAATCCGAAGATATATGACGACTTTATGGATGCAATGGAGGAGCATCGTAGGAGCCGGTCCAAGAAGAAGACCAGAAAATTGAAGAACAAGGTGGTAAATCTCCTCAATGATTATCCTGATCTCTTATTCGTTATGCGTCTATTTCTGCCTGAGGAGGAGTAAATCTCGGTTGAAGCATCATCACTGTCACTCGTACAATACAGTCCTCTGCTACCATTATACGCGCGATTTGTCCAGGAAGTATTTGTGCCTATCCCAGCCATCACTGGTCTTCTCCACTCTGAACTTATGAATGCTGCCACTGATTTGCAAAATTCCAATGTCGCTGATCTGCTCGAAGTTCACACCACTGATAATTAGAATGAATAGTAGGAAGATGTCGCTCCCGCTGTGGGACAATGACGTTTTTATACATTATTATGGTTTTCATTTGCATTATCTTTTAATTTCTTTAGCTCCTTAGCATTCAATCACAAATTTTAGTTGCGCTATGACTTTTGGTTCATTATAGATTGGTGAAAGTTAGTATAAATACAGTTTGAGTTCTGTGATTGACGTATCGAGGAGGATAAGTTCTGCTAGTGAAACTACAGCCTTTGGACTTGGTGCGCTTAAGATCCAGAAGTTATGCAGTGTAAGTGATGGCGCGTCAGTGAACTGCTCGTCTGTACAGCTTATTCCTCACGCCCACTCAACGCATACCGAGTGTGTTGGTCACATAAATGGGGATGGTACAAACATCTCAGATCTTATAGCATAAGTTCCACCGCTGATGCTCTGTCAAGTAGTTTCACTAGAAAGCGTGTAAATCGACAATGACGATCAAGTTGTGAATTTAACTGATACCACGCTGCAACCGGGTGTTCAAGCTTTGATGGTCAATGTCATTGGACAGAGTAAGAGTATGGACTATTGTGGCTCTAATCCGCCGTATCTTGACGCCGAGTCTATTACTTCGCTGCGACTTTAGTGTCCATCACTGAAACATTTGTTGACGAATCTGCCCAGTGTGGATCGAGAGGATGATGGTGGCAAGCTGCAGGCACACAAAGCTCTGTTTGATCAGAATCCATATGGTACTATAACTGAGCTGTGCTATATTCCGGATGCGATATAGTAAGGTCTCTATATTCTCAACCTTCAAATGATGCCACTTGAAATGGACGCGACAACTTCGCGGCCTCTTCTCTTCCCCATCTCATCCTGATCTTTATCATTATCGAATGATAATTGATAGTGAATATCAAACAAAATAAATTTGTTATGGATAATATTATTGAATTGAGATTATTAGATCAGCGAATTTTATTTGATAAAAATAAGAGCAATATATTTGATATATGGCATCACGTAGAGAATGTATTGCAGTCTGATTGTTTTCGATTGACAAACTTGGGTGGTGCACTGATATCTTGTAATGATAATCTGCGAAATTATGAGACAATATGTGTTAGACTGAATGTACTTGGTGGTAAAGGCGGATTCAAGAATTAGCTTAGAAGTATGGCTAATAAAATGGATCGGAGAAAGACAGATAATAATGAGGAATGTCGTGATTTGAGCGGCACCAAGCTGAAAGTCGAGCGGCAGGCTGAAAAGTTGGCTGACTTTTAGTTGAAATCTGTATAGAATAGTAGTGGTAGTAGTAAGAGCAGAAATGAAGACAGAATGAAGAAGTTGGAAAAGAAGATCTCGTAAAAGACTAGGGCCATACCAGACGCATAGCCAGTGGAAATAGGCGATGAGTTGTTTGAGTCTAAAGACTTTGTCGTTCAGAACACGCGCCGAATGGTCGTCAAGTCTCTCCTTCTGAGGAAGAATGATACAAAGTCTCCGAACAATAATGACGATGATTCTACAAAGTGACGTGTATATTAGTCTAAATTTGCTTCCATTTGTTCGTCATATATATACATTTTACTCTTCACTTGCTTACTTCTGCCTACTTTTACTACTCTATTTCAAATTACAATAGTTACTAGACTCTTTGACGCGTGTCTTTCGGTATGACTTTTAAAATTAATGCATGTGTGCAGGTTACTCCTATGGGAAAGGAGCAGAAATCGGTAAGATAAAACATATTTATATCTTTACCTTATGATAAGTCGTGTTGATCAATCACTTGGCTGTGTAGTTGAAGAAGGAAATTGAAATGTGCCGTTAAACATTTGAAACAAGCGGTTTGAAGCCGTAGACGAATCAGGTGGCGACCACTTTGGAATTGGAGTCACCAAAGCAGTTGACGTCCCCTCTTAATGAAATACTGCTGAACCTGAAGAAGGATGGCTGGTAGAGTGCTTCAGTGGCCATTCTGATGGAGTCTGAATTTAGTGAGTGAGCTCAAGCTGAATCTCGTGGCATAATGTAAAGTCTCCTAGCGGTCATGTTGAATTGCAACGACTAAAAACTATGAATATTGTTAAATGAATTAATCTATCTACTGAATTTTTTATTTGAGCTTCTTCATTACAGTAGCAGAGTGAAATATTCACCTTTGTCGATATCCCAGCGAACGTGTTATGTCGGAGAATTTGATAGCGAACGACGAGATTGTGTTACAACTAGTCTCTGACGCACATATCAAATAATGCAACGACAAAACTTGAAAGCGTAAACAATATGAATGAAAACTGCCAATTGAATAAGTAAATGAATAGTAAAAATATATAATTATTTATTTTGATATAAAGTCAATAGATACTATCACACCTTAATCAGCGGATTATACGCAAATCTCTGACACGATCAGGCGCGTAATCATCCTTGTACTTATCGAAAATCTCCTATAGAGCATCAACGTACATTCCGTGATATTCAGCGATCAACTCTGGAGAAGGATTTTCAGTTTTAGGGACACTTATTGGTTTTCCAACAACAGTGATAATTGGGCGACGGCGTGGTAAGAAGCCAAAATCGTACTAGAAGAATCCTCTTCCGTACGGAATACATGGCGCTATACTCACATATTTCAAGAACCATTGTTGCCACTTACGCAGAACAGTACCATCAGAATTGGCAACTTGGTTAAAAATGTCATTCTCACCGAAACTTAGCACCGGCACCAGATCGCAGCCGTTAGACAACGCCACCTTAATAAAACCGCGACGCTTGTTCAATGTCAAGTCAATGGTACCTGGATGCGCATCAAGCGCCTCTCTTGCACCACCAGGAACCAATATAATAGAATTACCTTTTGCTACACATATGTAGTCATGTAATACAAAAATAAATATGTTAAATCAATTAGAAATCCATCAATGAATACCTTTCTTCAGGATGTAGTCGCAACTCTTGCGCGACACTGAGCATATACCAGACGCAAGTAAAAACTCTCTCCAGATGGGGAAGCGGAAGTTGGCATTCAAAGTTAGTGCATGTATTTTAATGCCGGGGAATACTTTGGAGACGTTATTTGCTTCAGTGCAAAAGTTAATCCAGAGACCAGTAGCGATTATGCCATGAGGATGGTAACCAAATATGTAATTTCTCTCAGGATCAAGATCAGCTTCTTTAACCAGTCTGCATGGGAAGTAATTGCGCATCTGCAACCAGAACTTGCTCTTACGGACCCAGTCCAATCTTCTGCCGCCATGCTCGGGAGCGGAATCAAAGTAAACGTATATAGCGTATGCAATCAGTACCGGATAAGTCACAGGAGTTAGCAGGCAGAAGATGGTGACCGCGAGATTAATAAAGAACAGAGACGCTGTAATGGCCACCGATAAAGTTTCTATTCTTCTATGAAATGGCACGTTCAGCGGAGCGAAACTTATCGACATTATACTTATAGAGTGAGGATTGGTGATGTGTGCGTAGTGTGATTACGGTATTGTCGGAGCAGAATGGGTAGTAACAACAGCGAACAATTCGCGAGTTATGCGGAGAGTCTAAGCCGCAGATTTAAAATTCACACGCGATCGATTAAAAAGGAAATGGGAAGATGTTGCTATTCGTAACTTGACATTACAATTACTTTATATTTTCATTCTTAAAATGTTGCATCAATTCATTGGCAGTCATTATGTGTGAATGTTTCAAATGCGCATGTTTGATACCGAGCCATCCACCTGAGCACTTGAGGTAGAGAGTGTTACTTAGCGAACTGTGATAATACAGCAACTGATCAATTTCAAAGACTTGTGGACATAGTAACCTCAACTATTTATCCGATTCTTCAGGAGATAAAATCTCATTTACAAAGACTTCTGTCTAGAACAGTTTGGTGTGTATAGTAAACTAGTGTCCAATTGCCAAGTGTCTTCTGTATATACTTGCCGCAGACATCTTCAATGGATCAATAAACGCGAGCGAACTCTTGATTTTGGGAGCCTTGGCGGTTCTATCAGAATCATCGCCAAGATTTATGGAATCTTGAGATTAAGCACTTTCGGAATATTGAAAAAAATTGTGAATGACAGATACCAAGTCGGAAGCACCGATAGCTGCAAATTAATGATGAAGATCTCCATATGAAATGTACTTAGGCATTTCTACACGCGTCTACTTGTACACTTTACCAACGTCAAACTGATAAGGATGCAGAGATATTATAGAGACACCACCAACTTTATCGCCATTCAATATTTGATATTGCAACGGAGCAGCTCCTCTATATCTACAATATTAAAAGATGATAAATAAGATTAAACCTTTCTCTAAACAATCATCATACTTTGGTAATAAAGATGGATGTACATTCAATGTGCCCAATCTAAATCGCTATATCAAATTTGCAGATAGTTTATGACCAAAGGACACTACAACGCCAAAATCAAACTTTTATGAACCAAAATTGACATCAATAGCTCTATGATCAACGCGGTCAGCGATTGGTTAATGGAGCGTCAACTGATGTGCAAGAGCAAATCGTTCCAAAGGTACTTGAGGAACTACACTATCAAAATTTTTATATTCTAAATACAGTTGTCTTATAATTGAAAAATACCTAAAGATTAATCAATTGACGCGAGTTACCTTGATGGAGTAACAACTTCGATTCTATCAATCGCACTATCAGTTCTCTCTACAAGAGTTAGTAATGCGATCGCTCATAACAAAGTTATTCGATTAAATCCACACGCTTACATCTGTATCGCAGAAGAGCTTTAAGTGACGTGACTGAAAAGTCGCAGCTCCCAAAGAATAACACAGACTTTTTAGCTTATTTGCTGATCGTTGTCATTGCCTTCGACTTTGATGTTAAGCTATGATCAAAAAGTGAAAGTGAAAGTGAAAAATTACAGCGACAACAAAGCTGAGCAATAAAACGCGATAACTAATGTAAATCAATATGAAAAAGAGACAATGATATATCAACTTTACTAATTATCATTTGTACCATACATCGTCCTTACTCCTCATATGGATCGGAATCTCATAGTCGGGAGCATCGGGGATAGTCTTCTTATAACCAAAGTTCTTGTACATGCACTGATTGAGCATCTTCTCCTGATCTCTGCACTTCCAGTAGTAGTTGTTGTTCTATTGTAGACATTTCCAGTGCGAATCAAAAGACTCTTTGCATTTATCATCCGTCTTCTGCACAAGATCTCTGACACATCTGCTCACACGGCGACCTTCCAGTGCACACATTGCCGGATCGCCATTATCTCGCTTGCACAGCATGTAGTCATCATTGTAATCCTTGCAGTGTTCATTAATGAAATAGGCGATACTAACCAGAGGAGTCTATGTAGTCTCCAGCTCTTTGAAAGACTCTGGAGTAGGATTTTTGTAATCAGGAGAGTACGAACTTGTCATTCTTATGTTTTAGCACTCTAGTTATGAGTAGATTTAATATGAAGAATAATGAGAGAACGACTGTCGATAGAACGCCAGTAAAAAGGTGTCGCGTCCGCCTTTTGTTCTTTCGCGCAGAGTTTTTCTCAAATCGTTCTTTCAGAAAATATTTGCTTAATTCTATTCCATTGAATTATCAGTGCAGAACGAGATTTAAAATGGCAGATTCTAATGACAGAACAGTTGATAATAAACGGGTAGTGATTTTAAAATCTAATGATGGATAATTGTTTGAGTTGGAACGAGACGTGGCCATGGGTTCAGGCACTCTGCGGGGCATGCTGGAGTCTTCACGTAAATTTTTTTTATTATCTTTCTAAAATGTTGATTTCGATCAATCTCCCGTTCTGATCTGTGTGTAGAGGATGATTCCAACGAATCATCTGAACCAGTGTTATTACCGTCATTGAAGTAATATTTATCCTTACGTCATGACATTGTAAAAGTATGTATTATCAATTTGTAGTGGAGCAATACTTGCCAAAGTGATCGATTATCTGAGATACAAGGCTCAATATTCCAACTCAAAATCTCAGATACCAGAATTTGACATTGATCCTGCAATTGCACTCGATCTGTTGATGGCTGCAGACTATCTTGATTGTTGATATATATAGTGTATGAAATATGTTTATTGATTAAGAGATTTCTTAAATTCACGCCGTCTCTCTTAAAGCCATTTTCGGTAATTTTTTACTGTGTGTGATCTTCTTTCGTCGCAGGAAGCTGCTCTTAGCCTTTTACAAAGGAAACGACGACTATTTCTCTCGGCCCTATTTTGTTTCAGCCAGCTAATTTTTTAAGTTTTCCCACGACGAACGTTCGAACGCTCGACCGACAGGCGGGCGACAAACAACAACAAAACTTAATCGAACTAATAAACCCTCATTCCTCGCGATTGCTTGACGTATTAAGTAAATCTTCAACAATAAAACACTCTGAAGTTATATTGAAAATATCATGGCACAAGTTATTGTGGTCGGCGGTGGTCTTGCTGGTCTATCGGCAGCTCATACTATTCTGGAACGTGGTGGTTCGGTGTGTGTAATTGACAAGAATCCCTTCTTTGGTGGCAACTCTACCAAGGCCACTAGTGGTATTAACGGTGCTTTGACTAGAACCCAGATTGCACAAGGTATCAAGGACTCGGCTGAGTAGTTCTACTAGGATACAGCGAAGAGTGCTAGAGACAAGTTGTAGCCTGCATTAGCCAAAGTGTTGACTTACAACAGTGCATCGGCTGTCGAGTGGTTGCAGGATAAGTTCAAGTTGGATCTTAGCTTAGTATCGCGCCTGGGTGGTCACTCTCAACCTCGTACGCATAGAGGTAAGGAGCGATTCCCAGGTATGACTATCACGTATGCTCTGATGGAGTTGTTGGAGGACTTGTCTCTGTCTAATGATCCTGCCATTAAGGGACGTGTAAAGATTATTAAGAAGGCGCGTGTGTTCTCCCTGGTGTAGAATGAACAAGGTACTGTGGTTGGTGTCGAGTATGAGTAGAATGGTCAGAATTTTAAAGAGTATGGGCCAGTTATTATTGCCACAGGTGGATATGCCGCTGATTTTACCACCGACTCTCTGTTGAAAAAGTATCGCCCAGACATTTATGATCTGCCTACTACCAATGGTGACCACTCTACCGGTGATGGTATCAAATTTGCTATGAAGGCTGGTGCTAATACAATTGATATGGATAAGGTTCAAGTCCATCCAACCGGTCTGGTTGATCCGAATGAACCTGATGCCAAAGTGAAGTTTTTGGCAGCTGAAGCATTGCGCGGTTGTGGTGGTATTCTATTGGATGCCAATGGAAATAGATTCTGTGATGAACTGGGTCATCGTGATTACGTTTCCGGTGAAATGTGGAAGAATAAGGGTCCATTCAGATTGGTGTTGAACGGCGCTGCATCTAATGAGATTGAGTGGCATTGCAAGCATTATGTCGGCCGTGGTCTGATGATTAGGTACAAGAATGGCTAGGATCTGGCAAAGGCTATGAATGTACCTGTGAGCAAGTTGAAGGAGACCTTTGACAAGTACAATGAGGTTGCCAAAAATGGTAAGGATCCGTATGGTAAGAAGTACTTTCACAATGTTCCATTCAAGGTTGATGATTTCTTCCACGTCGCCATTGTGACCTAAGTCCTGCATTTCACCATGGGCGGCCTATAGATTGACGACAAGAGTCAAGTAGTTGGAAGCGGTGGACGGCCTGTGGACGGCCTTTTTGCCTGTGGTGAAATTGGTGGTGGTGTCCACGGAGCAAACCGCCTTGGTGGGTCCTCATTATTAGGCTGCGTGGTGTATGGAAGAGTAGCCGGGGACACCGCCTCCTAATATCTGTTTGGCAAGTTGCTCAAGTCTGGCGGAGTTAATGCATAGCAATCTGGTGTTGGCGGTAATAATGTTAAGATCCAGGTTGGCGATGTTGAAGTTGCAGTCTCTTTCAAGGGTCAGTCTGCTTAGCAATAGTCTGGTGTGAGTAGCAGTGGTGGTCAGACTACACACGCAACTGCTCCAGTACACTCTGCAAGTGGCCAATCTAAGGAGGTTCCTAATAATCCGAAGAAGGAGGCTGCCAAGGTTGACAAGTCTCGTGTTATCAGCGCATAGGAAGTTGCTAAGCATAACAAGAAGGATGATATTTGGATTATTGTGAATGGCAAGGTGTTGGATGTTACCAACTTCCTGAATGATCATCCTGGTGGAGCCAAGGCATTGCTGCTGTACGGAGGTAAAGATGCGAGCGAAGAGTTTAACATGCTGCACAAGCCGGACGTTATTGAAAAGTATGCTCCTGAGACGGTCATTGGTGTAGCTTAAGGAAGTGCCAAGCTTTGATTTGGTGTGTGCATTTGTATTATTATTATTATCTGAAATGAACGAGATGTTAGTTGCACAGCGTTGCAATTAATGAAATATCTTATCTGAATATAGCAGTCTATGCGCGCATCTTTTCATTCATCATCATCATTATTTTAAAGTTAGTCTATAATCTTGGACAATACTATTTGTGCCAACAATAAATACATACAATCCGCCTAATACGTGCCACATTGGATGAGTGACAGCGACCCCCTTTCGATCGAGGATGAAACAGATCACGGCCGATATTCCAATCAGATCTATTACCCAATTCGTCATTGGAATCTACGCGTTAAATCTAGTGCCCAGCATGAGGAATGGCGTAATAACAGAAATGGTCTTGGTGGCCAGCATAGCAGTTGATTTATCCCATCTGTAGATGAACAAGAGTAGAAGCGCCAAGAATCCGGGCATTGTCAATGCTAAATACATCAAATCAAAGTCTGAGCATAATCGCCCACATAATTGAGATATCCAAGCGGTACCAAACCATTGTTATAATTATTAAGAATAGAAATCCTTTGCGTGAACCTTCCATACAGAGCACGCGAGAAGATACGCCATTACTGTAGCAAAGCCGGCATCGAGAGAACTGTAAATCTTGCATAGACATTGGTGATACTTGGTGGACATTACCGCTGTGAATACACTAAAACATAGGCACAGATGAGTAAAGAACGTGAATTCAACTTATTGAGGAGTGGCTGTTAGTGCCTTGTTAGTATTTTGAACTAAGATTAAGGATGAAGTATTTAATGGATATATGTATAATAGTGCTGGCAGAGCAAATGCCGGACTTGTGACTGTGCACCAAAATTCAGCTACGTGTTTGCTCATTGCATACTTTTGTTCCATAGTGACCACATTAGCTTTTCTGAACATTCGCTAAAACACTGTAGCATGAGTATGATGGTGCTTGCTGGCATTCTTTTTGTCATGGTGGTGCTACTTCAAATCGTTATCATCATCTTCGTCATTCAATTGCTGACGAAAGTCAACATGTAGATCATTATCTTGACTCAATTTGGTTGGCTTCCGTTGTTTCAGCTGGGATGGTGGAGTCTCCAGGAATTTAAACCAAACTTGCAACACTTCAAACGGAGTACTTATAGATGCTCTAGACATTCTTTGTTAATTTAAACTGATACTATACTACTTCAACTAGATGTACTTACATGATATTGTAGAATCAAAAGCATGAATTTGTGGAATGCTAATCGCCTCCCACAATACGTCGTTGCCATAGAAATGATACACACGCGGTTAACATAAGCTCATGGTAAAGACGCGCTCAAATTTGCAATAATAAAAGTGAAGAATTATATGCATAGCATTATATTTTTATTTATTTATTTTGTTTATCATTATCATTTCATTGCGTCGCATACGCATTATATCATTGTTTTATTTTAACGTCAATCATCAGTCAATCATTCAGCCGCGCCATGGACACCATCCAATCCAACCATCAATCTAGATTGATAGACAGTAAAAGATCGGCGATACCCCTTCAACATTTCAACTTCATTCAGAACTCTTATTCCCTTGCTACTACTGTTTCTAATGATGAATCTAAGTTGCTTAGTTTACGCGCTAATCCATGAAGGACGGATCTGACTAGGTTTATAAATCTTCCAAACGCAGCTCCTCATCCATTTCAGACACCATCTGCAATGGACTAGAGTAAGAATAAGTCTATGAACCGCCTCTTGAGCCAGAACCAAAGTTATTGCCACTGCCAATACTGAAATTGGTGTTATTACTGCTATTAATACTACCGTTACCATTGTTACTAACCAAAGGACTGTAACCACTACTACTAAACGCTGAACCAAACAAAGCACTAGAATAACCATTAAAAGACTTACTACTGGAAGACAACAAACTAGGAGCATTCTTGACACTACTTTAACTTAGATTCTGCATTTAAGACTGACGTTACTATTGTGGCTATTACTGATATTGCTGCTACTACTACTATTGAGATTGTTATTACTAATGAGGAGCTGCGTTTCCGTTACCACCAGTAGATGATGCACCAATACTGTTAGTCATCACAGGGGAATCAGCTACCAGAGCAGGTGACCATTTACTCTTCATAAAGGCGCCGGTAGAACTACCATAACCACCTCCATTAGAGACACCACTTTGACTAGTACCGGATATACTGAAGTTTGGAGTACCAGCAGAGTTGGTCAATGAATCAGACAGGCCATTCATATTCCAAGTAGAGTCGTACATTCCGGACTGTGTTACCATAGCAGGAGGTGGCAACTGTGGAGTGGCAGCAGACTGATGATATTGCATCTAGTTCATTTCCCATGGCTTTGGCTTCTTGCAATTCTTGCTACTGTGTCCATTCTAGTTACAATTATAGCAGAACAGCTGGTCTCTCGGGCAATCTTTGTGCAAGTGACCAGAATCACCACAGCCATAGCAATACCTTGTCGGCTGAGGAGGTGTGGACATGTGCGGAGTACCACCCTGGGACTACATTAAATATCTATACGATGGATCATAACCACCACTGATAGTCTGCCTATGTACGCGTTCATGATGCACAGGATATTGATGCTGATACATCTACTGCTGCATCATCTGCTACTACTACTACTACTATGGGTATTGGTGGTGAGTATACATCGCACCGGAAACGTATTACTGTTGACTCATAGGAGGTGTTGGTATTTGATAAGTACTCAGACTATAAGCCTTCTTTCTACCACCAGCACCACTGCTATTGCGCACTGCAGAGCCATCATAACCACCAGACTGTGCAGCAGCAGATTTAGAATCCATGGCAGGACTCGACAGATGATTCAACATCATTGATGGAGGCAGATGAACACGCACTGTACCAATATCATAATTACGTAGCATAGCATAATGGCCACTCAACATGAGACCTTTCTCAGTGTTCTAACCAGCAGGGGCAAACGCGCCAGGTGCAATTTGATTAACAGCAGATGCAGCCACATTAAAAGCATCATCATTATGCACCAAAGTCTTACTAAAAGTCACTGAAAAGAAGGATTCTCCGGGTGCGTAATCATCCTGAACGAATATCATCTCATACTACTTGATATCGCTCTTCTCCACAGCCAAAATCTTACCAGTAGCATTAATAGTCTTTCTAACCTCCTGAATACCCTTGAAAGTGATTACAATCCTGGACTTGATCTCTTTGTAAACTCTTCTACTACCATCAGCCAGAGTCTGAGACTACTACTACTAGGATCGATCTTACAAAGCCAAATCTTGAGAATTAGAGATATCAGATGCGGAGGTATTACTCTAATTAGAAGCATCGGAGCTGGATCTCGCCACCTTGATGGTATCACGAAGAGCTGTGTGAAGACTGTTCGATGCATTAACTGTCGCGTCTGCCACATTGACTTACGGGGACTCTTTATCACCAACACCACCAGCGGCAGCAGATGCATTACTTTATAAAGTGCTTACTGATTTGCCACCTTTGCTGTTGTTATTATTATTGTTACTATTTTAACGCTCCTTCTAATCTCTACTGATAACTGACGAGTAAGTGACTTGTGATGGAATCGGCGCAGTGTTTAACGCATGATTCGGAGGCGTCAGAGGAGCATTAGCAGCAGACTATTGAACTTATTTGTCTTCCACTCCTCGACCAACAGATGATGATGTCAAATCGACACTATCAGCAGATCCAGATCCATTGCTATTATCAGTCTTCTCATCCAAAAGATCATGAATAGATGATACATTGAGCAGTGTTATCATGAAATCACCATTAATCTGTGGATTCAGCATACTTTTGAACGTGCCAGGCAGCACCACACCATTATTTCCATTCAAATTCATACTAATTCAAATAGATTCCAAATCAGTGATAACGTGTTGTTGATATATTGTATATAAGTGTGTCTATTTGTAAAGGTATCTATCAGGAATATATATACTTTGCAGGAGTAACAACGCGTCTCGGGATCAATTGAGCTAGTGAGATTTGTTGTTGTAGATGACGGTTATTATTCTTCGGTAGGCTAAGCTTGTCGATGAGAATAATTGTACGCCCAATTTATCACGGTGCAAGACTAATTGCCTCTGCTTAAGAGTAAGTGAGAGAGAGAGAGTAAGTGTATAGATTGAATGAGAACAAAAAATACGACTGCGCCACAACGCCCGGCTGACTTTATAACGAGCGACCGGTTTCAAATTCACGTTTTGTTTCACAACGGCGCTTGATTGGGTCAGATCGCGCGGTCCTGTTCACGCATTACCTCTCCACGTTATAGCCACGTCATTCATGAGGTGTTGTTAAAGATGCATTCCGTCTTGATATAATGTATATGTATAACATCACCTCTGATGCCACGGTGATTTTGGTTCATTGTTCTCTAGATAGCGACGCTCAATATGCGGATAAACCGTAAGAAGCGATTACGCAGATGCTCTTTAAAGGAATGAACGCGTTCTGAGGCTTAATGACAATGATGAGTTCTTTACAAATTCATATGTTCGTATGATGTATGCAACGTGGTTTGTAGCGCAGTATTATTCAAATAATATTTCTGACTTTTAATATTCATCTACAATTCAGTAATCATTGCTTTTACTAAAATCAAAATAAAGAGTATTTTAAGTTACAAAATAACCAAGTACTGTAATTGAGTGTACAGAGAAGTGGTTTCGCGAGGAATCACTCAGTCTCTCTCTCTCTCTCTCTCTCTCTCTCTCGGTCGTTCTCTCACTTGAGTTCCTCCTTCAGCAGTCTCCTTCTCGCTTTAATTCTTCTCGTTCGATTTCTCTCTTTTGTTTCTCCGCAAGTGGTTCTATCAGTCAAGTTACTTTATCCAGTATTGCAACACTTTTAACTTGAAAATAAAGTCAAATACCTAGCTTATCTTTTGACAATAGTAAATGCAGCTGTAAATTAAAAAGACTCTCTCCAATCGCTCAGATAGAGTTAAATGTGTGGACTTTCATCCCTCTGAGCCGTGGCTTCTGGTCAGCTTGTACAATGGTCAATGTCACATTTGGAATTATGAACTGTAGACTCTGCTCAAGACATTTGAGGTGTGTGACCAACCTAGTCGCTGTGGTAAGTTTATAGCAAGAAAGAGCTGGTTTGTCGTAGGTTCTGATGATATGAATTTGCGAGTGTTCAACTACAACACTCATGAGAAGGTGGCTGCTTTCGAAGCTCATTCTGACTACATTCGGTCCGTTGCTGTTCATCCCAATCAACCACTTCTGCTTAGTAGTGCTGATGACATGGTTATCAAAATGTGGAATTGGGATTAAAAGTTCAAGTGTGTCATGACTTTCGAAGGTCATTCGCATTATGTAATGAGCGTTTGCTTTAACCCAAAGGACTCGAACACTTTTGCCTCCGCCTCGCTGGATAAGACAATCAAGGTGTGGAATCTTGCTAGTCCTCACCCGAACTATACTTTGGAAGGACATGAGAAGGGAGTGAATTGGGTAGATTACTACAATGGTGGTGAGAAGCCGTATCTTATCTCTGCTGCTGATGATAAGACGGTCAAGATTTGGGACTATTAGACAAAGACGTGCATAACCACACTGGAAGGTCACACTTAAAACGTTTGTGCTGCGTGCTTTCATCCGGACCTGCCTGTTATTTTGTCCGGATCTGAAGATGGAACTGTCCGTGTCTGGCATGCGACAACTTATCGACTGTAGAATACTCTCAACTATGGATTCGAGCGTGTGTGGTCTATTGCTTATCACAAGGGCAGTAATGCTGTGGCGATCGGTTATGATGAGGGATCTGTGGTGATTAATCTGGGCCGTGAAGATCCGTCAGTTTCCATGGACAATAGTGGCAAGATTGTCTACTCCAAGTAGAATGAGATTCTGATGGCGCATCTGCAAGGAACAGATCTCAGCACTGTCAAAGATGGAGAGCGTGTGAGTGTGGCCGTTAAGGATTTGGGGAATAGCGAAGTGTATCCGCAGACGTTGCAACATTCTCCTAATGGAAGATTTGCTGTCGTGTGTGGAGATGGTGAATTTATAATTTACACCGCCCTGTCTTGGAGAAATAAGAGTTTTGGTAGTGCTCTTGAGTTTGTATGGAGCAGTGATAGTAACGAGTATGCTTGTAAAGAGTCTGGCACCAAGATCAAGTTGTTTAAAGCTTTCAAGGAACGTTTGGTGCTGTCCACTCCATTTAACGCTGATGCCATCTATGGTGGGATGTTGTTGGGTGTCAAGGGGGGTTCCTTTATGTGTTTTTATGACTGGTCTAGTGGCTCCATGGTGAGACGTATTGATGTTGTGCCCACAAATGTGTACTGGTCAGAGAATGGAGAGTTTGTGTGCATTAGCTGTGCTGATTCTTATTATATTTTGAAGTACAGGTCTGACGTAGTGGCCAGTATGGTCGCAGATGGCAATGTCCCCCAGGATGGTATTGAGGAGGCTTTTGACGTGGTGGCCGAGACTGCAGAGGTTGTCAAGAATGGCTGTTGGGCCGGTGATTGCTTCATCTATACTACTGCCAGTAATAAGTTGAATTATTTTGTTGGAGGCTAGGTGAATAGTGTTGCTCAATTTGACAAGAATATGCATCTGTTGGGATATCTGCCCAAAGAGAGCCGTATTGTGGTTTGTGATAAGGATGTTAACATCTTCACGTACAATTTGTCTCTCACTCTTTTGGAGTATCAGATTGCTGTACTTCGCAAGGATTTCGCGACAGCTTAGAAGCTACTTCCTAATCTGACAGATGAACAGAGAAACAAGATTGCCAGATTCTTGGAGGGATTGGGTATGAAGCAGTTGGCAATGGAAGTCACTACGGATGTTGAGCATTAGTTTGAATTGTCTCTGCAGTTGTAGTTGCTGGATCAGGCGTACTAGATTGCACGCACGATTAATTAAGACATCAAATGGAAACAAGTTGGCGATTTTGCTCTATAGTAGTGGAATATCAAAGTGGCTGAGGAATGCTTCTCCAATGCCAAGGATTATTCGAGTTTATTTTTGATTTATAACTCTTTGGGTGAGGTTGAGAAGATGAAGACGTTGGCTGGTTAAATTGGCTCCGGATCCGTGTAGAATACGTCTAATTTGGCCTTCCTGAGCAGTTTTCTTTCCAGCAACTTTGAATAGTGCCTTGAATTGCTAAGTAAAGCTGAGAGGTATCCAGAAGCTGCGTTATTCGCGCGTACCTACTAGTAAGACGATGTAACAGACCTTTACGACTAATGGGTGAAGCAGTTGCGCCGTGATGGAATGAAAAAGGTGGCTGATGCTCTGTAACTGCCTGAAGGTCTTGCTCAGAGTAATGGTCATTATAAGCAACCACTGTCGCAGTAGCCAAAATAGCCACAATAGTAGTAGTTGTTGTAGCAGTAGTAGTAGCAAGCGTCGCCGATATCTGTATCTCCAAAGAGACAAGAATCTCCATTGAAGTAGAAGTCGTCGTAGCCCACTGCAATTGCTCCAGTTGAACCTCAATAGCCGTAGTTTGATGAAAGTCTTATTCCTGTTGTCGATACTCCATCTCCTGTTAAATAGGAATAGGACTAGTTCAGGGTGCAGTAATCATAGGTATAGCCACAGCCAATGATGGGCCGTACGTCTTCAGTGAGTCCTTAGTTGTAGTAGAAGATGTCGTCTCCGTCATCACCTGGACAATAGCAGCCGAAGTCTCAGCAGTAGTCTAGTCCTATAGTCTCGTAGCAGAAAGATACAAGATCGCCACTATTGGACTTTAACAATTAGCCTCAACAATTTGTTAATAAGAACGCGTATCAGAACTAGTTCCAATAGCCTTCAGTGTAATAGCCACCAGTGATGCACTTTAATCAATAATAGCCTGGTGGCAATCAGTCACCTGAGAATGACTTGTTTGTTGATGCAGTCATGCCAGTATAGTCGAATTCTCCTTAGAAGCAGTAGTAGTAGTAGTAGTAGTAGTAGTAGTTTCAGGATTATAATTATGATAACAATACTGTTGCTAATGCTGCATAAGAACCTTAAGCATCTCTGCTTGACGATGATCTGGATGCAGTGCTGGCTGAGGGTGCCGGCAATATTGATCTGAATGAGTTCTCCGCCGCCAACGAGCCACATTCAACTGGGGATGCGGAACTGGATGAGTTTCTGAATATGTGATTATCACTTTTGTAATAATGAACGATTAAAATCAGCTTCAACTTTAATACTATCATTATTTCTTTATTAATTAAATCTAACCGCATAGTTTTGAGGGGAATGACTGAGCGATGTGTATGCGTGTCGCCCTCTATATTGTCTGTCTGTCAATTGAAACTGAGATGGACATTTTCAAAATTTTCTCTTTTCATTTCTCTCTTCATTATCATCACTGTTCCCTCCAATTTGTACATGTATGATCCATCCATCATGTCTGAACGGTAGAATTAGAAATAGGGGGAAATAACTAGCACATAATATTAATAATAGTAGGCACAATAAAGGTAGCCACTCAATGCTGATGCCACTTCAGAATAAAAGAGTAGTAAAAGCAAGCATAGACGGAAAAAGAAAAAGAAGAAGCAGCCTCAATCTCTGCACAATGATAATTTGAATAATGAGGATAGAAGTAAAGACATGAATTAAAATTATTAATAAAATCCTCAATAAAAGATTGATCAGGTGGAGAGTGGAGTTAAAGATGTGAATTTGAATGCTGATGGTGATCTTGTAAAGAGAGATTAAAGATCTAAGAGGACACATCATAGTAATAATAATAATAATAAGTAGAGCATGAATGTCATAAGCCCTACTACCGCCAGATGGTAGTTGCCAGATGTATAGAAAAGTACTTGGAATAATTTTAATGCTGGATGGTCTCATGTCAAGAATAGTCCTACAGCTGACAGTAAATAGCCTGCTATCACTTAATCGTACGCGTCATCTCCCTTTCAGACCTCACCTCAGAGCTTTACACGTCAATCTCCTGGTTAGGCGTAATATTTGGGCTGGAATGTTGCCCCGTCAGAGTATAGACCGTCTCAGCTGTAGTAGATGTAATACAGTCAGTAATCGTCATAATTATATTCATCATAGAATCCTTAATTGATGGATCCCAATATATTTGACACTGCTCTGCGGGATATAAATTAGAAAAAGACTAGTCTTGCTGTATCATCTCAGTTTAGGAGTATTGAAAAGTTTCTTAAGCATTCTCTCATACCAATGAATGAGGAATTCTGTTATAGGCGCGGTGATTACTCTTATATTTCACCTGGCAGCATTAAGGATATCTATCTCATCCATCCTGGGTCTCTAATAATAACCGATCATCATGCAAATCAAGTCGGAGATGGTAGTGGATAATCAATTTTAGCGTCTGTGATGGCCATTAGAGATGTGGCTCTTATTACTGGAAATTTGTATGTTTACTAGCCTTAGATGTCATTGGTAGAGAAGCAGGTAATGTTGGCGTTATCACTCTCCCCCGTTACTGGGACTCCTATTGACGAAATGCTTAGTAATGCATCATCGCTCCCGTCAAAGTCGTTGTATTGGATTAATGGTAAAGATGTGCTTGACATCTCGGAGCGTATTGTCTCTGCCAACTGGGGTCCGTGGGGACTTCATTCTGTTGTTATTGTGAGTCAGGACATACGAAAGTTACTTGAGTAGAAGAATTATAGTGGTGATGGATAATAGCCGGATTAATACTAAAAATTGCGAAAAGTGATAAAGTACGTTGCGATTGTTCCTACTACAATGCCCTACTAATCCTAACCGTAATAAGAGTATTCTGGTACTGTTTATGGTGATCAATCTCAAAATAGCAATACAGAGCGATCGTCTGCTCTTTATACTCCTCCTGTCCTGCTCAACTCGCGTACTCCACGCCGTCTTTCTCAATCCAGCCTTGCATCAATAGGCTCTGTGTGCTTTCACTATTTCAACATTGCTCATCTTCACTGCCTGGACAATGATTTCTGGGGATTTGGGACTGATTCTGATGATCCAGTCGATCTTGGTCCTAGTAGAGAATGATCAATTTCAATTAAATACAAAGTGTTCATAAAGTTTATTTAAATTGAAGCTTCCTTTGCTTTATAAATTGATTTTACAAGTTACTTGACCGAGTATTGATCAATCAAATTCGCGTCTGATTGGACTGTACAGTAGTTACATTTAACACCGAACCAATCAATGCACTCATCAGATATTGCTGATACCATCTATAGATCCATGGATGATCTATCTACTCTTTCCGCTGTTTAATCACTACAGCTTTATTTAATATACAAGAAGAAATATAAAACAATATCATTAATATGAATAAAGCTGTTAAAGAGTTGATGGAAGAGCTTGTTTCGGAGCGAGACACTTTGAGATCCCAAACCGTGATGTTGTGGAATGTGGTGTAAGCGCAATATGAAGAAATGAATGAATTGAAAGAATCTAATGAGCAAATGCTTACTGATAACGCGGAGCTGAAGAATTAGATTATTGAATTGGAAAGAGTTAAAAATCCCGCAGTGTAGTTATTCTCACTGTAAAAGGATACATCCTCCACTGGTGATGCTGACGAGTAATCTGTGTTTGATTTACCCGAGTCTGAATCGGTATCTGAAATTGGTGTTAACCGCACGCGTGACCGAGAGAGGAAGCTTTCATTGGATGATGCTAATGCTAATAATAATAATAATAATGACACCGGTATTCCGGAGCAGGCATCATACACGCCAAAGAGACTCAACACTCGCGACATGCCCGTCACTGATTTCATTGCTCCTCTGGACCTGAAGCTGTAGTAATAAAGTGATCGCCAGTAAGATCATGATGAAGACGCGTCAAAGGCTGATGATCGACATGAAACAGAAGATCAGGTTGCGCCTCTAAAGTTTAGCTTTGCAAAAGACGGTTTGTAGCCAGTGAGCTCTAATGAATAGTCAACGATGAATTCCGTAAGTGAAGGCAATAGCACCAACTCGATGCGATCACGTCCAAAGAAGGCGAAGGGAAAGCCTGGCAATCAGCGCAAGTCCGCTAGAAAGTCTACTCTTGGTGGCACTGGTAGTAAATCTTCTGATATTAACTCTTTCATTGGCACTGATAGCAACGTAAATAGTGATTAGAAGGCTGACAGGACATTCTCTTTCGTGCCTGAGATTCCTTTTGATTTCAAGCTTGATCTTGGTGGATCAGGAGTTGACAAGGAAGTAAGTGAAAGCTCATAAATTGTTGAAGAAAAAGGTGAACCTTCAGAAAAGGTGAGCCCTTTGTCTCTTGATAAGGATCTTCCAGAGGTTTCCGAATCGGGTCCTGCTGATGCAACAGACGATACTCGTGACTAAAATCCAACTGGTGATGTTTCTAGTCAGGCTAATGATGCTCCCTTGTAAAATCAGGATATGAGCAAGAAGGAGGAAGAGGTAGCCAATTATGGTACTTCTGGAAGTGTGAAAAGTAATGCTGGGCCCTCTCAATTTCCTCAGACTGTAGAAGAGAGATTTTTTGCGGTATCTTCTGCTAACGACTTGCGTATTTCAGTGCTGTATTCTGCTGTGAGACTGAATGAATTCAATGTGGAGTACACCGTCTATGTCATCGCTGTTATGGATGGTAAGAGACCGTTGTGGCACGTGTAAAAGCGCTACTCTGATTTTCTGGAGTTGCACAGTTTGGTTAAGTAACATCATCCAGAACATGCCGTAGAAAAGATTGGCCAAGAGCCTTCTTAAAAGCTATTTAGTGGCTAGACGAAGCTGTCTCCTAGTAAGGCAGATAAAAGGCGTATGGCTTTGGAGATTTATCTTTCTGGTGTTATTAGTGAGACTGGTCATCGCCCTGATGATGTCTATGAATTCCTATCTACTGATGTTCTGGAGTTGACTGACAAGAGCCAAATCCATGTATTCTCCGACAGTCTGCATGAAGGCTATCTGGCAAAGAAAGGCCGCAACTTTGGTTAATGGAAGCGCCGCTACTTTGTGCTCAGTACAAACCGCTTTGACTACTACGAGAGTCAGGAGCACGCGGCTGCTGTTGCAGACTCCTTGACCTTTAGTGATATGTCTCAGATTTTGAAACCTCTTGGATCTGTTAATCTGAATGGCGCCAAAGTGGCCCGACAGAAGGATCAGAAATCAGCTGACAAGTCATCGAATGGTCAATACAGACATGGTTTGCTGATCTCTGAGAATTCTATCCAGGACAAGAATGAAGCATCGGATCGTTAGCCAAGGAAGGTAATCTTGTGCGCGGAGAGTGATTTTGAGCGTGATTATTGGGTGTATTTTATCTCTGAATAAATTCAGTTCCTCCGCTCTGGCTTTGCAACATATGCAATGTATCAAGCTAATCTCACTTAGAAGTAGCAGTAGAGATCTCAAAGTAATTCCATGTCAAGAGGTGCTAAATTAGCTAACTATTCTTTCAGTAATAGCAAGTCCACTTCCGTCGTGGGTAGTGGATCTGCAGCTGATGGAAACACTCAAAAACAAGATAAATCTCTAGCTAATGAGATGTAAGAGTAGTTTGAGTAAAAGTCTCGTGCATCTCGTTTGGTTGACTGGGCATCCTCTCAGCTAAAAGGTAAAGAGCCAATTGCGAGTGATGTTAAGCCGCTAAATCGTAAGAGTCTTTTTGGAGCTCCGCTGAATCTTCCTGAGAACTTTGCCAAAGTCAATGGCGAAGACTAACAGTTACCATCTGTGCTGTACCGATGTATTGATTATTTGGAGTATAAGAAAGCTTACTTGGAGGAGGGTATATATCGTCTGAGTGGCTCTGTGTCTGAGATGAATGAACTGCAGTCAAAATTTGATTCAGAGCGCGACATTGATTTAACTAAGATGAAGCCTCAGCCTGATGTACATGTTGTTGCTGGTCTGTTGAAGCTCTATCTAAGATCAATGCCGTCTAGCTTGTTAACTCCTGAGCTGCATCGCCAGTTTATGCATGTCACTGACCTGACTCAAGTTTCTGACCGCTCTATTGAGCTGGCGCGTCTGGTATCTTTGTTGCCAATGCAAAATTACACTATATTGAGGTTCTTGATTGCTCATCTTATCAATATTGTACAACATTCTGATGTCAATAAAATGACTGCTCGTAATGTTGGTATTGTCTTTGCTCCAACGATGCACGTCCCTGCAGGTGTTTTTATGCTTATGATGGCTGATTTCGAGTTCATCTTCTGGGTCAATTCAGACAAAGATGGCGATAACAATAAGGCTGAGAGAAACTTGAAAGCGTTGAGTGTCTACAATGCTCCTGAGGAATCACAGTCTGATATTATTTAGCCGAAGGAGCAGCTGGAAGCTGTGGTTTAGGAAAATGCTCAAGACACCGTATAATCTGACTCTGTAATTGAAAAGTAATTGCAAAAGAATTAGTCTAACTAGGTGAAGGATATCTCCGCTGCTCCTGAGTACGGAACTCTTCTACCCACGTTCGATTTTGGAAGTCGCTCCAACTCATGGAGATTTAGCTCTCTAAAGACTGGTGGATCTAACAGGAATAGCAAGCTGTACGAAGAATCGGCTAAGAAGGATGTGATTGTGAGAGAGATGTAGATCCTCTAAGACAAGAGACATAGTTAGGATCTGCGCAAGTTTGCGAATATCGATCACGTGTTTAATGAGTTGGACATCAATACGGCTTCTTCAAGATACAGTGATATTGCATCCAGTGCTCATCCGGACGGTGCTGAATCTCCTAGTGCAGATTTGCAAGTGATTCCTCACATTGAAAAATTGTCCAACATCATGTGGAAAGCTGGTGATCGTCACTCGAGAGTTATATCTGTTTATGATACGTACGCTGATTCTGATGCTTTCGGCAACGATGAATAGTATGAAAGTGTTTCTCCTGATACCGCTGATTCTGGTGCACTTCGATCAGATGTGCAGGATGACTCTGATGTCAAAGTATTTGAAGACGATGATATGTGAAATGAAAAGTTAAAATATTAATGATTGTGAAAAAATACAAGAAATTTTCTGAAACATTCATCTTCACTCTTTACTGTTAGAAAATTTCTAAAGCAACTCCAAGTACTAAGATCTACATGGTGTCACTTAGTTAGAATAAGCTCAAAGACTGATGGCTAAATTACGATGATAGTAGCTGAAATAACTAAGAAATTCCCAACTGTAATTGCTCAACAACCACCTTATGCAGCGGATTACCAGCCAACTTCAACCCATGAGTTTGTATAAGTGATTTGCAATTGGCAAGTCCTACAGGTAGAAACACCAGCTTGTTGCCTTGCGCGTACAAGACTTTCAACTTGGTCAACTTCCCAATCTCTTCAGGTAACGTCGTGATTTTGTTGTCGCGCACGACCAGCGTTTCAAGTTCAGTCAGTCGTCCAATTTCAGGCGGCAACTTGACCAGTTTGTTATCAGAGATGTATAATGCTTTCAAAGTACCTACAATTGAAGATAGATTGGTATACAAGATTATGATAAAGATCCGGGAATCATACTCAAATATCCAAAGTTGGATTTAAGCTCTGTCAATTCATTGCAGCTCAGATCAAGCATTTACAGGTTGGGAATACTACCAAATCCTTATGGCAGCTCTTTGATCTGATTAACAGCCAAGTTAAGGATGCGAAGTTTTGGCAACATGTTCACAACGTTGGGAGGAAGCTACTTGATATTATTACCAAAAAGCGTCAGAAATTCCAAAGCTTTCATATACTAAATCGCTTCAGGTACATCTACAAAAAATATCACATTATTCCATATCATCAGATTGGCCATAATCTTACCAACTATTCCATTAGCGCCTAGATTGAGTCTCGTCACATACACAAGCTGTTCTACATCACAATTGAACAAAAAGTCATTAATATATATTTCAAACAAATTTAGATAACATACTTATTTCTTCAGGCACATTTTTGGCACCAGTCTTGAAAAGATCAACCTCTGTGGCACCTTTCTACCTTGCCTGTTCGATGATATCCTTAACTTTCATTGTTCTGCTACGAATCTTGCACTGTTTCAGTCGGGTAGAGAAGAGAACTTTCAGGTTGGCAGGTGAAACACTAAATCACTGTGGCTTCATTGACTATCCCTGCAAGCTCATACTCTTTCACAGGCTTTACAGCATGCATTTCTATCAGTATAAAAGTATCTTTGACAAAGCATTTGGGTTTACACGATACGACATCATCGGGTAGTTATGGATTTGACTATGAACGAGCCACACAGAGCAAAGCCAATCGAATCGCGAATGCACACAACATTTACAAGGCATGAAGGTTTTGTATAATGTTTTCACAATAAACTCCTATACTTTTAGTGTTCACTTAGTCGATTACTAGTGTATCAAAAATAATCGTAAAAATGTGGTTAAAAGTTAAATATTGAAGCTTGGGAGCTGGAATATGCTCATCGGCCAACAGGGTGTATCTAGTGTATAAAATGAAGATATAAAGAAAAGTGGTGCAAAGCATTATATCTATCAATTGAAAACGATTGAATTATGATAGTTATACAGCATATACAGTAGTATTCAGTATTTTTATAAGTTTCATGACCGTTTCAGTTTGAGGAAAGGAGAGTTTCTCCTTGTTCTCTATGCAGCCGCGCATATTAGTGTCTATCTCTACCAATATTCAACCAAAATATATGATTTTTTCACAGTTTTTAGATTGTTACTTATCACGGGTATATACTATATCTGAGATATATACAGGCTCATTAGTCTATGATACTGAGCTTTACACCGAATATCTCATTGTTTGTCATTTACGATCGCGGGGCGCTGAAACGGCCGCGAAATCCGTCGCTAAAAATCCAGTGGCTTTCATGTCTGAAACGCGAACGACTAGCCGATGTTTGATAATTCATATCTCTTCTCAACTAAACAATATCAATTGTCGCAACTAACTTCTGAGTTACATATATATGCTCAATGTCTCCCATGATTTATGCGGTGCTCACACAGAATGCTGGTATGTTGGTCCAAGTTTGGTGAGCTCGTTCCTTTACAATCATTCGCTTGTCCTATCTCGTCGTCTGAAACAGTCTCGCTTGGCGGCTTTGTTGCATCTGGCATTGTCTACCGTCTACTCTACTGGTATGGTATCCTTCACTCATAATGGTTTTGGTTTTAGTGATAACACTCTGTCTTCTATCCTGTGCAAGTTACTGCTGCTTCTTCGCTACCTATATGCTATATGGTGTCTGCTGGTACTGCATATCAAGTCTTTGAATGCTGCTGAACCATTGGTATCCTCTAGAAGTTCCTCATGCTGTAACTCCATCCTATTCCTCATCAAGCATGCTTGTTCCCATATGCTCTGTTCCATGTCTACTGTTCTGACTCTTCTGAAGCTACTCCATGGCTGGCTAAAGGTAAGCTTTACTCTGTATCTCTTGTGGTCTGTGTAGGAAAGTGAAGGTAAGTCTGTTATATGGTGTTGCGTCTGGCGTATGAATCATACCTTTAATCTTAGCCTTATGTACTGCCCCGCTGAAAAAAGAATCGTATTACGCAGGCACACCCGGGATGGTAGGAGGGAGCGGTGTGACCTTTGCATGTTTTTTATAATAGGAGGTGGGAGGTAAAAAATAAATGATAAAAAAAGCTAAAAATTAAGAGGGAAAGGGAGGGAGAAAAGATATAAAAGTAAAGGTTGCTGATTTTGTCCGTCTGGTAGATAGATGGGCTGGTATTCTAATTGTTTCTGGTACTTTTGGTTAGATCCGATCTGGTATCCATGGCCTTCCAGCGAGTCCTCCCTCTTTCGTCAGTTGCTGCTGTAGTTGTGTCCATCGCTCCTGTTATCACGCACCTAGCTTCGTGTACCGTTACTTCCTGGTGCAAAGTTTTTATAACTGACTGGTGCTGATGGTTCTACACATTCTGCAACTGGCTTTTCTATTTATGATGGGGTCTGCTGGTTCGTTTATCATTGGTTTTTGGCAGTCGGTCATGGATATCAGATAGGATTAGTTGATATATCGACGTTTATGGTCAGCTGTATACCTTTGATTTCCTGTGGTATTACGTTGGTGCTGCCTGTGCTGCCTGTGGTAATCATACTTATTCGCTGACCTCTATCACTGTATCTGTCTCTTGCCTTTGCTCCAAGTATGTCCCAACAGAGGTTCGTCCTGTTACTGTTGGGCCGCTGAAAGGTGCTCTGTGCTCATCTACTCTTTATCCGACGGCATTGTTTTTGGCTGTACTGCACACCTGGACTCTGCCCCGACTTTTGGTTGTACTGCACACCTGGGTCGTTTGTCTCTTTTCTGTCTCTGTCTCCTGCCTTTGCTCCGAGTATGTCCCAACAGAGGTTCGTCCTGTTACTGTTGGGCCGCTGAAAGGTGCTCTGTGCTTATCTACTCTCATTCCACGGCATTGTTGTTGGCTGTACTGCACACCTGGACTCTGCCCCGACTTTTGGTTGTACTGCACACCTGGGTCGTCTGTCTCTTCTCTATCCTCTCTGTCTCTAATGTGATCTGACTCTCTCTCTCCTCTCATATATTGTCTGTATTTGCATGATAAAAGTTAAAGAAATTGGCAGCTGGAATTCTATGTCATTGCTGTTGACCACAGTAATGCCATGTTTGCGAAGGCTGACCATAATAATGAAAAAAGTAAAAAGGGATTACCCCCAATAATAAAAATAGTTAATACGTATATCAAATGATCTTTTAAGTTTGACGCTTTTTATATCCTTAAAGCTTTTAATGGTCTAAGATCTCGCGAAGTGTTCAAACAACGCGCTGGTGATTCAAAGCCAAGGTGATAGTTCTCAAAGCGTCTACAACTTCATTATCATAAAACATATTATTCCACACATCTATATACCATACTCATTTCTGACAGACACTTAATAGCCATCAGGCGTCTGGTTGGACAAATTTGAGGCTTGAAATACAATTTTTAAAATTAATGAAGTAAACAAGATTACGCTCAAGATCTGTGTTAAAGCCCTCCAATCCCCCGGCTCTTTTTCTCTTCTGGAGATTCGCCGCGATAGTACTTAACATACCGTGATTTGAATTCAGAAATGGGCATAAGACCACAGACAGTACTGAAAGTCATCGATAATTCTGGCGCTGCTTACCTAAAGTGTATAACCGTGTTGGGAAAGAAGAAATCAGCTGGCGGTGTTGGTGATATCATTGTGGGATCTGTGAAGCATACGCGTGCCCTTGAGGATAACAAAACCAACTCAAAGGTGCAGCGCGTCGGCAGAGGAGAAGTTGTGCGGGCAGTTGTTGTCAGGACGCGTAAAGATTTCTAACGCGCTGGTGGAAATATATAAGATGGTACCTTTGTGAAATTTGATGATAATGCCTGCGTCCTGGTAGACTATGATAAGAAGAAGAACACAGTGACACCTAAAGGCACTAGAATCAATGGCGCGATTGCCAGCGAACTCAGATAAAAGTCGCTACTACAGAAAGTAGTACAACTAGCTCCTTTTACTGTTTGATTATAGTTTAAATATTATAGAATAGCTCTTCACTTGAAGAGTATTAATTATTATTTTATGATTTTATTTTTGTATCATTCACGCTGCTACTTGGAACATTTCAATCTATGATGTCACGTCTTCTGTAATAATCACCTAGTCATTTACGTCAAGTTCTATAGCTTTATCATCTGAGCCTAATAAGCTGAGAGAAATGTCACCTGGAATAACTAGGCTTAAATTGACCGAATTTCCCAAAGCTGCTGCAAAGGCAGAACGCGCCATTTTCTCTGCAAGAGATCTCCTGTTGAAGAAGCTGACAACACTCTTGGGCCATCTCACATACCATCTATTGCCATTAAAATCCGGGTTAGATGGAGCTGTATGAGAAATGTACCCAAATTTTAAGCAGCTAGAGTGAGCACTTTTGTTATCATAGGACATTTTAAGGGCCTGTTCATTATCCGGAGTAACAGCAGGCTTATTCCAGCCTAACCATTTTTGAAAGAACCATCTTCGATCCGGCACCTTATCAGTTGCAGCAACCTAATTATCTTAAATTTCTTCCACTGCGTCAGAGACTGGCTACTTTTTATTCTAAGTGGCAATCAAAAAAGACTTGAAAGCTATCCTACCAAGCGCGAGGTAACCATCCACTTAGCGTGCATTTTACTCCTCATCCAGATCCTTCTCGATCAATCTAATTAGCGCTTCAATCGCCACAGGCTCAGCTTTCAGTTCATAATCAATAGCTCCGGCATCCAGTACAGGCTTGGCGAATTCGCGGAACGCCCATTTCAACTCTTCTAGCTCTCTGTACGCGTTATGAGTCTAAGATTCGCTAAATTCATTTTTCTACTATTCCGGATCATCCTAAGCTTTATAATCTGATATATCATCGCGTTACACGTCTAAAGATCGCGAGTACAGCGTTGGTGCAGCATAAACTATAAGCTTTCGCGGCTTTTCATCCCAGCTCTGAGTGGATTATAAGGCAATCTACTCGGCAGCTAAATCTTGATAATAGGACATGATTTGATTAGTTTTGTATCTGTCATACCCATACAGTGAGCTAATGGAAGTGAATACTGTTCCAAATATGGCTTATCCTCGCGATAATTTTGGCAACTTGAACATTTACTCTTAATCTTTTTGTTATTTAACTTTGTCTGTGGTTTCTCCTTTTTCTAAGAGAGAGAACATCGCGAGCGCTGATTTTCCCTTATATTGGTATGTAGAACGAGGTAAATGTTATATAGTGAGAGCCGTTAAACTGTACTAACTATGAAAATTCAATAGAAAAGGTGTAGAAATTTCAAGAAGCTCAAATTAAAGTGAGGGGCCTGTACAAGTAGATGCAGAGTTGCAAAACTCAGATTTTTAAGCGGGACAGAGAGGCTCGCGCTGACGAACTAGTGCTCAAGTAACTGGAGGAAATGCAGAGGGATACCGCGCAATAAGAGCCTCTGGTTGCTTACAAATCCGTAGGCAAAGCATTCTTCCGGTAGCCTATTGATGATATTTAGACCGACTTGTAAAATGCTGTGGAGAAGAACAAGCGCGAGGCTAATGTGTTGGAGAGGACCTTGCAGTATTTGGAGTCTGACATTCGCGATCAGGAGGTACATCACTATTCAACTATATTTTGCATTCACCTCATATCTATCATGTCCATGTAGAGTATTCTATAAGAAATGTTAACCGCGAAATGATAAATCCTTTAAGATAGTGTATTAATCTATTTTATTCAAGTTTGGCATTGTACAAAATCAGGCATGTTATAATCGAATTTGCTCCACCAAGGCAGCGAATTAACTAAATCCAGCGTTATCACGCTTCAACTACTAGAATTCAGCTTCAAGATTATTAGGATTCGATTGTTTAGTCTTTCTGAGGTTTAACAAATGCTATCGAAGCTAGCGATCATTTAAAAGTGATTTAATCTACTCATTTTAATCCAGCGCATCACATTACGATTTAGATAAATCATCAGTCTTAGGAGGCATGTTTTTTACGCGCTCATCGATAGGCGGTTAAGCAATAGCTTTTATCACCTGTGTATGAGTCTATAGCTAATGCTTCTTGAAGCAGATCACCGAGCAATATGGGATTTTACATTGAGGACACTTGTATTTTGATTCTTGATCAACGCATATATCACACTTTTTAGGCATTTTCTAACGCGCGTTTCTCTGTCAATTCTCGCGCTGGGAAAAAGAGAAGAGAAGCTGACGTGAATACGTCTCAGTAAGCACGCTGTGCATCTCCCACTTTCAGAAATTAAACATTTAGCTCGCCTGTTTTGGCATAGAGAAGTGAAAGGACAATAAAAATACCAACTGACACGCTATTTCATTTATTATAAATTTCACAATCTAAGTTGAAGTGATGCCATCATAAGTATGCAGTTACAACTTCAATGCCGGAGCCTTTAACTAAAATGACACGCGGGAGTCCTTCGATTAGAATGTTGACGTATTCAAAGTAATCACTTGCAGGCATATCTTCTATTGGCGCAGGAAGACTGACAAACAGCAACTTGGCAGCTTGAGATTGCTCCTTGAAGATTTTATTCAGCTTCAACGATGTGTTCATGTATTCAGCCTTCTTACGGTCTATCGAGGTGATAACCTTTTCAGATGTTGATTACTCTTTCTTTTCACTTAATTAAATTGGCGATATACGTTAATTATTGTGATTTGCATTAGCAGGAGGATATACCATGAGTTAGTGAGAGTCTCTGCGCATTTCATGAAGAAGTTTATTGCGCGCCTGCATTTACAGTGTCTTTTCATAGGAGAATGCTGACATGTCGCAGCTATCCAACTGGATGACGAGCGGTGTGGCATTAATCCGTAGCTTATAAAGGAGAGTTCTCAATTGCTGCGTTATTGCGGACTGGTCATCATTCGCTTCAATCACAGTTATAATTCTCAACTAACAATTCTTCCATATCCGATGCTTCTTTAGAAGAAACGGCAGGAGAGTCAATATTCCACCTTCATTGGTTATCCAATATACATCTATCGTGTCAGCGTTAGATAGAGGCTCAAATTTATTAGAGGGAAACGGACTTTTAGTATCAGACTTCACGAGAACGAATGCCTACTGATTATTTAATGCACAGTGCAAAACGCCGTAGTAGTCTTGGTACAGCTCACTCCGACCAGGATAAGACATGACAATAGTGTTTGGCTTCAACACGCCGAGACCAGAGCTTTGCATTGCCACCACACGAGCCTCTGCAACGTTGTCAGTTGAAATTGACCGAACAAAGCCTTACATTTTAAATCGCTGCAACTCTGAGCGAAGGGCATTTTCGCGGTCACCAGTAGACTGGCTGGATTTGAGTTTTAATTTTTTAAAGCAATTAACCACAATACAGAGCCCGCCAGCTTTCCGCAATTGACTCAGAAAGTTCATCTGGGCACTGTTCTCTATTCTGCCATCATTGACATCGACGAAAGCCAAAATCTGAGGTCTCCAGTTAACAGCACTTGGCTTCTGCTTTTCCAGTGTCAGAAGCCGCTTCTACGCCACGGAAATGTTCAATGCAAATAGACCAGAGCCATACTCTATGGTGGCGCCAGTATCCTCGACATAAGAGTACAAGGCAGCGAGGGCGGCAGATATAGAAATGGCCACTATGTAATTGATCAAGAACATGAACACCACTGATATCAATCCACCAAGAATTGATGCAGACCAGTGATAAAATCTGAAAGTCGGCCTCCAATGAGGATGCTTAAGCACGGCCAACAACGTGCACGCCATATTGATAAATGCAAAGCAGAGAAGATAGAACAGAGTGGCAACAGAAGCAACAATGTTAAGGCCTCCAATAAGAACGACACACTCTGTAATTAACACGGAGATAAGAAGGGATTTAAGTCGCGCATTAGACTCCAGATACTTGAGAGCCGGTAGGACTTCGTCGTGAACCATAGCCTATAGAATCTGTGGTCCAATCTACATTGCTTGCAAAGTCTGGGCAACTCCGCACAGAAATATACCAACCAGACAGGCCTGATATGATGGCCATGAAATGAGAGCATACAGCAGGCCAACTTCAGGAGTCTTGGTCCGGAGAAGAGGACCAGCGTATGCAGAGGCAAACAATAGAGTAAGAATTATATACACTACAATGGCCACCGCTGATGATATAAATGTACCACGAGGTATAGATCTGGAGGCATTCTTTAACTCACCACTTCTATTGGCGCCAGCAATAAATCCGATAACCACTGGGAAGAAGATGGCAAAGCTTTTGACAAAGTTCAAATTATCAGGATTAACTTCATCTTTAAGATTAGTGCCATCATACGCAGGATTTAGATTAGAACTCAGAAATGAACTGGGCAGTACCGCAAATAACTAAGGCGCCCAGTATGAGCGAGACATTGTCAGATAGCCAATGAATATAGAGAGGAGAACTAGTACCGTAATTGAGGCGAATATAAATCTTACAGATTTCATAACCAAGCGAAATCGAATGTCTAACCGCTGCACTTTTTACAACACCAGCTAGAACAATGAGACAATGATTAATAGAATTGAACCATATAATCGACTGTCTTGCCACCTGTCTACAGATATCTGAGGAACGAGATAAGACAGAACTTCGACACAACCCAGAACGTATACCGCTGCACCTATTTACGTGGCAAGATAGAGTAGAAAGCCAGAGGTGATTCCAATATCCTTACCTAGAGATCTACTAATTAAATAATACAATCCACCATTGGATACGACACCATTGGTGCATATAGCAGACATAGACATTGTGGTGAGCAGTACCAGAATCATGGACATTAATATAATAAATAGAGTATGAGTAACACCAGAATATCCAATAATAAAAGGCAGACGTATAAACAGAAGGATACCAACCATAACCTGCAGATTTGGGATGATAACACCAACCAAGGTACCGCTGCGACCAATAAGCATCCGCATCCTGCGCGTCGGATCTTGACTTGACTCCCCAGGTTCACTCTCAATCTATCGCAGAAGACTGGATGGGTCCCAAGATCGCGCAGTTAGATAATGAGTGGCATAATTCGAGCCATACAAGGCAAGATTCGATTTAACAGTGTCATTGTAGTCATAATCTGCACTATCAAACAGATTGATTTTACTATTCGGCAATTTCTTTTAATAATTCCAACTCTCTTCTGTAATCTAATCGCCTTATCCCGATTCATCTACCTCCGAGATAGAGTCTACAACATCCAATTCAATAGACACCTAATTCTATTCTGATGGACGACGTGATTGAGATTACTCAGACGATCTTCTACCATCAGCAGGCTAGTTCTCAAATATGTCCATCAGAGATTACGCATGTGGCGTCAAATACCGTTGATTCTACTTGGACATTTTACATATATCTGTATTTAAATTTAGATGAACTATAAAATCCCAAATCTATTAACAGATTAAAGACGATATTAATATGCTCTAAACAAGTGCTTATTAAAATCTCGTCTACTACACTTACACACAGTTAAACAATGAAAGAGAAAAAGAAGACGCGCGGGTGTCAACACTCGTCGCGGTGGTAGATATGAAGTGAATATAATCACGTCATTATTCTACAACTAACACCTTGTATTACGCGCTTTAATTGTAAGCTAAAAGTGGCAACTTTCATACGTGGTATGATTGCGGCTTATATCCAGCCCATATGTTCAGCCTTTGAAAGCCGCAAGCGCACCATACCTATAAAAAGCTCATAATTTCTCGTTGAAACACGTATTGGTAATGGGGCAAATGCCTGAGCTACATCAGCAAATATTACTTCTCCGTAACCCAAACTTGGTTATCAAATGAAAACTTCTAATCGTCAAAATTGCCATTAAAATATGGTCCCACTGTCCTATGTTGTCCGGGCTTGTGCATTTCATAATACTGCTCATTCTACTTATCGCGGATCTCCGAGATTAGCACAGCGCAAACACCACACTCACCACAATCCTTATTCACATATAGAATGTTCTACTTATCCGTTTTATCTTGATTTATCGCCGAGGTTTTATAAGTATCCAAGAGCTAAATCGTCTTCAGAACCAACAGTAGTTAAACATTCCCAGTGCTTCTGTATGGGAGAACTTAAAACTCTTCCCAAAGACGCGTTCGAATAGTCGGCCAGTCGCGCAGACGCGATCTCCTAAAAGTATTCCCGATGTACTTTGTGTTCCAACTGAAAGCCTTCCTCATTAGAAGACACTGCGAAACATTACGATAATTCATTTAAGAAGACCTTAGACAGAAAATCAGCAGATGGCGATGGCGAAAAGTATCAATGTTAGTGTAAAGTCGCGTTCTGGAAAGGAGCTGACTACGGTGGCGGTTAGTGCGAAGGCGGATGTGGCAGAATTGAAGGAGGCGATTCAGTAGAAGGTGCCCAAGTTGAGAGTGGAGCGTTAATTGTTGACTTTTGGTGAGAAGAAGACTCGCCTGGTGGAGGGATAGACTTTGGAGTCGTATGGTCTGACCAGGGATGGAGATGAAGTGGTGCTGAAGGATCTCGGTCCTCAGGTTGGATGGAAGACTGTGTTCCTGGTGGAGTATGCCGGTCCTATATTGATTCATGCATTCTTTTACATGTTCTATGCTCACTACTATCGCGTCAAGTACACTCCAGTATAAAAGTACGCATGGTACATGGTATTGGCTCACTTTGCTAAACGCGAACTGGAAACTCTGTTTGTGCACCGGTTCAGTCATGGCTATATGCCTTTGATGAACATTTTTAAGAACTCGTTCCATTATTGGATCTTGAGTGGCGTATTTATTGCAGCTGAAGTGTATTCTGGCTGGTATAAGTCGGCCCACCCACAATTGACATCATTGGGTCAGTTTGAGTATGCAATGATTGCCATCTTTGTGCTGGCAGAGTTGTCTAACTTGAGCACTCACCTGACTCTGAGAAATTTGAGACCACCAGGAACGAAGGTGCGTAAAATACCGTATGGATATGGATTTGATTTCCCGTTCAATGTCAGCTGTCCAAACTACTTCTTTGAGGCGGTGGCATGGGTTGCTTTCACCGCGTTTACACGCTCTTATGCAGCTGCCTTCTTTACTGTGGTGGCAACTGCGCAAATGTTTGTATGGGCTACCAAGAAGCATTCCAATTATAAGAAGGAATTTAAAAATTATCCAAAGCGTAATGCAATGTTTCCATTTCTGGCATGAAATTTGAGTTGGAACATATCACGGTTTTAGCCAGAATGTAATAAAATAATTATAATTTCATTTCATAACATTCTTTTACTTCTATAATGAGTTCTTCAAAGTGACTATAAGTAGCCTTAATAAATAATGCCTGGAGAGTTGGGATTGAAACGCTTTGTGTTACCTGATCGCCAGAGAGAGAGATTAGAGAGAGCGTGTGTGAAATAACGTTTGTGGCCGGTAGTTGATCGCGCTCGCTGATTAGCCAAAAGAAATAATATTTTCTCGGAATCAAATGGGGAGCGATCAACATCATCGCAGCGCACAGCACCATCGGCTGGCTGGCTGCCTATTTGTTCCCTTTTCCTCCGTTGTTGTGAATTGTAGACAATCGAAGAATATTCTATTAATTGTTTATTATCGTCAAGTCTTAATTAAGAAAAATGTCTAATGAAAAAGGAAAGGATGATCTGGCCGCTTCAATGGCTGGAATGAATGTTAATGCATCGCGTTACGCTCCACCTCATCGCCGTGGATAGTCGCCCTCTGGTGATCGCACTTAGTAGAGCTATCGCGGTGGCCAAGGTTATGGCAGTGGTGGTCAAGGAAGAGGCAGCGGTGGTTATAGCGGCTAACGTGGTGGCTACGGTGGAAGGTAGTTCTCGTAATCGTCTTATGGTGGTGGTGGTGGCGGATACAATGATAATCCTACCAAAAGTGCTCGCTACGACAAGCGTTATCCTTTGAATAAGAACAGCAGGCTGGAAGAGGAGCTATTTGGCAATGTCGTGCACTCAGGAATTAATTTTGACAAGTATGCAGATATTCCGGTGGAGGTTAGTGGTCATGATGTACCTGCTCCGATCGCAGACTTCAAGTCTAGCAATTTGAATCCGCTGATGAAGGAGAATATTCAGCTGTGTGGATATTCTATCCCTACCCCAGTGTAGAAGCATTCGGTGCCTGTCGTGGAGAAGAAGCGCGATTTGATGGCTTGTGCTCAGACTGGTAGTGGAAAGACTGCTGGGTTCTTAGTGCCTGCATTGAGTGCACTCTTTGATGGAGGTCCAGAGTGCAGATTTATCCCTCAAGGTGAGACGCGTAAAGTTCATCCATCGGTCTTAGTGCTGGCACCAACGCGTGAATTGGCCATCCAGATTTATGATGAGGCTAGAAAGTTCACTTATCGTGCTTGGACCAGGCCTTGTGTTGTCTATGGAGGCGCTGAAGTTGGTCAGCAGTTGAAGGACCTGCAGAGAGGATGTGATATCTGTATCGCTACTCCCGGCCGTCTGATTGATCTTCTGGAGCGTGGAAAGATGTCTCTGGCTGGAATTAAGTATTTGGTCTTGGATGAAGCTGACAGAATGTTGGATATGGGATTTGAGCCGCAGATTCGCCGCATCGTGGAGAATGAAGATATGCCGGGCAAGGAGGAGCGTATTACTTTGATGTTTAGTGCCACCTTCCCGCGTGATATCCAAATGTTGGCCAGAGATTTCTTGAATGATTACGTCTTCCTGAGTGTCGGTCGTGTGGGAAGTACTAGTGAGAATATTACTCAGAGCGTGGAGTATGTGGAGGATAACGAAAAGCTGTCTCTGCTATTGGACATTTTGCATATGGATTTGCAGAATGCGCAGGAGAATCAAGCTATGCAGCTGACTCTGGTCTTTGTTGAGACCAAGCGTGCGGCTGATTATATTGAAGACATTCTGTACAATGAAGGCTTCCCGTCCACGTCGATTCATGGTGATCGTACGCAGAAGTAGCGTGAAGCTGCATTGGCGGCTTTCAAATCTGGTCAGACTCCGATTATGGTGGCCACTGCTGTTGCTGCTCGTGGTCTGGATATTCCTAATGTTACTCACGTCATCAACTACGACTTTCCGACTGACATTGATGATTATGTGCATAGAATCGGTCGAACTGGTCGTGCGGGTAATGTTGGTAAGAGTACTGCTTTCTTCAACATGGGCAACAAGAATGTGGCAAATGCGTTGTTGGAGATCTTGGAAGAGGCTAATCAGGAAATCCCAGATTTCTTGAATCAATTGGCAAGTCAGGCCAGCTATGACCGTGCATAGAAGAGCGGAAGAGGCCGTGGACGCGGTGGAAAGTCTGACAGGTACACTGATGCGCGTCGTGGTGGATTCCGCTCCCATAACACTGCTTTCAGTAACGGTAATGGTGGAGGATATGGCGGTCAGTCGCGTCAGCAGTAGTCTGGTAATGGAAATAGCAACTGGTGGTGAGCATTGAATCAATTCATAATAAACTTACACTCATACAGGATCTTTCCAGTACATAATATTTATTGAAAAGCAATAAAGTGAATTGATCTACTAATTGAATTACATCTATCTATCAGGTATTTTCCTTAAGTGATTCCTTGATAATCAAATCAAACAATTAAAAGTGATACGAAATAAAAAAAGACTTATTATTTATAAAAGCTACTATGTATTTATAAAAGATCAAGAAAGTGATAGACTCACTTGTTCTGAACAACACCGTCGAAGCGCTTCTAGAACCACTTGATAGACTCCTCTTTCTAGACACGGTGAGAGGCACCAATCTTTGATCTTGCGCGCTTTCTGCGGGTAACTCTGGTGCCAGGTCGGCCCATGACAACGTAGAAGTCCATACCATAAATACCAATGCTTGGGTCGTACTTGATGCCCAGATCAATGTGTTCATCAATACCAAATCCAAAGTTTCCAGTCTCTGAGAAGTTGACGCGTCTCAGCTCATACTCCTTCACCTTGAGTCCACGCTCGAGAATCTCCTCAGCCTTTGGACCTCGCACGGTACAGTGCACAGAGATCTTTTCATTACGACGAATGCTGAACTGACGGACGGTGTAGCGAGCCTTGGAGAAGACTGGAGTCTAACCAGTCAATTATTCAAGAACTTTAGCAGCACGAGTCAATCTATCACCGGATTCACCGACACAAATGTTGAGGCACAGCTTTTCAATACGCAAATCGCGCATTGGATTCTCTTTTGGTGCAGCTTCTGCCATTTTAATTAATCCAAATTTATTATTAATCTGATCTAAGCGTAATAAAGAAAATCTCAATGTATCTACAGCGACGAAGAAAGAGTTTTGAAATTCAAATTTTAAGGTTTGCTAAGGTTGAAGAGACACGCGCGCGTTTAACGAACGATTGATAAATATAACACGGGAGAAACGGTAAGAGATAAGAACCGCGTTGAAGGAGTTGATGTAGAAAGGTCTCTATTACTAAAATCATTTAGCAACGCAAACAATTTCAGCATTCGCCTTTTATTTGAGAGCATCTTTTGCTGTGAGAAACTGTGGCTGTGAAGATTTATCAGAGCCTTCTACTTTGACTATAGTTATGGAGCCCAAGTCATTACATCCCTTCCACTACGCTCTAGATTTTCCATGTAAAGCAGATTGGATCTAATTAGGCGTCTGAAACACTTTGCGCGATCCTTTGGATATCATAAACATATCACTCAGAGCAGCACGATTCTAATCATCATACTTTAAATCCACCCAGAGGTGGCTGTGAGGCGGAACTGTAAGCATAGCCAGATCTTGAACGGTGATTCTCGACATGTCATTAAAGTCTGGCACGTACACGGAGGCCACAGAGGGAATCATATCCAGCTATTTAAACAGAGCAGCAGTTGAGAAGAACGGATGTTCAACATTAGAGTCTTTTGCCTCTATTCTTTTTATAATTTCATCCAAATTCTAGATATCTTGCACAGACACGGTCGATGATCCATCGCTATCGCATAACTGATGCAGCTCCATTACCTTTTGACGCGTCATTTACACTGCTTGTAATCGCATTTACTAGTGAGATTACAGCAGAGAGCTATGAATATAATCTTAAGCACTCTCAGTAGACATGTTTTGTATCTGAGTGCGAGCATTAGCCAGGATGTCCAAAAAAGGTCCTCTATCGTCACCTGGCAGAACATTAGTAAGGAAACCTTCCCTGTGGAGAATGCTCAGAATTTATCGATACATTGAGGTATCACGCACAAATGTTCTAGGATGCTTTGCTTGTGCGGCATGCTTAATTTTGAGGCACAAGTGATGTACTTTCTATCTATTACTCATAGTTTTGATTTTAAATTTTTGATATTTCGATGCGGCGAACGCGAAATGCAGTGAAAGAGAGCTTAGAAGTAACAACGTCTGACTAAATCAATTGCGTGTTTTGAAGATCCAAAAGAACCTTCTAATAAATTGTCAAAACTGCAAATATTTTTCATCCATAAGAACTGTTATCACTAAGAAAAGGTTGTATTAAGTGTTAGAGCGCGTTTAGATTTGCCATGTATGGTTACAGTGGAACCAGCCAAAGGTGAACATGTTTCACTTTAGAGAGAACCACTCTGTTGCTCAATTTAACTTTATCTATATGTTCAAAGCTTATTTGCCCGTAAATTACATCCGAATTATGTCACCTGACGGACCATTAGATATATAATATCGTGCAACTTCTTGGCATTCTTATGTGTATGTATATCATTGGTCAAGCTTTTCTCCTATGCCATCTGTACACGAGGTCTGAAATGGCTATAAATTGAGAGATCCTGTTTAAAATCTTTTTATTCTTATTATTAATACATATACTTCTAACTGATAAAAGCTATTCAACAAGATATATAATAATCGGAAATCTGAGAATGTCCTCCGTCAATAACAATAGCAACACTTCTGCGCCCGTGAGTGAGATCAATCCGTATCAAGCCGCGTCTTACGCTGAAACTGGCGGCTAACCTGAGAAAAGCTAAAGATAAGTTGGTATGTGGCTTTTCATCGCTGGCTTCTTCTGCATAGTTCCTTGGTGGGTCGGCGCGTTCTATCCCAAGCCTGCCAACAAATAGGCCCGTACCTGGAGAATTTTGAACATCGTCTTTGGACTCATTCCAATCTTAATCGTGTTGTGCTATTCCTTTTACATTATTGATATTTTGGTAAAATAACAGAGTTCTACCGATACTAACTCTGACACAAATGAGTGACGCGAGTTAAAATCGAAATATAGTTTTAATTTTTGAAGTTCTATCTTTAATCTTGATTCTTCTTTCATAAATAACGTCGTATTGTTTCAGCAACTTGTTCAATGATATCAAATGTAAGTTTTGTTATAAAATAAACCTTTCACGCCTTTGTACAAACGCTTAGTCTTAACATGCTTGTCAGGTCTGTATTACAGTAAATCATACAGACGAAGCAAATCCCCAATCAAATTGTGTTTGCATGAACGCTTAGATTATACTCTGACACGTGGGATTGGCCAGCATTCAAACTTGCACTATCTGATTGGCTGTTTGAAATTATTACGATCAATTACACGCAGTGAAGAAAGTACATCTTGGCAAAATCATGCTCTTCTCTAATCAATAAATTTTCCATTTAAGCAATATAAATATACAATTTAGTGGTATCGCATAGCATGTCTTACTAGTATCCTGAACAAAAGTAGCAATAGCAGCCTGTTTCAGCTAACATGTCCCAAGTCTCAGGTGACTCTTATGTTAACAACAACAATAACAATCCGTACTAGCCAAATCCGTATCAGTATCAGCAGTAGCAGTATCAGTAGCAACAACCTCAGTAAATCGTGATCCAAAATATTGAAGATGGCGTGTCTGTCGGCATGGTACTATTCATCACTGGTTTCTGTTGTGTCATCACCTGGTGGGTTGGCTGTTGTTATCCTCGCGTAAAAACTGCCAGAGACAAGACATGGAGGACTTTGAATATTGTGTTCACTGTGATTTCTTTACTCTTCATTATTGGTTATGTTATTGCTATTGTCGTACTGACTACCCAGGCGACAAAGTCTATCCAGCAGAGCTCGTCTTCTAATGGCAGAAGCACCTCAAGAAACTGAAATGACTAGTGACTTGAGGTATTGAATAAAATGAAATTTGATGATTATGTATTGGATAAGAATCTTGTCTCTTTTTAAACACCCATTGATGATACAATGCTTATAAACGCGCCGATAGAAGTTGATCGTCGCCGAAATCAAATGTAATTGCAACGATCTGTATAGCTTAAATCGATTGGCAACACGTACGACTCCCAGTCATAAGTTAAATGGCAAATCATCCGCTTATAAATTCATGATCTGTTGCAACATCAGTTTCATCACAATAACTGCGTCGCACATTTCAGGTTCGCAAAAACTCCGACTTTTAATGAGTTAATCCTAGAAGAGACCGGACACAGTCAATATAATGTCGCGCCAGAGTCTAACGCTGGTAGTTAATTTTATTTATCGGTGACATCTTAGTTCTATAGTATCTACTTAATACGTTTCTGGGTACTAAAACTAACATTTTGTTAGGCTGAAAATGAACATCTATATAATTTCTGTCCAGGGGTGGTCATAAACCTCGTGAGCTCTCTTGTGATCTCGACGTGGAACATTTTCTAATTCCGCTGTTAACGTTCTTTTTAACGGTAATATCTCGAAATGAACAGTAATAACGCCGATAATTAAGACTAGAAATAGGGTCCAAACGGATAACAGCCATAGATACTATATCCTCCTACTACTCCACCCAAAACTGGATACATTCCTGCTCCTTACCCACCAAATGGTGGCGATAACAATTTTGCTTAAAATCCTTATTAACCGCCAAATCAGTAGTACTACTAGCCATATTAATAGCCATCATAGGTTGTAGTTGCCAACATTGAGGATGGCGTTAGCGTCGGAATGATTCTATTCATCACTGGGTTTTGCTGTGTCATTAGCTGGTGGGTTGGCTGTTGCTATCCTCCTATCAGGACTAAGAGAGATAGAACGTGGAGAATGTTGAACATTGTTTTCACAGTGTTGTCGCTGCTTGGGGTGATCGCGTACGTGGTGATATTCGTCTTAATTGGTGTTGGTGCTACGCGTCGTAGATCGTATTATTACGAATTTAACTGATTCGAAATTATTAGTTGATTTTTCTTATTAAGACTATAAAATAATAGATTTATATAATTTTAGATTCACTTCAAATGTTATAATCATTCTTATATTCAGGAGGCACTGACACTGTCTCGTCCATGCCTCGGACGATCGAATGATTATGACAGAGATCCTTTCCAACAACAATAACAATAATATCACACGATTGAAGATATGAATAAAAACGTGCCTATCATAAGCGATACGCGTAGAAAATCGCAATTGCCGTCCGTCTTTGAAGTATCAGATCTACCGCCGCCTTATTCAAATGGCAGCTAGGCCTCGCCGCCATCCGAGCATCTACAATTCGCCGTTCATCATCATGATCATTCTATACGTCCTGGACTTTTACTGTTCATTTTAGGATTCTGCTTCGTTCTACCATGGTGGATAGGTAAGATTAAATCGATTTTACAGCAAATCAATTATTAACTCATTGTAATCAGGTTGACTGAGTAAGTAATTAACGTATGTAGGAAGTTGCGTACGCGTTCATACACGTTCAGACACGACTTGGCGCCGAGTAAATAGAATAATGACGTTGCTGTCGGTGATAACTATAATCGCTGTGGTTATAGCCATGGTGGCACTTGGTAAATGGATTAATAGACGCTTCGATTGAATGAATCTATTGAGTGAAGATCTTGAATTTTGATATATAAATGCTGCATTTTGTTATTACTTTCGATTATTTATTTCTCTTGTCAAAACACGAGCTTTAATTAACGACAAAATGGTACGTAGTTTTGTATTAATCATTTACCTGATGAAGATAATAATTGACTGTATGTGTAGACACAATCTAAAACAACTAGAATGCAGCAATTGCTAAATCATAGGCTAAAAGTGACCATGCTGGATGGGCGAACGCTCGTTGGATAGATGATTGCATTTGACAAGCATATGAATCTCGTGCTAGCTGATTGTCAAGAATGCCGCAAGATTAAAGTGAGAGAGTAATTAGTCGAGTAAAATAATGGAAATAGCAATAAAGTAGTATAGAAAGATGCAGGGCAATAAAATAGAACGAAATCTAAATTGGTTGAGGAAAAGAGGATGCTTGGCCTAGTCATTTTACGCGGTGAGACCATCGAGACGTTCATTGTCGAATCTCCACCACCAAAAGGTGACGCTATGAATAGGAAAGCTGCTAGTGCGTAGAATTTAGTTCCTACCATGATGCCTGGTGCTATGGTTTAGCCGATGGGACGCGGTATACCGCCTTAAGGTAATTTGTATTTGAGTTCTACGTTAGTTTTACAGCTTATAAATGTGTAGGATTTACGCGCCCACCGCTTAATCCCGCTGCTGGTATGAGACCGGCAATGGCTGGAGTGTAAGTTTACTTTATTATGCGTGTCTCTTACAAACTCTCATACGTATCTATGTGTAGGATGCCGCCCGGTTATCGACCTCAAATGCCACCAATGGGCAATGTATATCCACCAGGGTATAGACCTCCTCAACACCAACAACATTAATGATCACAGTGAATTATAAAATTTATAGTATTTTGAAAAGAAATTTATTATTTCACCTCATAAAATTGTCTTTATTTTAATCCCTCTTCATGCAGATACGCCTTTGGTACTCAAGTAATTCTTGGTGACTTGCAAAGTTCCTTGAAGAGCACCAGCCACTTGTTCTTTGATACCTTTCAGCTGAGTCAAGAAGTACTGCTCTGGATCAGCAACTTGCAGCTTGGCGTCACTCTGATGCTATTGCAAATGCACAGAGTTCAACTTCACAAACACAGACTTGTATCCACTCTCCTCAACGTCCTGCAGGTAAATTTCTTCATCAGTCACACCATTAGTGTCAGCACTCTTCTTAGCCAGCGGTGACACTATCAGCTTCACAATTTCATCAATCAATTTGGCACATAGGGAAGCGTTCTCAGCTTAATGTAAAAACTTGGCTTCGGATAAACATCTTCCGACGCCCACTATGGCAATCTTCACATCAGCTGGCTACATTAACAATTTTAACTCATTTAGAAAGATTGACTAAAACAGCATCTGAGGAAGTTTTGGCTAGATCTGGTCCAAGACAGAGCAAAACAACTAGACACCATTAAATCTAGAGTTACAAAACAGCTGCAGTGACCACTTTACGAAATGCAACGCGAACTTTCCAGTCTTGTTAGATTGCAGTCGCACTAGTAACAGTTGTAATATTTACTGATTATACTGCTGTAAGAACTAAGGCTAAACCTGCTCATAAATAGACACCAACAATTCGAATCCGAATGCTTCATTGGCGCGTGATGCGATCAATTTCTAGAATATACCAAGGAAAGCAGGCAGCTAATTATTCGCAACAATTTTGGAAGAATCCTTAATCAAATAAACTTCCAACAGGTTCACCAAAGCAGGTACATTACCATGATTCTCCCACAATGGAGGCTGCAATAGAGGAGGAAGAAGAGGAGTATAAGCATCAGGAATAGTCGCCTCCTTATGCAGACTCATCAGCAGCGCCAAGATTTGTAAGACATATGGGGTGAATTCTGGAATATCCATCTGCAGAATAGCTTGAATAGGAGGGAACAGAAGAGCCTCGAAACGACCAAGTAATGTAATGTCCGCCGCGCAAGCAAATCTAATCATTGAGCTAATAGACTCAAACACGTAATGATTGAACTTGGGATTACTAGGATTCTTACTGATCAACTCCAATATTCCCACGAGCCTCTTCAATAGCACTTCAGCAAACGGCGCAAGGCTGCTCTTTGCGACAAATAACACCCGCATCACACTTTTGATGAGATAATCATTTTCTGACACCTTCTCCGGGCTCTGGCCAGCTTCGATAAGAGTGAACAAATTCCCCAACAATGGCTCAACAAATGGCTTAACATCATCAGTGGTGAACATATAATCACCTCCAACTTTAATGAACAGCATTCTTTCAACACAAACTGCGGCGTAAGTATGCACGACGTAATTGCTAGACTTGAGATGCTCAATCACCAATGGCAATACGGATATGAGTTGCTATTTAGAAAGCTAGTGTCGAAACGTATTCAGAAACTTGAGTGCATCAACTTTGAGCACAGGATGAACAGAAGGATCATCGGCTCCTGTTTGAAGATCAGGCAGGATATTTTAGCTGAAAATGTCTCCAATGTTAATATTAGCATTGGTCTTCGTAGCACCTAGATTCACTGTTCCAGCTTTGGCTGTGATAGCAATGAGCAAATAGATAGCCATATCCTTATCCTTCCAATTTTACTGCTTATTCTGATTATATTTCTGCATAAATGTGGCAAAGTATCCACCAATAGGAGATGTGAGTTCATTTTCAAAGTGCTCAGCCAAACTTCTCACCAAATCAGCAGCACTACGTCGCCTAGTGTCTGCATCAGAACCTTCCAAATCACGCCTAATATACTCAATAGGATTATCCTCAAATAGCTCAATATCAGACTCACGCAGATAAACATTAGGAAGAACAACTTTTTCAGTGATTGAAGTCAGAGCTTCATTGCCGGCAAACATCTTACTGTGACGAGGATGCTTTGCAACACTAGATAAGAATTGGATCGATGTACTGACAAGATGGTCGTATTTAGTTTACTACCCAGCCAGAGTTGCCACATTCCAAATAATTTACACGAACTCCGGCATTTACTTAAACTCTTCCTCATACTTCTTTGTGTACAAGTCAATAATCTCACAAATGGATGCCTTGACCTTTTCAACCGGGCCAACTTCTTCGTCATCATCTGTATCAAGTAGAGGATTCTGATATGCCAAATACTTTTTGAATAATGCCATAAACTCAGCCATGTGATCTTCAAAAAACTCTGGCAGATCCTAAGAGTTCAGACTCAAAAAGATCTTACACAGGAGAATCATGGAATTCATCAGGACATGAAGTGCCTGGGAATTGCCTGCATTCTAATCAATCAACTTATCCGTATTCTGCATCAAATGCCAGTATGGGAGACAGAACGAGTCCAGCACATACTTGATCTCCGCAAACAACTAATCACTCTTGAATTCATGGCGATAACGCTTGAAAAGAGAGTGCGCCGTCTACAGAATACCATTATTGACGCGATAATCCGACTCTGAGAGACGTGAAACCAAATCGGGAATGAGCGACTGCCAGTGCTCGGGAAAGTCCGTGACGGCCATCTGCGCGACCGCCTCACTCAACTACAGCGACAACTTGTCCGGCAATGCAACCATCAATCCAATTATTTGGGCCTTGAGAGCAGTTCTGTCATCTTCACTAATCATGTTCTCGTCAGCATCGGGGATCCAGTGGCGTTTTATAAAGTTTTTAAAGTACAGAGACGCAGCAAATCGCACATTCAAATTCACATTCTCTGCGCTGACCAATTGCAGTAAAGTTACCAGAAATCCTGGCGACTTTTCAGCTTACTTTAAAGATTACTCGGCTACATGATTAAAGTTTACAATAAATATGAATATACAGATTTTAAATACAAAGACATACCTTGTAATCTGCTTTGAGAAACTAATGTCTACTCCAACAAGGTTGATATCGCGTTGGCGTCCATACTCTTCTTACTTACTCTTTGACTTTTTTTAAGATTGTTGGAACGTTTAGTCTCTCTCTTGGCGGAAAAAGAAAGAAGCGATCGTTCCCACTCAGAACTGAGTACCTGAAGCGTTTCTTGTGTAGCATCGATTCCAATACGACGCGTTCTCTGTATATCGAAACGAAAACTGTAATAGAAAAATGTCTGGTCAAGATCAAGTGCGCGATATTGTCTAGGTGTTTTACTGTGGAAAATGCGGCCTGCCTGTTGAGTATTGGTAAGATTACACGCTCATGGTAGTTTTGCTTACTATTTTATACATACAATTGTGTAGTGAGGTTAATAAAAAAGCTGAATAATGCAAGAAATGGCTGCTTTAGAATAATTCGACTGTGTATGGAGTTGTTTATGGTGATAGCAGTGCCCTCAATATTAAGCAGATTACAGAAAGTGTGGACTAGCTAGAAGTATCCTCTTCGCCGGATCAAGTTGACGTATAAAAAGGTGATGCTGAAAAGTAGAGTTCCGCTGCATCAGGCGAGCCTGCTGAAGTCAAATAAGTCAAACCTGCCAAGGCAAAGAAACAGCCAGCCAAACAAGTAATCGTAAAGAAGATTGATAGGAATAAGAGAAAACACGTCACGTCCATATTCGGTCTTGAGCAATATGACATTGATTTAAAGAAGACTGCCAAACAGTTTGCAGGTATGTATCACCATAGTATAGACAACTTATGTCTATAATTATTTATCACTTATCATTTTGTAGGCAAGTTTGCGTGTGGAAGTAGCGTTTCTAAAACAGCTGATGGTAAAGATGAGATAGTCATTCAAGGTGACGTGATGGACGCTGTAATTCAGATTCTGATAGATCAATTCAAAGTACCACAGGGCGACATTGTTCGTAAGGAAAAGTGACTTAAATCTCAACGACTTATTTGATCATTTCCGCTTCTTGTTGGTCTTTTTATTTTGCATCTTGAAAATAGTTTTTATTTAATAACGATCCAAGAAAATGTTAGGATTTTCTGCAACAGTTAAGGGATTAGCACTGCAGTTAATTGCGCAATAGAGAACTAGATACACTTATCTGCGGCACAGGGCGCGTCCTAAGAGGCAAATGCTCAGAGCTGAGGTGGCATCAGAAGCAGAAAAGACTCGCCTGGTTCTGAAATCGATACATCATCACACTGCTCTCCCACTGAAAGATCGACTGCGTGCTATGCTTCTATTGGATAATATGCATTCCTATACGCGTCCAGGTGCTATCAAAGAACGATGCGTACTGACCGGACGTGGAAATGGTATGATCCGCGGTTGGAGAATCAACAGGATCACTTTCAGAGAGGCGGCGATCAACGGTAAAATTTGTGGTCTCCGGGAAGCTTACAATGAAAAGTGATATCTATACAAATGAGTACTTAGTTTGTTAGCTAGCTATCTATCTATCATCTTTCTTTCAAATGTTGTGATATTCATTGGACTCGCTTAATCGAGACACACATGTTTTACGTTATACTGTAATGCTATTTCGTTTTTAGAATCTTCGTTTCGGAATTAAAATTTGGCGCGTTTTGTAATTTCAATTTCTCAAGTCCTGTGTGAGTTTTTAACTTTGAAGCATTCACTGTACATTATTTATTAGCCTTTATCATATCTATATCTTAGAATAATATTTAAGTAATAATTTAATGGGCGATTAGGAATCCAGGTCGGCGAATATCTCAATGGAGGATCTGAATGATAACCAAGAGTTGTCGAATGCGTATCCTAATGCAGAAAGTGTCAGTGTAAACGGTGAAATTGATAGTACCGCAAGTCAGACGTTAGAAGATAATGAAGTTTAATAATAATAATAGTAACCATAGTAGCACAAGAAGAGAGGACGAAAAAGGAAATTAAGACCGGAAAATTTGGAATAGTCTTCCTCTCAGTCAGCGATAGATTTATTACAAGCGTCGATAGCAACGTAAAAGTAACTTATTGAATACAAGCCGATTCGTGCCGATCCCGTTATTTCGATACTTAATAGCTCGTTCCAGTAGCCTGACGATGTTGATATAGATCACAATGCAGTAGCTGAATCTATTTCACCTATAGATATAGAAGATTAATAGTATATCATTCGATTGCTCAACTAGAAACTACCTCAAGAGCAGAGATCATAAGATTTTAAACCCGCCCATAAAACTGGAAGTGCTAGAACAGAAGGATATTATGTGTTATCAAAGAGAAGGAAACTCTAGCTGAGTCAAGAAAGGCGGCAAGCTTCGTAATAGAATTTGGATGATGATAATGAAGTTAATGGGCAAGATCAGTTGTAACAGTCAATGTAATAAGCTCCACTCTAACGACTTGCAACATCTAGAGACACGCGATTGACTCACAGGAGATTTGCAGCCGGTCTGGAGGATGCGAAATAGACTACGAATTCAGAAGTGCTGTCTTTTAATAAACTCAAAGGTAGAAAGAAGCATCTCAAATTTTGTAAATCAGCGATACATGATTGGGGCTTATACGCTGAAGAGCGAATTGAGAAGGGAGAGATGATTATTGAGTACATTGGAGAGATTGTGAGGTAGAAAATCGCCGATATCCGCGAGAAAGAGTATGAAAAGATTGGCATTGGGTCGAGCTATTTGTTCAGAGTGGATGAAGATTAGATTGTGGATGCGACTTTGTGCGGTAATTTGGCGCGTTTCATCAATCATTGCTGCGATCCCAATTGCATTGCTAAGATTATAAGCATCAATGGGGAGAAGAAAATAGTGATTTATGCCAAGGAGGATATTGAAGTTGGACAAGAAATTACATACGACTATAAATTTCCAGTAGAAGATGACAAAATACCATGTCTATGCGGATCTCCCAACTGCAGGGGAACACTCAATTGATCGATTTGGACTCTTCCGCCTGCTGACTGAATGATGATGGTACTGTACAAATTTCAATGTAAATTAACAATGTTGCAACACGTCTTTTCAATTCGAAATCATTCAAATAATATCCCATTGCTTCAACAGGAAAGCCAACACTATAACTACCATCGCGGCTTGCAGACTTTACAGTACAATTCGCCGCACGTTAACCCTCTTCTTTAAAACGTTATCGAGGCGTGCCGATTCGTCGTTCTGCCGTTTCAGCACTTTTCTGCGTTAAAGTTCCGCCTTGTTCAATTCAACACTTTTCTTGAAACATTCTTCAGCCTTGTCGCTTAATTACAATCCTCTGTATGCTACATTATATATATACTGTAGTATTATGGATGACAATATCATGGTCACTTGACTCGATTTACGCGTTAAATTACCTCGGCCACACATATCGAACGCATTCGAGTGAAGAGTAACACATTTCTACATCTCTTTTTCAACAATTAAAATTATGTATTTTAGAATTATACAGAGCATGATTTACCGGCATTATCTCATCGGAGGTGCAATCTTCAAATTTCAATAAAGTCTAAGCATCTTTAACGACTGCATCATAATTGCATTCACCCAAGTACACCATTGCACGAAGTAAATAGAAATTGGGAACATTGCTATACTATTCAATTAGCTTTGAGGATATTTGAATTATACCGACATTATTCTATGCCTCCACGGCTTTGGCAATCTCGTCCAAGAGAGATTTGGTCATGATTACTCTGGCTAAAACCACAGAACGCCTTACAAATGTCTCTCACAGCGTCAAGTCCACGTTAAAAATCTACTCAGGAAAGAATTTATTATCGAACGACGATCTGTCTTCTTTCAACAACGCGCGTGTCCTGACTGACCTTGAAGTGTGAAGATAAAAGTGCGATGTCTCAGACTTAGTAGAGACAGTAGAATAATGATTAATCTCAAAGTTCAGGCTAATAATAATCTTATGCGAATGATACAGTCGGCCATCTTATACAGCAGATCGATAGATACCCCATCGTGCAAGAAGCTAAAGTTTACTATGTGCGCAATAGACATTTGATCAAGCCGTGGTCAGAGTTTATGGATCTGCAGCGAATGTCTCTACCTCAATCTTCTCAGGATGCCATTAATAGAATACAGTTCAATGTTCGGTATTTCGCTCTCAATTACATTATAGTCACGCTGGGAGTTTTAATTTGGTTCCTGATTACTCGCATCGATTTGCTGTTGGTAATCGTCGCCGTGGCTCTCGTGGTATTCTGGATCAGTAATCATCCACAGGTGACATTTAAGCTGGGCGGTAACACGGTGAACATGAAGTAGAGGGAGTTGTACATTCTGACGACCATAATAGCTCTACCGCTTCTGTATTGGGCATCAGCGGGCTCTGTAATATTCTGGTTTGTGATTTTAAGTGCATCGCTCATGTTGGCTCACGCTGTTAATCTGGATAAAGCTCAATTAGAAGATTCATCTGACACTGCTACTAACGTGAACACCAGGAGAACTGTGAACTAATCCAATGAAAGTAATGTATGATTTCAACCTTACAACGCGTCGATGTATTGTCAATAATATTTTCAATGTTCAACTCAAAGCCGTTCTTATAAATAATCACGACGGAAAATAGCTCATATCACAATTTACACTCATGCTTATAGTCTTTTGGAATGACTTGCTCCATACGGTCAAAAAATGCATCCAACGTGCAGAGATCTTTATGTTTTGGATGATGCTTACCCTTGGCTTAGCAGAACGGCAACTATCTAATAACACCGTTGTATTTCGATCTGATGTACAGTGATGATGTTGGCGACTTACTGCTCTGCTGTTACACCTAAGAAGTATCTTGAAGCAGTTCAAAAGTGAGATTACTTGCAAATGCTGGCCATCGATCGTCATCCAATTTCAACATTCCCAGCACCGGTCCAAGTGTACTATCATGACCAGAGTAGATGGCCATCTTGAGTTCATCCTGAACTTGGTTATTATCATTCTTATTAGTAGTAATAGGTGTCAAATCTTAATCGCTGGAATTCTTATCTTGATTACCATCAACGACTTGCTTAATTCTCCACTCGAATACTTGCTTCATCTCGTTTATGAATCTTCCGATGCCCAATCTAACAGCCTCATCATTGCTCTAATAGACACGGAACCAGAGATTATTGACATATCTTTCCAGTTGAAGCATATCAGCAGGTTCAACGTGGCTTGGTAACTTTATATTGTGCGCATACAGAGCAATCAGAGTATCTTGGATCATGTGCAGATTAGGCTTAGATGGAAGATCAACCAGCTGCTTGAATTTCTAATTGAGGCCAGCAACGAATTCTTTATTATTCTATTTCCACGTCTCTGAAAAATCCTTAACCATGCGGCGCCATTTCAAGCAGGTAGAGTCTCCGAATAGAGTCTCATCGCCATGGAATCTGGTGTACACCGTCGGAGAACCTCTTCTATACTGACGAGGATAAATTCCACCAAGCAGATGTTGAACACTCTCCACAGTGCGCGGATAATCAGTACTCCTCACGTACAAATGCTACTAGTGCCTACTTGAATCCCAGACGGGTGGGAGGAAGCGCAGCTTATCAACGTATAATTGTCGCAAGGAGGTACCCAGTCGGTAATGCGTCTCCCTCCCCTTATCAGTCAGCTGGCCAAAGAAACAAGTACCAGGTGGGACTCTTACAGCATCGCCGCTCTTCCCCAAGTGACCGGTGCGATGTAGACCAGCCTCAATGTGACCAGGTTCTTCAATACGCTTCTGAATGTGACCAACTGCATTCAAGTTATCGCGCAAGATATAAGACGGCATTTCGGAAGTAGTGGCAGAGTTACCTCCATCTTCAGTCAAGTGTGGCTCTTGAACAGTAGAACTGGTAGACCAGAATTCCCTGTCTGGATACTCTTCAGATGGATGATATTGCGAGTGGCCGCCAGTTGGTGATTCTCCAGCATCATTACCGCCATCATTAACAGCCACAGGAGAATTAGCCATCAAGCGCGATTAATATTCTTACACATTCGCTGCCTACACTTGAACTATTTTATTATCAATAATCATCAGTACTTGGTATGAATAATCTTACAAAGAAGGAGGATAAATGACATAGTGGCCAATGTTGAGGAACTAGTCCGGGAAGGTAATTGCCTATGGGAGTGCGTTCGCCGTGTCTGTGAACAAACTGCACTTGGAGTAATTTCAAGTATGGCGGATAATGTTTATTAACATATGCATCATCAGCAGATTCATGTCCAATAACATTTACGTTCAGCTAATCCGCCGCTGTTGAAGACTTTGTTGTATTCGAATTTTACTTCACCATGTTCTGACACTTTAAGATGAAAACGCGACCAAGATAAAGAATGTCAGGAACATCATTGATCTGCCAAACTCTATTAAAATAGCAGCATTATGGTAACAGTAAAATAATCGAGAAATGTGGATACTAAAAAATAATTCATTCGTCTCACTTAAAGTTCATTCTCAACACACTCTTAGACTCACTTACACACTCGTACTCATTCGCACATAGATAAATCTCATCCCTGGAACCCAAATCCACCGTTCGCGTATTGCTGTTGAGGCAAATAACTACCACCAGTATTCTGAGGATTCTATTGCTGCACGTAGCCACCAGCACCCCAAGCCGGAGCATTGGCCAACATCAAAGGCTAGCCCATGCCCATCATAGGAGCAGACATTTCCTGCTTCTCTTTAATCTCCTCCTTCTGAGTTCTCTCCTGATTGGCCTTGTCCAGAACTTCAACCTTGCCCACCAGTTCCTTAACAGTCTAAATCATAAAAGGCATTGCAAAATCCATGAGCCCGTTACGCCATGCCACCTCCATCACAACATCAGGCTTCAGTAGATCATAACAATTAAAGAGACATGCGGCAAAGCAATCCTTCAACTTCTGATCTACAAAGAACTGCAGCAGATCTTCGGCAACCTCAGCATCTCTCGACTCGGCGGCAGTCTCCATTGCATCTTTGTACAACTTATCCTGCTTTGACAGGGCAACGGATTGCTTCCAACGACGATTCTTCTTGTACAATACAGCAGCGATTCTGCGGAACTCGAGCAGTTCATGCTTCTCCAGTCTCTGCGCCAGGGCAATGTTATCAAAGTTGTCGAACTGATCAATAGAGTGGCGAAGAGTCTGATAGTCTTCTTCCTCGATCAGCAGGTCATTGTACGCATTGTTCACAGCCTGGTTATTAACATTCTGCACAGCGACGAGATATTTCTTAATCAGAGGAACATTGTCAGTCTTTTGGAACATTTACACCACACGGGTATGGTCAATTCTGGCACTGAGTACAGTCAGCAAATCATTGATCAACAGAGGCTATTCATCCAGATAAAATCTCAAAGCCTTATAGTACAGCTCAATGTTGGACACTTTTACTACAATATCCTTGAACTGTGCGTGATCCCAAGCCTCGGCAGCATTCTTCATGATAGTCTGCGCGGCATTGTCAAATTCATCGTAATGAATGTATAAGAACACCAATTCCTTCCACAGGTGAGCACTCTCAACAGCACGGATAACCTTTGGAATATTGATACGAGAATAGAATAACTTGAGATGCTCCATCAACTTCTCTGGCTTGTACTTGGTGTACAAGATAGCCAACTCCGTAAACATTCCCATGTGCGCACGCTCAAGACCAAGACCAGATTCCAACAACAAAATCAACTCTTCGAAATAGCCTCTGCTCTCATACAAGTACACCAGATCAGATAACTCTTCAGCATGTACAACCAGATGCAGGCCACAGATCTGAGCCAGCTTGAACTCTTTGTGCTCAACACAAGCATTATTTACTTCCTTCCACACCTTGGTACTATTGGCCTTTCTAGCACAGTCAACAGCCTACTGATAGTCGTTCAAGTATACCAGAGTGGTGGCAAGTCTTGCCCAATTGGACACTGAGTTAAACAGAATCTTGGCAGCCTCGTACATCTTCTGATCGAAACATCGCTCACCGACATAGGCAATTTAGGCCACATTAGGACTGTTGATGAACTCTTCCAAATCAGCAAGGCGCTTAGTCTTGGCAAAAGCAAAGATGAGCTCACTCTCCACAGCAGGTTCACGCGACTTCTTGCGGGCCATTTGCAAGTACGGAATCAAATCTTCAAACTTGTCCTCACCGTTGGCCACAGCGATAACTTCAGCATAATTTGTCTCATCATCCGCATGGATATAAGAGTTTATAGCCTCTTTCAGTAGATGGTTATCCAATTGAGCTTTTGCAAGTCGGGACCAGGTCTGAGGCTAGTTAATACGCTCAGCAAACTCAAAAGCACGATCCAAGTCATTCAAATTGTCCAATAGAACGGATATAGCCTAGTCATTCACGTCATACTTCTTGTAGATGGTGAACGCTTCCTCAAAGAGATCTGCACCAACTGCAATCTGTGCAATGTCCATATAATCAAAGTTATTCAGACGAGTGACATAATCCATAACTTTAGACTTGTCAGCCTTGACAGCGGTAAGGATCAATAAGTTTTGCAGATTCTTATTGTCGCTGAAAATCGAGTTCTCCAACACAATCTTTTCCAAGAGTTCAATAAGTTCATTAGGCAAATCGGCAGCCATGAAAGCCTTGACACACAGGGAGACATCTTCAGGATCTTGGCTCTCAGGAAGAGCCACTGCAACAACTTGATCAATGAGCTGACGGCGATACTGATTCTCAGAAGTCAGCACCTTGGCCCACAGTTCCATATCACGCTTCTTTACCAGATATCTGGCCTAGTGCTTAAACATCTAGTTCTCATTAGTAACTGCAATCAGCTCGTCATCGCACTAACCTTTCTGATATGCCACGAATGCCAAGTACGGATCTCTCTTCTCACAATACTGTCCGATAACCTTGGGATCATACACATTATTCTCCTTCAAGAAAGCTTCCGGATTGTTATTGGAATCAATGTAAATCTTGGCCAGAGCATTGAAGATGGAAGTATCACGCTGACCATCCTTGATCTTTGCTTCTAGATAAGGCAGCAGAAGCTTTAATCTGTTTCTCTTCTCCACCTCGGCCACGAGATTATCAATAGGCAAAGGACTACGAACACTCTGCAGCAGACCTTTAATGATCTGCTCGTCACAGTCAACATCCAGAAGAGCACCGACAACTTCGGGAGTACGGGAAGGATTCACCTTTTGCACGTAGATCTCAATGTACTTGGCCATGTTATTCTGGTACAGATACAGCACAAGATCATGAACAAAATCAAATCTATCACAAACGATAATCAAAGGCAACTAATCGCTAAGCTTGGCTTCCTTCAAGAAGTTCTTGACCTTCTCCGCATCGTAACAGTTGGACTCACGACAGATTCTCTCCACCTCTTTCAACTGACCAGTACGGCAAGCAGCTTAAATGTACTTGAAATGTACAACAGGATCTTGACTAAAGTTAACAATGGCTCCCAGATAGTAATACAAACCTTCAAAACTCTTGAATCCTTCAAACATTTCAATCAGTTTGATGGCACCCAACTACTCAGTGTATTTACCGGCAATCTGTACGACTATCTGCATATTCTAGCGCATATTGTTGGTAAGCATCTCTTTAAGACACTCCAAAGACTGTTCTACACTCAACTTGCCAAAATAATTGACCAACCACTCTGGATTCAGCATGTGCGTATGGACAATGTTTCGCTTGATATCATAAATATCAGTGTAATGCTCCAATGCACGCTGCAATAGACCAGCCTTTTCACAAAGAGAGGCAATTTGAGGACGATCATAATGGGTGAACATTTCATTGCCGAGGATAGCATCAGCAACCTGAGGAGCAGACATCAGGTTCATTTCAAGCAGTCTCGTCTACAAGTGACCCTACTCCTCTTTATTCTCCTTCAACGCATCCAGAAGGAAAGAAGTACATTGCTAAACCATGTTGTTCTGCGCAAAGATATCGACAATCTAATCCAGGTTCACTTTAATCTCAGGATCATTGGCCACCAGAGATGCAAACTCACTGCCCTTCTCTGGGTCCATTCTCATGATATTTGCCAGCAGGTAGCTGTAATCTGGCTAATAACCAACCTTCTTTGCATAGAGTATAATTTTAGAGTACTGCCCAGTCTCGGCAAAGCACTGAATTACCTTATTAGGGACATTAGCGCGCAGGTAGACAGACAATGCCAGAGTAAGATCGTGGCTCTTCACCATATCACCCAATTCCTCACTGCACTCCAACTTGTCCTCCTTGAGCCACTTCTCCAATAACTACTTTCTTCCCTAAGCCAACACTGGTCTGGTCAGCTCCAAACTCTCAAACTTATTCAGATTGCCCTTCTCAAGCAGGATGCCGAAGTACTGCAAGATAGGCGACACCTGACCGGACGGAACAGGCACAACCTTGAAGCGTTCAATAGTCTAAGGAGTTCTCAAGATGCCACGAGGGGAATTAGCGGCAACTTTAGCAGCCTCAGAGAAATTACCTTGACTGAACAATTGCTAAAATCTAGCCACGTAAATATCATCCGCACCAGGTAGATTGTTGCGAGATGCCATCTTAATAGCCAGTTCAGGGTCATTCAGCTTCTTCAAAACGTACTGCACCACCGTCTAGGCATCCATCGTCACACTCAGAACTTGTCCTTTACGGTTGACTCCAATTAGTCCACCAGTAGACTCTTAGTCAGCAGTGACAAACACAGTATCACTGGAGATTCTATTCATGAAAATGCAAGTGCCAGATTCCAGGTCATAGACATGGATGAAGCCATACTTGGTCACAACATAGATCACGCTGTACTTCTTACTAATCTGCATCGAGACTGGAAAGTCATTCAACGCCTCAGGAGGAAAGTAAACATCAACAGCCTTCTTCTAGAATGCCGGATTGCCCTCCTTGTAGTCAATCTCGATAATATGCAACTTGGCCGCAGTGGCGGTTCTCACGGCAAAAGCAAACAGTTTAGTAGGCTGGCTAGCCCCATCAAGCTGAATATCAGCAAAAGCACCAGCATGTCCTTCGATAGACTATGAGACTCCACGGTCGACAGCATACAACTACATGGCACCAACAACTCTTCCCTGCTAAGCACTAATACCAGTAACCAGTAACCACTTCTCATCAGAGTTAACTCTGTAATTGATAATCTAACATCCAGACAGAGACGGATGACGATCAAACATCTTCACCGGACCAGAGTCACCTTCGACAGACCAGTGGAAAACAGCAGTCTGCGTTACAAGACCAACTACATTCACAGATATCCACTTCCAAAACACAACATCTTCATTCATCAAATGAGCCTTCACCTTGGCCTTCATTTCAATATTAAATATCTGCAACTGACGTCCAGCTTTGAGAGCAATGACTTTACTCACAGGATTCATAATGGCAGAGTCTGCAGTAATCGGGCGTCTAATCACATTATTCGGATCATTCATGTCAATAATGACCACCTAATTCTACTCTCCAACCAGTTCACGAACACAGATAAAACGGTCACTCTCCATGGTAAGAGTATTAAACCCAATGTTGGCTGCATTGATACCCAACGATTGCAACTACATACATTGATAACATACGATTGGACCAGTGGTTATCACCGTTAATGTTGAATAAAAGTTACCTGCAAATGCTCCTAAAACTTTATCGGAACCAAATTATCACCCATCTCTCTCTCAAAGTTCTTACTATTACTGTAGAGTTGATTTGAGTAATGTAAGTTTAATTAAGTACAACAGTCTTGTTGTTATTACAGGCTTATTCTCGCACAGACAGAGGGAAAGAATGAATGAACGGAAGTCAGACAGTCCGCGAGAGAAACGGTCAGACGGTGAGAGAAAGAAACAAACGAATTGATGAAAGTATGGAAGCGACCAGAATCAGAAACAGAAACACGCTATGGAGACTAAGCGTTAGAATGAGTATGGTCCGACGGATGTATTCGTTAAGAGAGCTCTTTGAACGCCCGCCTTGCATTGTCGCTGTGAAACGCGATGTAAGATTAAGGTAAATGATGTAAGTCGATACTCGTGTTTGTGATGATAAAGACAACTCAATAAATATCACCTAAACACTTTTATAATAAAGCAATGCCATTAATAACCAAATAAATATGTAAGCAATTGTCATGATTATAAGCTCTATTAATAATAAATTCATTCTAATTCCTTGATAAAGACCAATTTGTGGTGAAGTGGACCGTACGATGTTAGTGTCTGTCCATCAAATTGTGCAAATTCCTGGGCATATAAACAATTGGAGCCTTGATCTGCAGTCATTACAGCTTTATTAGACGCGTCGAATACCTCCATTGAGCCGTCTTCATACACCACTAATTCACCCAATTTACCATCCAACTCAATTTCAGGAGGAAACTTCAAAAATAGCAAAGACTCTTCACTAGATGATGCTCGTCCACTAAAGTAGTCTTGCAACGAAGAATTGTCTGATTGAGACGTAATGTGCATATTCTCCACACATAATACTTCAGTATCAGAATGCTACTAATCACAGTCACTATCATCGTCATTATCGTACCCTCTATTTGATAACTTGCTACCATTTCGTGAGGTGGTAGAGGATGATAATTAGTTGGAGGCCGAAGAATCTTTAAGCACCACGCGAGAAGATGTGGTCCTTGATGCAGCAGCAGATGACCTTTTGAATCCCGTACCACTGATACCTTGCGCGAATATTCCCGATACTTGTTGTTATTGCTAGTTTTCCGCAGCCGCTCGACTTCTCTATCGATTTTCTTGATTTCTCACTCTCGGCTACCGCGCAGGTTTCTTGTCCTCTTCCACATTAATTTATTCCTCTCTACACGTAAGTAGGTCGATAAGATTATGTTTCAATACAGTCATGCCATCCTTACTTTGCTTTTCTCTGCACCTTTTTCGGCTTGAACTGTCGCGTAGGTGGACGTGGTTTATTTTCCATCTGATGAAATTGTAACTTTGATTTGTTTTAATGGAAAAGCGCGTCGCTTTTCTCAATGGCTCCGATTTAAGCTTAACTTTTATACTGTGCGAACACGGTAACTGACAAGCATTGCTGGAACAAAAAATGGACGAAAAGAAATAGTATTTACTGTACATACTGTTATAGCAAATTTCTTTGCTACTGCTACCCAATAGTAGAACAATTGTGAAGACTAATTTCATTCACTAATTATTATATTCCCTAATCAAAAGTAAAACATACATTAAAATTCCCAAATTTAAGCTCATTGATGTCATTACTCCAGTTAGTCTTCTTAGCCATCTGATCAATCCTCTCGCGTGCAACCAGATTGCAAAATCACGCGATACAGCTATTCCCAACTAAGTGTGTAGCTAACAAGTTTTCACTGTATTGTTCAATGCGGCCTACAACGCTGTAGTCCCGTTATGCCAGATACCATTTCGCGTGCAATCTGCCCTTCAAGCGTTCAGCGTAGTACACTACAACTTTAAACATGGTGAGTGAAGCATAAACAACGTGATCTACTTACATGTCGTTCACGATGATACATATTTAAGGGGTGTAGAACGTGTAATTTACCTTGTTAGGATCGTTGTCAAAGCTTTCCCAATTCTACTGTGAATTTTGATCAATAACAAATATAGATCAGTTGTCACTTTGTTATCTATTTTGAATTGTGTACTCAAATCATGATACAAAGTATTACCTCCCACTGGTTATTTCTGACTAACGCCAAATACCAGACGAGTGGAACGGGTAAATTGTTAGACGAGTGTGGAATGTGTCGAAGGTTGTTAGAGTTGAGTTCATCAAGGAGTGATCAAGGAGACGCGCCTCTTTCCCATTGTACCAATGAACATGAATTTAGTGAATATTATGAGTGAATATATAGTAATGGAAGCTGTGTCTTCTCTCCGAGCTTGTATGCTCATCCGGGCTGTGTTTTCTAATCTTCTGGCGTCCTCACTGCTGTGCTCAGTTGCCCACCTAACATAAGTGAACTGATTTTTACGCGTCTATTTCGCGACAACCAAGTTACATGACTATTTTGCATAATTTGAGTAATTCAGTTAAATTTGGAAGCTATGTCTTTCCTCTGAGCTTGCATGTCTATTGGAATTGCGTTTCTGAATCTGGTGGTGTTCTCACTGCCGTGCTCAAAGATTCACCGGACAATCAGTGCTAAGATTTTTTCATCATTTGTCCGAGGTGGGTAATGGCCTCCTATTGCACAATGTAAAATGATGTCTCTTATTAAAAATGGTTTAGATTAAGGTAAGGAAGTCGGCTTTAGACGAATTGACCGCCGCAAGTAGTTGATCAACAAACCAATTTCTCAGTTTGTTGATATATGCCCAGCGCCGATGGGGGGGGGGCTCTCATGATAATAAAATTTAGACGCTGGGCTGCCGAAGGAAAAGAATGGAAGTGGCCAGCTGATGAAGTCAATGATCGCCTTGCCGACGGTGACTTGTCAAATCGTATTTTGCTGATTCAGAAGATAACCCATAACGCTCCGAGCAGTAGCTGCCGCCAACTCTCAAGATTTATAGTTCAAATTGACGTTTTGCTCATCTTAAGCGGTATAAGACACTAAAGAAATAATCCTAATTGTATATTCATAATCGTATACTTGACGTTTGCCGAAGTTCCGCTGCTCATAGTATCGCGTGATTTTACAATCTGGTTGCACGCGAGAGGATTGATCTGATAGTTGATAAGATTTGAAGTGATGACATCAATTTGCTAAAATTTGGGAATATTGAATGAATGTTTTATTTTGAATAGAAATATAGGAAATTGTAAGTGAAGTTTAGTTTTCATATTTGAACTACTATTATGCCTAGGATAAGCAAGAAACCTGCGACAATAGATCACTCGTGATGACTGTCAATATTGTCATGTTAAGTGAGGCGTCAGCTGAATAACACTGATCGCGAGTCTTCTTTTCCATAAAAAAGATTAAGTTGAACACTGTAATAGTGAATATGGATACTGAATTAGGATAAGAGATTAGAGTGACATGCCTTAAAAACACATCCATTATAATGGTTCCCTTGCCTCTTATCCGCTGTGCTTATAATGTGGATTGCTCACAGAGCTGGCACTCTGATCAATGAAAAATTGGAACATTGTAAACAAAATACGAAGAATATTTAAGTAACGCATTCATTTATTATTTGACTTATCATTCACCACCTTTATATAAGCTTCTAAATTTGCAATGTCATAGTGCTTAGTCTCCACTGTCCTGGCAGACGGATTCGCAGACAAAATTATTGCTAGTATTCGCGGATCCTCGCCCCGCAGGTGCTGAATAATATCCTCCAACACGCGGTCGATTTACTCACGGAACACTGCAAGTGTCTGTTCCGTCACACTTCTCCCAAAGCCGATGCGCAGCCATGCAGATTTCTACTAACACTGCTACTACAACGCGGAAGAGACAGCCAGCATTCGCGACTGCTCAACGTCCTCGTCATATCTCCTCACCATTCTATAATTCTAAGCAGTAAGGAAGCTTGACGAAGCATTGTGATAGTTTTAATCTATCTCCAGGCAGAGCACACCAAGAGGAGAAGGGACCAGCAAATCCACTTAAGCCCGCTTCAGGTAAGGCAGTGACAACCCAATCTTCACATTGGCACATTATGCCACGTTAAACTACCTCCCCGCAAACTTTACCAAGTTAGGGAGTATACATGCCAGAATTTAACGCGGCGTGCCTTTGAACGATTGCAATTGTCGTTCTTCTTCACTCTTCAAACTATCGGGGATAGAAGAGGCCTTATTTCTTCCTGAAGACGCTTACCGGACGTGGTTGGCACAAGTTATGCCACCAATGAGAGACTCGTTGGAACAGCCAGTAATCTCGCACCGGCCTTCCAAGCTCAGCTGCAAGTCTCCTCTACCAATTGAGGAGACTCCAGAAGTTCTATATCCTGCTTTGATGCAAGATCTACATCTTGGATTGGGGTGAGATCTTGCACCATTGCCTCTGTCCCTTGTATAAACGCCGAAGCATTCGGCGTTAAAACTTTCGACGCCAGCTGCGTCCTTGACAACCTTCTTTGCGTCGAAAGCGCATGGCAATGAAGCAAGATAGTGTCCTGGAACTTTCAAGTTCTGCAGACCTAGGCACACCTCTTGCTTCAAATTATCCAGATCACAAACCACTTGATTCCCAACTGCAATTGTAATCTTGGGGACGGAGACAGTACAGAATTCTTCCTAATTCAGAGTCTACAATCCAAAGACGTTGCCAGATCTGTAGACTTTGAATTTGGCGCTGCAACCTGGATGCAGCCGTTCCGAACACTACGCGACAAGATGGACACCATCCTTTTCTACAGCAACAAAGGACGTCCAACGACGGAAATAATCCATCTTGTCTTGCCTCTCGCAGACATCTTGCAAGTAGTTTCGAAACAAGCCCGAGCCATGGGACTTGATATCTTCTATCGAAACTCTGCAAGATGATGTATCAAGGGTGCATTTAGTCTTCAGCCTTTTCAATGTTTAAAATGCCATCACTTGAACATCTTCCGCGGCCAGCCTTCTCAAATGGTCATGAAATTCGACCATAAGTTCCTTGTACCACTTTATAGAATCCCACTATAAAACACTCAACTACGACATAAACTTCTTCAACAAGTCATAGTAGGTGCTACAGGCCCACGCGCGTTCATAGTCATATATGTTGTCCACCTTACGCTTTGTCATCTTTCTAATTTATATATGTTTATATAAGCAGAGGTAATAATTTATTTGAAAAGAAAGGAATTCTGAAGGTTTATAGCGTAGTCATTCATTAAACCATAAGAACTTTCCAGAAGCTGACAGTAGCCGATACAAGCTGGAGGAAGCCCAAATTAGATAGCCGATGCCAATATTCATTGATGGAAGCCGATAGAATATGAACTCATGGTGCATAATTCCCGCAAAAAGCGTCTAAGGACCTGACCAGGACCTGGTCCCGGTCAAATAAATTTTGTCAGAAACGGACTGATGGCGTTCGTAAGGAAAATGCTCTAAAGGTTTTCAAAAATTTGCTCATTTTGCAACAGATCTGTCACCTGTAAAATTGTCGTTTCTTCTCTCGTTACAGTGGCGAATGGCTCAAAAGCCTCATATAAATTAATCCTGTTGACAACATCGGTATTCAACGACCGTTACATCAGATTACTAATACGTTGAGGTCCAGACTTATTTCTCCGCGTAGACTTCACCTTACTTAAGATAGAACAAGATCTTCCACTGCTGCAATTACTGATAGTTCAAGTCAGCGCAGTAATTAACGCTTGATAGTAGACAGGTGGAGAATCAGCCAGCTTTGACATATGCATTTCCTTAAGAGCAGATTTTATACCCAGTGGATCGCCTCTTTTCAGGGTGAATCCATGGTAGAACTTGTCTTGACTTTCATAGCACCACGAGCGAATCTCCACAAACTTTCAAGCTCCGTAGCATTCTAATTAAAACTATTCACTGCTGGATTGATACTTTTTATAGGATAAACTGCAGTAAAATCGACTTACGTTGCGATTCAAAGTCGGAAATAACCAAATCGCTAGTCATATTCTATTTGTATATAGTCTGCGCTTAAGATACAATTCATGCAAATACACGATAAGGTCTAGTGTCTCAATTGGCAGAGAGCCCGCCTACGAAGCGGGAGGTTGCGCGTTCGAGTCGCGTCTAGATCATTCTTTTTGAGTTTTTGACAATAGAATTTAAGTTTTCTTGTTTTTGGTTGATTTGAATATACAATTTGCATTTGTATGTCCAAACCGGATGGTGATTTTGACGCGCAAGAGGCTCTCATTACATGTGCAGGTGGAACAGTTTCGCTATCGCTGTCTGCCAAGCGTTTTTCCTTGCGTCTGCGCGCTCGCCAACCTCTTTTATCATGTTTGTACTGTTTCAAACTCCATCAGAGTACCTCTCTCACTTTCACAAACTGATGAATGACAGAACACGTTTGAACAATAAATCAATGCAGTAAGCAAGAATGATCATTAAGTCGGGTATTCAACTGACTGCTCGTACTATTTACCTTTCAATATTCCGCTTCCGGTAAACCCTTTTCAGTCCGTTCAGCGCGACAATGTGTCGCGCCATTTGAATCAATATGCAATAGAGTTTTACAGCTCTCCGCGTGTTGTATTGACTAAGAAGACATCGATAGAATAAACAATAAAATGGCAAAACAATAATCATCCAATTGACTTCGCTATGAACAATAATATAAGTATCACAATACTCATTCCACATCCTGAGTCTTTACTGAGGCATCATCAGACGCGTAAATAGAGTCAGCCATCTACCACACCTGCAGAACATTGTCTTCGGCCACACTACCAAACACCCAAGGATCATTCAAATTCCACCCGAAATCGGAAACTTTACTGGTATGACCACCGTGAATGAACATCAACTCTGGAGGACCGTCCTGAGCATCTTCTTCAGAGAGCTCCTAACCAGTTCTACTCAAATCCCAAACATGGATTCTCCTGTCAGCACTTGAACTGGCCAGCACCGTCTAGTCATGTGGAGACCATTGCAACTGCAGGACATCCTTCTAATGAGACTCCAGGGTGTGTAGACATTTGCCCAAGTTTCGGAGATCCCAAATCTTGCACGTCTTGTCCGATGAACCAGTTGCCAGGATAAACTCTGTAAATGGATTAAAATCCACAGAATTCACCTCCATCTAATGAGCCACCACAGACTGGCTAGGACTAGAGGAGGAGTCCTTGTTTCTAGTATCCCAAATCATCAGCTTGCCATCATCGCCAACGGAGGCAAAGATGGAATCATGCTCATAATGCCAGGCAACATCCTCAATAACATCAGTGTGAGCCTTGAACGTTCTCAATGGCTATAGAATCTTGGACTCTTTCGAGTAGCCAGTAATATCCCAGTAGCACACAGTTTGGTCCTCGGAGCAGCTGATGATGTGACCCTTATTGATATGATTCCAAGATAGACCATATCCCTCTTTAGTGTGGCCCTTCAAAATAATGTCTGGATTAGCAGCGACATTACCAGCAGATGGTTGCAATGGATGCTTAGTGTAGTCAAAGACCAGTACATCACCGCCAACAGAGCGTGTGGCAATGAGACAAGAGTTTTGTGGCATGTAGCGAGCACGATTAATCTCACCATCATGAGGGATACGCTGAGTAATCTAGATCTTACACTCTGCACCAGCACCATATCCACCAATTTCCCCACTCTCCTGGTCAAACTTTCTAGCATCAATTTCAGAATTCTCGTTTGGCAGCAGACAGTTGGCAATCTGCAGATAATTCTACTCTCCGTCTGCAGTATGGGTGCCCAAAATCATTCTGTGCACACTGTAATCCTTGTCTGGTTTACTCTCTACATCTGGCAGCCACTGGAATGTCAAACTTGGCCATTCGAGAGCATGAGTTACCACCAGATCGTACAAGTATGGACTGTTCTTCTTCCACACTTTGTACTCTTCATTTATCACCTTTTCATCCACATCATCAATAATCTCCACTTGTTCGTTCGTCATACTGCTTAAAGATGGTGTCTTTCTTGTTGCTAGTTATCTGCTGTAATTATAATTTAGCTTTAGACACAAAATGGTAAAAGAAAGAGTTAAATGTTTTCAATTAAAAAACGCGCATTAAATTAAAGGCGATCGAAACAACAAACGAAACTTCTCTTAGCGCGTCTGTCAGGCAATATCCTTCTCACGCGTTTGCTTGCTCTTGGAAAGTCTTTTATTCCTTTTGCGGATTCTCTTCGCTCGCTCAACACTATTTCGAGGCTCCACATTTTTCTCGCGTTTTCTTCCATCGCGAAGTGCCGTTGAAACTTTATCATCGTCTTTGTCGTGCTGTCAATCAACAAAAGTTGTAAGGCTAAGGTTCGTGCGTTTTCCGCCAATCTATTTTTCGCGTTTATCGTTCAGTAATCAGCCAACTAAAACATTGAGGGAAAAGAGATCACTATTCTTTGCAATTACCATCAAACCACATATTAAAAATGGCCACCTCATTAAATACTAAGCCGATTGTGAAGAAGCGTACAAAGAAATTTATTCGCCACCAGTCTGACCGTTACGCAAAGGTTGACTAGAACTGGCGTCGTCCAAAGGGTATTGATAATCGTGTTCGTCGTCGCTTCAAGGGACAGTATCTGATGCCAAAGATTGGTTATGGATCCAACAAGTTGACGCGTCATATGACTCCTAATGGATTCTACAGGTTCCTCGTGCACAATGTTGAGGAGGTTGAGGTTCTGTTGATGCACAAGAGAAGATATGCTGCAGAAATTGCACATGGTGTCAGCTCAAAGAAGCGGGTTGCCATCTTGGAGAAGGCCAAGGCTCTCGGTGTTGTTGTATTGAACTCTGGTGCCAAGGTGCGTAATCAGGAGACTCACTGATCTTTTAGTGATTATAATGATAATAATATACACCTGTTGACTGCATCAGTATTAAATATACATACTCACTCATAATAATAATTGGTTATCTTTGGCTTTTTATAAAAAGAAATTGTTATGCTACTATTATGAATTTATTCAACTTCTTTAATCTCAGTCTAAATTATACTTTACCTAGTATCAGACATTCATCTCTTTTCTTTAACCAACAGCTGAAGGAATATAAAGGCAACAACAATAAATACTATGAACATGTACACCAGAGAAAATACATCAGGCCAAAAGTTGTCCTTGTTGAAGCCAAATGTCTTAAGGATAACAGTACCGGGCACTTGGATTGGAATTCCCACTTGCTTATCTGACAGCGATATATCAATCAGCTCATTGACAATCAAAGCTTCGAAAGCAAAGTTGTAGAATGACAAGTATGGAAGCCACTAGAATGCTGGGTGGATATTGTCTTTGTTCAAAAGGAATCCACCAAAAAGCATACTAAACAGCATCCACATCACCGCGATGAGATTAGCTAAAGATAAATGATTACCACACAGAACAGCAATGACTAGACAGATACCGGCAGCGGTGAGATTGAACAGAACAAGCACAAGCAGAAACTTACAAAAGGTGTACGCGGCTGGAGTAAGGCCAATCATGTAATAACTGATGGCGCCTAGTAGAACAGGTGGAATGACACGGAGCGGCAGAATGTCAAATATGATCTTGGTGATAAAGTACACGCCCACACCATAGAATCCAGCCGACCTCTCGCGCACAAACAGAGCCCTCTCCTTACTGAACACTTCCAATGAGCTTAACGATGAAAATCCAAACACAGCTAGGATAAAAAAGAACACGCCAAGACGGTTCTAAAATCCGCCCAAGTCGTCTCGCACCTGCCAGAATAGCAATCCACTCAGCACAGCCAAGAGTATAGCAATTCCATAATGACCATACATCAAGAATGGATTCCGGTAAAAGTTGATGACTGTGCGCCAAGATAGGATTTTAAACTGCTCAAAGAATCCAGGCTTGGATTAAGCAGACACCGCAGTGGGTCTAGTTAAGCGAATCAATGAGTGCCAAACAGTAATCAGATGGTCTTTAACTGTACTCGATGACTCTGATGATGGGAGAGTAGATATTAGCAGCTGATCATCTTCATCTAAAGGTTGATCCAGCGGCAGTCTACCATTACTGACTGATGTTTACTCCTTCTAGGTGAGTAGCGGAAGAGAATCTGATAATTCACTGTCATCGTCACCACTACCATTCAATTTGGCCTTGCTCATATTCTTACGCATTGTAGAGTACCGTGGACCATTGCTCTAATCCACATCTATCTATTCCGCGTCACTTTCATCACGATCACTATTCCTGGCGCTACGTAGCACTTGGTGGATCTCATCTTTCAACTCTTTACAAATCTAACTAGAGTAAAACGAGTCCACAAGCTTATACAAGTTGGGGCGCATCATTGATAAATCTGTCATATCGGCAAACTGAGGCTTAATGTAGTACTGAGACATGTCATTCACTAGCGGCTAACTGACACCATCACCAGGACTCTTCACATTAGACTGTGTTACCGCAGATGCAACGTAACCTCGACTAGTTATATCAATCAGATAGTCGGCTATATTGCAGTTGGTAGGACATTTCAATCCAATTTCTTTCAAATACTTTTCGACAATACTATCACCAGATTACACAAGCGCTTCAATAGCAGCTTCATCTGCCAGCTTCTTCTCAGCCAGGAGTGAAGAACTCAGCGATGACTCGCTCTACAACCTTCCACTGTAAACCATATATCCACCTTCACCTAGTAAAAGCAGACGGTCAAACATATTAAATATATCACTACGAGGCTGATGTAAACTCAATACAATAGTTCTGCCATAGTTCACAGCCAACTTTTTTAAATTGTACACTACAGAGAACGCGTTATAACTATCAAGACCACTAGTAGGCTCATCCAGATAGAGAAGCGATGGGGATGGAATGGTCTCCAGAGCAATACTGACACGACGGCGCTCACCACCAGACAATCCTCTTGAAGAGGAACCGTTATCACCTCCACCGCCACTTCCTGACGAGCTAAAGAAACTGGATAAAGATGAACTGCCTCCAACTCTATTATTAGCAATGTGTTCAATGCCCAACTCTGCCAAAACGTCCCTGACACGTCGAACTTTCATTTCGTAACTCATTGACCTGGGCAGTCTTAGCAATGCACTGCAGAGCAAAGTTTCATACACAGTGAGTGTTGGAAGCAAAGAATCCTCTTGGTCAACGTATCCTGTAATCTATTTAAATTCAGCTCTGGTTGGAGTCTTGTTGTTAATGTACAGATTACCAGTAACTATTCCCTTCTTGGGTTTGCCTGCAAGAATATCTAGACAGGTAGTCTTTCCCGCACCACTGGATCCCATAATAGCCATCATTTCGCCCGGTTTAACACAACCATATATTCCGCGGAGTACTCTCTTTCTAGAAACTGTAGATGACGAAGATGAACCAAGATTATTGCCAGTTATCTCGTAACAAATGTTCCTAAATACCAAAGTAGCTGGCAATCTATGACCTTACATAATCTCCTTCTCCAACTACCGCGCCCGCTCCTCCTCTTCTCTAGACTCAAACTCACTACCCACCTGTCTGTACAACCTCTCACGCTCCATCCTCCTAATGCTCCAGTAGATCAAGTATCCAGTCAGGAGAAACAGAATAACAGACAAAGCAATCAAAGTTGAAATCTTGGTCCAATCAGCAGGCTTGGCAGGTACAACATAACCAGGAACTTCAGACTGGAAGAGACACTCTCCAGAATCACATTGCAACTCAATAACAGGATTATTTCCAAGTAAAAGTCCCAGCGAATCTCTCAGTCCAGGCTCATCAAACTCACAATTATATGGACCATCAGCATTACGAAATCCATCTGGCTTCTTGCAAATCAGACTGGCGGGACCCCTAACCAAATCATCAAATACACCTTGCAAATCAACATCCACTCCGTCGTAAATCCCCTTTCCACACAGAAGCTCGTCGTGAATACACTAGCAGTCAATATTCTTACACAAACCACCCGTGACATTATATCCATCCACTAGCTACTGTTAATCAAACTCACAATCAGTCATGCGGCAATAGAACGATTCACGATCATCCAACCAAAACTAAAATCTGCACACATTGGGAATATTATCAGGAGCTTTGGGCTGCACATCACAATTAAATGATGCATAGGCATGTTTACCATCAAGCATATTCTTGAGAGCCACATTAACTATTTGACACTGCTGATAATTACTATGCACGGGAATGGCTCCCTTGTAGCAGGTTGCATTCTAACCCGCGATTCCTTCTGGATCTAGAAACTTGGTACACACATTATCATTCTAACAAACCTGGCAATTAACACCGGACCATCCATCGTTACACTAACACTGTTTCCCGCGGCTGCCATCCAGAGGGAGAGGAGTCCGGTCCTCTGGCGGCATGTCCAGCGATCCGCACAGAGGCAATCTGCAGTCATCTGATCCCCATCCAGTAGGACAAATACACTTTCCATTCGCTTTGGAACACTCTGCATGTTGTCGGCACTTGTTATCAGTCAGCATACAATTGAAGCAGTTACAAGACCCATTGCCTTCCAATGATTCCACAATCTAGCTTAGTAGTACCACCACAGTAATCACAAATACAACTAAACTTTGTCTCATTATTCTTTTTCAAAGTACTAAATTGTCGATACCAGTCAAGATGTCAATTTCAAATTTAAATCCAAGTAGATATACTCAATCGCTAGTAATAACAGAAATAAGACGATTATTAATAATGAATGAATGACTGTGATGATGATGTTGTTGTTATGATGAGACAGACAAATGAGAGAAGAGGCCGAATCAATCAGGAAATATTTTTCCCGCCGACAACTTCCAATAGCTGGTGACTACATTACAAGTGCACAGCGAGAATCATTGCCGAACAGTGCCACGAATAGAAATATCTGTCAGCGTTACGGTTGTCAGGGAAATTATGCGCCCAGTTTACGCGTATAGTACTAAAAGATGTAATATCTCATTTACTGACAAAGTAATAAGAGTGTTGTATATTAAATTTATAGTTCTTTTTCATTTCACTCTTAATGCTACACAGTAGCAGTTAGTCGAAATCAAATTCTCTCTTTCAAATCCCAATTAGAAACTTTACTGATTAAACAACAATATCAGTTCTATAGCTTGTACTTATCGCGAATAAGTATGATTAGAATTGGTACATTTCTTTTATTAGTTGTCTTTTAGATTTACGCCACAGTTATGAATGCAGAGAGAGTAATCATAGTGGATGGTGATGTTTAAGTGGTCAATGTTCATTATGGTCAGATTAATAATGTTTCAGTACACGGGTACGACACATAGTACGATTTGAAAAGTTAAAAGTTGTTTGACTGTCAAGTAACATGGCCTTCAGTGTATCCTTCAGAGTGCAAATGGTAAATAGACAACACTTAATCCAATAATGCTAATTTACGAATTTACTGTAACTTTACTGGTATTCCTACTAAGTTAAAGTCGCTTTAGTAACATGAGTATGTTCCTACTAGTATTCGCTGTTATTCCTATGTATTTGGTGTAATTCCTCGATTCGTTGTCCCGTTCATAGTGGCTCAGTTAATCCTATTTGCCTTAGGGTGGGTATCCTTTGATCGTGTCATCTGGCCTCAAATCATCAAAATCATCTCCAAGAATCACACTGATTGAAACCTCTAAATAAGATTTTAATTAAAATAATTTAATACACATTCAATTACTAAATGGCTTAGTGTTGTAACAAGTTTTCATCATTTCAGTTAGCAGGTGGGGAACGTCACAGTTGAAACACGCGCCGTTGTTGCGAAGGGAACGATCACTCTCATTGTACACAGAGTTGAGTACGTCTCTCACCACACAAGCCTTCTTTCGCAGCGGATCCACTAATTTTGAGCATTATCCAGACAGCGAGGCTCTAATCTCTGTACATAGTAGTTTCCTACATCTTGTGTTTTGATCTTTAACTGTGTTACCTGTGCCAGATTCACCAATGCCGCCTGTCATTGACACCGCTTACAAGTAGGTGGCATCAAACGCGTGTACCAACTCATGATGAAGCGTGCTCTTTAAATCTTTACGATACTCTGCCTTGTGTGAAGATGTTCGGTCATAAAGTAGATGCTTATCTTTGTATTGGGAATCCAATCGACTTATGTTATCTGCGCATAGAACCACTCGTCTATTGTGACTATCATAATAGCCTTTCGAGCGGAAGTGGTCATCAGAATCTGCGCATTAACGACACGTTACACCGCCCTTCAATCCATGATGATCACTCAGTTTGATCCACCTAAGAAATGCTTTGGTGTCTTCCTCTTTGAGTAACTGACTAAGTATTTCAGTACATTCATCCACCTACATTGTAATTTTTACACGACAGTTTGCAGATGATAAGAGAAATTTGATCTTAAAATAATCACTAAAGCATCAAAAACATGCAAGAATAAAATTTTAAACTACGTTAATGTTAGACAGTATAGTAAATGCTTATTAGATTAATGTCATAGATAAAATCTTTTGCGATCAACATCCATGTCAGGTTTGCGCAAGAACTCATACTCACCATTCTTCAAGTCATAAACTCCCTTCTGCAGAGCATCCAATCTAAGAGTGAACCGCGGACCAAGTTCTTACAGCCTCACCTTCGCACGGTCCTCTTTTGGTGTAGAATCTTCTTGCTATTAAGAATTATCTTATTGAACGCCGCTGCTACTGGACACTGCCTTCTACTCAAATATGTATCTATGTCTTCTGAAAAAGATAAAATCACGCTAGTTATGGAAAGTGGCAGCCTGTCTTCCCATAAACTACGGGACATGCGGGAACAGCGATGCAAAGAACCTACCAACAAACCTGCCTAGACGCGTATTAAAGTTATTCATAATCAGCTCTGGCTTGTGGGCAGTGGCGCGACCATGCCCTTATATCTCCTTTGATAATCTCACGTTAGAGAGTCTAAAGTATGCTGAAGGACCATCAGGTAGATGGATCAGAATCATGCCGCACATCTTCTTACGATGTCGGTCTTCTTCCACCACAATCAGATTATTATATCCGCGATCTACAGCAGCTTTGCAAATATCATTGATAGTGTAGAATGCACCAGATTTAGTATGAGACTTGTGTGATGGACGTTTAACAAACTTTGCCTTGGGGAATATCGACGGAAGATCTTTACCGGCAAACGCGTAAGTTCTCTTGGACGGTCGTGGCGACGTTGTTATCAAGATATTCGGCTCTTGCTGAGTGCGCGGTGAGGACGTGCCAAAGTACGCGGAAAACTCATCCTGCTCCTCTTCAGCCAATAGCTCTTCATCCGCCTGCTCAAGCATACTCTCATCCTTCCTACGCATAGACTCTATCGTGTTTTGCTTGTGCTAGCTCAGCCTCTTCACTCTCAGACTATCATCCTCTTATTCTGCCTTTTTGCGACGCTCCTTCATCTTTTTCTTCAATGAGTTCATCACAATCTTATGCTTGGTATACATCTCTTATCTCTTCATCTTGTTCTTTACATCCGGGATACCCTTTTCTTACTCTTGCTTTAACTGCTCCTTCTCCATTCTATACTACTATACTATATATTTGTTTAATTGATGAGCTTATACGACCTCTGATTATATTGTAATGAAAACACTGCAAAACGCCGTGAACCTTGACTATTGAAATGAAAAAGTTGAAAACAACAATGATCAAAAGACGGCTATTTAACATTTATATTTACAACTTTATCTCATCATTCAAATTAGAAAACTCTTTGTAAGAATCATTAGTAAGATCATCAAATCGCAAACTTCGATGCCATCTGAGTAGTACCTGGACACGACCACGGTCTTACTTTGGCTTCTTGTTGAACTTCGAATATCGCCTGGTCCAGACTGGAGCGACGCGACTGCAAAGATTCAAACTGATCTTGAGAGCATCGATCGCCTTGAGGATTGAATTTATTGGCCAACTGGTACTCCCAAGTGTACTCGAACGCTACTGAATCTTCGCTGTGGAAGGACTGATAAGATGCCTCACTGTCGTCGCTTTCAACAGAACAGGATCTTGTTCTAATCTGCGCCATAACAATAGGCCAGATGATTTTCGGTTCAAACGAGGCAACGACTACCTTGTCCTCTGGCGGTGGATGAACAACAATGATCGGGATGTCAGGACGTTTTTTAGAATCAACGACGACGACTTGGCTCAAAGGAGACAACTCTTCCTGTTGAGCAGCACGGGAGGCCTTCTTGGTGCAGAATACGCGTCTCATAAACTTAACAACCGACTTCAATGGAGATGGCAATTTTACGCGGAACATTGCACTGGAGTTTAAACTTTTCAATTGATTTTGAATCGATATGTATGTGTGGGAAACCAAACTTAGACTAAATAGAAGTAAAAGAATATTATGTACCTTCAGCTACTTTGATGCAGCCACACTGGGGTCCTGATAAGCTGAAACCTTGTGATTGCACCATCATTAAAGCTATTTTTCAATCATATCTGAAATTCCTTAGTTACCTTTGGCAGCATTTTACACGCTCATTGATAATTTAGCAGAAATAGTGTAAATAGTTTATCATCATAGTTGAATGAAAGCTGGATAAGTACGTTCCCAATACTAAAGATCAACATTCATACCTTTACAAGCACCTTTGATTCAAAAGCCGTTACAACAACTAACGAGGTCGCTTAGTTAATTTCTCTCTGCCTATCAGCGCAGAGAATTATATCGCGCGGCGTGAAAGATTCACTTTATAAATCTCAAATCGTAAAAAAGTCATGACACAATCCTTATAGTAGTTCCCGCTGGTAATCAGCGGCCATGTTGTGAAAGGCTTCGGACGGGGAAGTAAAGAGTTGGGCATACCGACGGCTAATTTCCCCGATGACGTTGTGTTATCAAAGTGTTCACAACTGGAGAACGGTATTTACTATGGCTGGGCCACTGTTGCCGATGCTATTTCCGATGATAATGGTTAATTATCTGACTCTATTCAATAACATAATCATGTCGAAGCTGACACCTTAAGCGATAGAGTATATCCGATGGTCATGTCAGTCGGCTGGAACCCGTACTACAAGAATGAAAAATAATCAGCGGTATGATGTAATCTTTAAATAATCTATATGTGAATGTGAGATGTGGGGAGTGTAGGAAGTGCATATTATCCATAAGTTTGATAATGATTTCTATGGTCAGCTGTTGACAGTGGCAGTTCTCGGTTACATTCGACCTGAGCGAGATTTCGAATCGCTGGACGCGCTGATCAAAGAGATTCACTCAGATATTGAGACTGCATAGAGACTGCTTAAGAGTTAACAAGATTAAAAGCGTCTTATTTATCGTAATTGATTTTAGAATGTAAAATGTATGCATTTACACCATCTTTATTTTCATTGTCATTATGGTTTGGATTTATGAGGTACTTCTGAAAATGCCAAAACAATCAATCAAAAGAGACTCCACGGTTCACCAAGAGGCATGGCAGTTAGAAGTACTTATGGTAGCATGGTAAGTAGTTGCTCTTTCAAGACATCATCATCACATTCCACAATCTCTAGAGACTTTAAATCAATTTTAGCTGTGCCGAATCTAGTCTAGACTTCTGCAGTTTATTACTCTTGGTCAATTAGAACAGACTCTTCATCTTCCTGCGATTTATTAAAGTGCGCCTTCAAACACTCGTGCACAAACTTAATCTTGTCCTATGGAGTTGATAAATACTGATCCGTATTGAGTGGCATTATACAGTCATCTACAGCCTTGTTATGACACTTATCACTACCATTATGATCTGTATGATGGTGATGGTGATGATGATCCGATTTTGTCAACTTTACAGAGACTGGGTGACTTTCAATTTTAAAGATAAGAGCCATTACAGCATCAGCCAGTATATCATTGAGAAGACTTCCTTCCCATTCCAGCAAAAGTTGACCCTGTGTATGTTATCGCACTTCAACCGCATCCAAGACTCGTAGCGCTTTTGGTTTATTACTCTAATCGTGGTCTGAAGGAGAATCTTAGGAACTACCGTCAGCGGAATTACAACGGCCAAACGCAGCTTCCAAGTGATGTTAAAGCAACGAGAATGTTCCATTATATGCAATAAACTGCCGTTGCAAGATCATTGTAGACTTCACTTCTGTGAATTCAGCCAAATCTTCACTATCAAGCAAGTGATATTGGAACTGCTTATTCACCAAGATACCAGACATTCGCTACCCCTCCTGAGGTGGTTATGCCACAATACTACCAATAGCTTTGGCCATCTTCTCACCTCGAAAGTATAACTCTACAGCCTCAGCATTCTTGGGAGACCAAATTTTCATATCTCTCCGTAAAGAAGCACTAGCTTTATTGCCTGAATACTTATCTACAAGAGCATGCTTAAGACGCATCATTTCGTGCTGTTCACCATGAACCAGCACCAGATTCACAGGTCGCATCTCATCAATAAACTCACTATTCTATGAGTAATCAACGTGAGCACTGAATGAAATATATTCAACCTTCAGTCTTAGAGGCTGCCGTTTTCCATCTCTTGTGACCACCTCATCAGGTTGTAGTAGAATAGACTTGGCTAGAGTGCCTTCCACCACATAGCCCGGTATAATGACTCCATTCCTCTTATCGCCGCACCATCTGTCAAAGAGCTCCCTTGATAAGCCACTCTGCAACATCGCAGGGGACGCCATCATTACACAAGGGCCATTATCATCGAATTAATCGATAGACTTCAAGTTGCTGATATGTCTAAATACAAATGGATTAACTCCAGATGCAAATTGCTACTTGATCTTGTTATTCATCATCCCGATGTACGTCTGATACACAGCCATACACTTCTTTGCGAGGGCGGAAGCGTAATAGATTGGTATTGATTGAAGATCTGGTCGAGACTGCCAGTGCTCATCCAAAATAAGCAGCAATTCCTATGCGCGCCCCAAAGCAAAAGCTGGTATTAAACATCTACCACCACGCTATACAATCTCCTACACCAGACCGGTGAATCGCTTCTCTCTGGTGCCACGCGGTTCATTAGTCTACACACCATAAGTGGACTCGCAAATCATGACATCCGGTATTAGATGTGGCGGTCTCTCTGCGGCCATCAAGTGCCTATCCTCTTCACGCGAGTAATCTCCCGTATAAAATATCTTTGTGCCAGCGATTTCAATGACAAACATTGCAGCACCCAGGACATGACCTGCATTGTACGCCGTGAACTTGATATCTTCATACTCTATCGTCTAATGGAAATCTATAGTCTCTATCCTCTCGTAACTCAATGCTAGATCTTGCTCATTATACAGCATATCCTCATCATCCTGGTTACTGGTGCTAACACGAACAAAATCAGACAATAACCACTTATAAATGGCCTTTGTGGGATGTGTCATGTACACTTTTCCTTTAAATTAAGTCTTCTACATAAAGTATGGCAGTGATGCAGCATGATCTAGATGGAAACTACAATAAACAATAAGACCATAATAGACATGCTAATAGTAAGTATACTTTTCATATAATAATGGTGATAACTTACTGTGATATTAACAAGAGATCAATAGATGCAGGATCTATTTCATCAAAGAACGGCAATGCGCTAATACCGTTATACGCCGGGTGTATTCCACAATCAAGCATAATATTCTTGCCTTTATACTGCAATACTATACAACTTCTTCCCACTTCTTATCCACCTCCAATAGGCATAATACTCTACACACACGCACATACTTATTTAGTTGATGTACACGCGGTAAAGTTATCAATCAACTTGATAAAATCACACATCATACCAGCATATCTTTTGAGACTGATCCAACAGCAGCTCTCTTCATATTTAATTTATTATTAAATTTCAGAAAGTGATATTAAAAAGGAATCCAGTTAATATATAGTAACAATAATAATAATAATAATAATGACAAGTGTTAAAGATGGAACACAACGCAAAGAGAAAAGGAAGGTTTTCGCCGCGCTTAAAGTGCATCGTTTGATTAGAAGGATACTATGAACACACACACGATGATGATAGACTTAATACAATGTAGAAACCTGAGATACTTTAGCTGAACAAATAATAATAAAATTAGTGTATTCAATATGATAAATAATCATAAAAATCACGCATCGTCATTGTTGAAGAGTTCGTATAGCATACGAATGAGCAGCCATTGACGCACCCGTTCCACCCGACATCCACGCATAACAACCCGGCTCAGCGTACCTTCACTCAGCGCCAGTGCTTCTTGCTCCATTACTCGCAGAGTCTCTGATCGCTTATGTCTCCGGCCACGGTCCCAAGAGGCAGTCTTGACTTGTACATATTCCACCTACTAAGATTACTATTACTATTGGGGACTACGCAAATTCTACTAACTTGATTCAGACTAGGACTAGCTTTGCGATGTTTGACCGCTGTTGGCATTATTTAAAGAATTAACAAGAGACCTCCTTCTGAGATGTAAAGGTAATAGACCATCATTGGGGTGCTTCTTATCCACAGGACTAGTGACAGATGATGCAGCCGGAGTGGTGTGTACACTACTATTCAAACTCTTGTTCGGACTCGATGCTGCACTAGAAAGACTAACACCACCTCTACTGTACTGGCGAGATATATTCCTGGCCACAGATACAACACGCTCGTCAATCTCCAGAGCCTCCAACTTTTACCAAAATCCATCATTCGGTCTAATCCATGGCCTCTATCTAAACACCGTGGCAAAAGCTTCAGCTAAAGTCATGGGACCATTAGGTATAAGACACTACTCAATAGATAGATCGTGTCGCGACAGTTTGTCTTACAAAATTGACAGTTTCTGATGACAATTGCCAGAATCTGAGCCTCCAACCACTTGAAGTCTAATAAATTACAACGTAGAGGTCAAATCTAAACAGTTATAGCGCGTCATGAGATACGCCAAGACTACGGTTGCACTTCTAGACACTCCTCCATAACAGTGAACGAGAACCTTCTGCTTCTGTGACTATAAAGACGCAATCAGAGCAGACGTGACTTTAAATAGAGATTCTATAGGTGAATGAGAAGCATCTTCAATCTCAAAATGGTGAATATGAAATTGCTACTCGGCTTGCTTACTGTTCAGTCTGTATATAGTGTATGGCGGGCATTGTCTTTTGTTGCTGGCAGTTGATCTCTTACCTGAAGTAGAAGATGTTACATTTGATACTAAAGATCCACCACCACTACCACTACCCCCAGTCTGTGACAGTGGACTGGTTAGTGGAGAGAAGAGTTAAGGCTCAAACAACCAATCAGTACCATGACTTTACTCTTCCAATTCCCATAACTCTTTATGATCGTCCAGAGCATTAACAAATGACCCTCTACCACTCTGCTCAGGATCCAAAATCAGAGGATACTCGCCCAGCGATAGGATGTGGCAAATCCCATTCTATTCCAATTCAGAGAGACGCGTAGACTGAATGCCACCCAGATAGAGAAAATCTGGAATTATAGCACATGGAGGATCATCATTAGTGTTTCCATTCAGAGCCACTTGCAATGATATCTGAGACGCTGTAGCATTTCTAGATGGATTAGCAAGCAAACTTGTATTAGCATTACCGGTAACGGGCGAGTCACTATCAGTAATATCCAAAGACTCTGCAATCTTGATAATATCAGCGGGTATACTAGAGGTGAACATGAACGGATACTACGATTTAAAGGCAGATTTACCTCCACGCAAGTACTTGAACCACCTGGCTTTAAATTTCCCAGTCACGGACGAAGATCCATGCCTTCTACTATCCGAGGTGAGCTTCTCCACCTGTTTGATCATCTTTACAAATGTTATCGCTGGGCAATTTAATGGCTGAGAAGATTCACTTTAAACAGCGGAAGATCCATTCTAATTATGAAACTATTCTACATGACCATTATGATTAGGAGTCGCATCGGAGGATTTAGCAGCACTATCTTGTGTCAAATTGTCGCAAATAACAACGAAAGGACACTGAAGATTACTGAGTAGAGATCGCAGTTTCGTGTGACAAGTAATAGAATAGATAGCAGAACCAGGACTAGGCATGTCATACAACTACTGGCCAAGATCGCTGAGCTGATAAGAACCATAAATACACGCCGTACCAAGAGCATCAACATCCTCACCATTATTATCCACAGATCGCTACAGACTCAGATCGATCAAGAGCACATCCAAGAATCTATACCGCAACAGATACATCAGATCAGCGGGTGAGAGAGAAGTTTCCTCAACATCTTGCAACTGCTACAACTGAGGTTGCTATTATTGTACATGAGATGGAGAACCAGCACTTACTCCAACCATTTCAGTTATTATTAAGTGCAATTATACGCAAAGAAGTTGTAAATTAGGTACAAAATGATGCGGTTGCGAAGGAGATGCTTAATTCAACAGCCAAGCAGCCTCGTCCGCGCGGATACAAAAGTAGACGCAAGTCTTGAAGTATGAAAGCAAAAGCGTACAAGAAACTGGCGAATTGCTAAAAGGAGAGAGAGTCAAGGAGAGAAAGACGGAGAGAGATCACACGACGGGACTGATCAAATCATAACAGGAGTGAGCGATATATCAGAGAAACGAGACTAGTCAGCAATCGGACGCCACCCTTTTCTCTTAGATCTATCTTCATCATTAATCATTAAAGAATAAATATTCAACTGAGTTATAAAATACAAATTTAATAATTATTGAACATACTGAAATGAATTAAAGCGATCAGTAGCATTCATGAGTCAGAGAGTTGATCATTGCCAGCAGCAGGTTTCGCCTCCATCTCTTCATCTTCAGTCTGTTCAAACTCTGACTCGTCCAGCACATCATCAATGGCATCGTCAAAGTCTACAAATTTTTTCATAATTTTAAATGCGTGTACTTATCCTCGCTTCTTCTTATCTGAGCTGGAGTGAGCCTCATCATCATCATCAGTTTTAAAGTACGCATAAAATTCCATCAGCTCTTCTTCATTATGAATGTAATAACCGAGAAGCATTGACGGATCGAGTCGCGATATATCCAGGCTTTTGGGTACGCGTTGACTATAAGTAGCCAAGTCAGTGTCAGTCATTGAGCCATCCTTAGATAAAGATACAGCATCTTGTACATAATGAGGGTCCAAATATAAAAGATTGTCCCTTGTTTCAAGTCCCACAAAATAGAATGCAGAATTAGGTTTACCTCTACACCTTACTTTAAATTATGAGACCATGAATAATGAAATGTATGAAATATATTCTTACCCAGCAATACCGACAGACCATCGACAGGTCAGACACAATCTTATGCTATCATGATAAATCTAGTTGACTTGATCAATGCCCAGTCTAGTAGGAACAAGCACTAGGAGTGAATTGCCATCTTGAATGACCCCTGACATTTAATCCAAGTATAGAGTAGAATCTTGAGATATAACAACTCGGAGTTGCCTTTCTTATGAAGCATTATCCTTCTTGTTATCATTGTCAATATCTAGACCTGAATTGCAAAGGTGTTTGAGAACATTGGCGATAGTTGATGGTCCATGCCATGTACGCTCAGCTTTGCCATAGTACTATGAAGCGACTGCACACAAGTTTTAAATCGAATACTGAGATGATGTAGTGTCCAAGAACATTCTAATAACTTGGAGACGTGCTTCAGATTAATTTCTGTCATTTAGCATTTTGAATCTCATCTATAAAGCTCTAGCCATAAGCATTTGACCGCAGCGTATCATACATCCCCATCCGGCATCGCTGTCAAACTGTGAACCACCCAACATCTACCGCCGATATGAAATGTATATTATATCTTGAAACTTTCCCACTAGCTTCGCTGGCCACCTAGTGTCCTAGTCACTTTCCTCATTGAGAAATAATTCATCAAAAAGCATCAGCTATTTCACAGAGGAAGATGATGAGGTGTACGTCCAGAACTAGTGGGAGGCCTAGCTTCAGCTGTCTATAGCACCCCGAACAGTCGCTTTAATGTTCTAAGACACACCATCCATCCACTAGCGCATAGCTTCTGTTTTATTTTATTATTGCGGAGTTTCTTCAGACATATTCAATTTTGATTTCTATCTAATTCAAAGTATTCTTAGTATATTCTATATACGCTGTGTAGCGTAACTGTCAAACGTTGAATGAGATGAGATGAAAAACTTGGCGCGTTCAACTGAAAGGTCGCTGCTTAAAACACTTTAATGCTTCAATAGAGTAAAATCAAAAGCATATTGTGCCTAAATAAAAACCAAAAAAACAATGCAAGAATATCAATAGAATCTAGATTTGGATAAATTCTACTCTATTAATCCCGTTATTCTCGCTCAACATTAACATCATCATTGTCAAAACTGGTTCATCGGTGGTCGCGCCAACATGGTGACGCCTGGTCGCGCAATCATACCAGGACCCATCATAACTCCAGTCTAACCAGGTGGCATCATCATTTGTCCGGTCATCATTTGCTATTACTATTGCTGCTGCATCATTTACTACTACTGCATGCCATTATTAGGCATCATTCCCGGTGCGGGATTGTAAAAGGTCGAATCCTAGTTGGCATCTCCAACGATAGTCTTGTCAGACATCTTGGTTCCTCTAGCGCCAGCACCGACCAAAGTAGCATCACTTGAACCTCCACTATTAGCCCCACCGCCGATCAAAGTCTCTTCTCCTTACTACGACTTCATTCCACCACCCATACCGCCAATCATACCGTCAGGCTATTCGACCATTCTAGATTTAAGATCGATTCTGACACTGATGCACCTAGCATTATCCTCAGTGGCACCCTTATAATCTACACCAAACTATATCACATCACCAGGCTTCAATCTATACGGTTTACTCTCTTTACCCGGTTCACTCAGACGCATAGCATTCAAGAATGTACCAGACTATGATCGCGTATCTCTAATGTAAACCTCGCCATTAACGCTCCAAATCTCGGCATGATTTCGACTGATCACCTTACTCTTGAACGTGATCATCTCATCAGACTGCGGCGCACTACCCACAAATCTACCAATTTTCAAAATAGATACCACTGGCTTCTCGATAGGCGAAAATTTCTTGTTATCAGGAGTCATGATTATAAAAGTGACTGGCTGATTAGATGGCACCTTCTTATTTCCACCGCCTCCGCCACCGGCAACAAGCGTCGAGTTGGTATCACCCTGACCGGCAACCAGTGTGGTGTTGTTAGCAGATTATCCATCAGTAAAAGTGCTTTGAGTAGATCTAGCAGATGACACTTGAGGCTGTGGCATTCTGGCCTACTATTGCATATTCTATTACATGGGATTCATAGCCTAATTCATCATTGCCGGAGCCTATCTAGTCTGTGATTGTGCTTACTGTTGCTATTACTACTACTGCATCATTTACTGCTGCTATTGTAGTTGCTGCTACTACATCGCAGCCGGATCTTGTTGCATCATCTGACCCATCTGATTACGACCAGGGAGCACAGCTAGAGTTGGTCCATTGTATGAGAATTGATCAGTCGGTGCCTTTTAAACGTTTGTGCCTTGACTGTTGCCTCCATAGGATTGAGCCGCCACAGGCTGAGAGGGAGCTTTCGCCTGAAACAGAGCATTGATCCAATCATCCACCACCGCAGCATTAGTGCCGACGAAGATCAATTCTCGCACATTCGGGATTGTTATTTTAAAGCCAGGATCTTTCGGACTTTCCTCAGGTGTCAGTCTGGAGATAACGCAGACGGTCAGATCGAGTGATCTTCTTGGAGATTGATCCTACACAAAGAGATAACGTGAACCGAATGATTGATGACAAATTGAAACATAACTAGAATATCAATATACAAATTACTTTTGGAGTATGATAATAATGAAGCACTCTTCCCACCTTGTCCAGTATCAAGTATCGTAGACCCCATTTGGTAAATCCACCATTACATTTCTTCTTCATTGCTCCAAGTTTGATATTAGGTCCATTCTACACACAATATAATACATTGTTGGTGATGATGATCAAATCCTAACTGATCAGCAATTGAGCTTACGCTAAAAGTTGTCGCTGCTGGGCCAGGTGCCATTATGCAATGATGTAATAGATATGCTTGTAGCTGAGTATTTGAGTTGATAGATGAAAAAATATACAAAGCTGCTAATAACTAGCTGGATAAGTAAGGTGATGATTGTAAATCAAATCAAAACACTATAAAGGCTGTGAGGAAAGTGGTAACGCTGAGATTCGCCCATAATCAAAGCGGTTGCTACCGGGCTATTTTTATACTAAAGTATTAAAATTCTAAAATGCAAAGTTATTTAAATGACCACAATGTGTGTACATAATATACACTGACGTACACGATATTTTACATCATAATATTACGACTACCCGGTCTTTGTTAATGTTTTTTGGCGTTCTTCCAATTTTTAAACATTGTTCCTTTCGTAACACATTGATCAAACTTTCAACTCATAAAATGAGCATTCGGGATTAGTTTATAAAGCGAGAGTAGTAGTAGAACGCGCAATCTAAGGATAACCTCCCACCTGTGTACAATGAACGTGGCGAAGATAAATCTAGAATTATCAATGGTCATGGCGATTTTGTATCAGCTTTCGAGGATCTCTAGCGGACAGTGATGAATGAATTCTCTGCTATCACACAACCGCTTAATGATATTATATCCATTGTCGATGACACTTTAGCATTTGGCTCATCATCATTTCAGAGCGGATATTCATCTACATACAGGCAGAATCCAGATGGGGTAAGTACAATATAAGACGCGTAATATTTCTTACACACTAATTTAGTTTCATAGTGACTTGTAGAGTTCAGAGAAGATTGTGCGTAAACGAAACCCAGATGGATCTATGATAGTAGAGCGGACTATATGCGATGCCTCCAAGCAATGCGAGACTTTCTCAGAATTCATTGAAGCGTCGAAACAGTAATGACCATTGGCGATTGAATATCTGTATCATTAAATCGAATGTTTGATCTTCTTCATTTAATGATATTTCTCGCGTCGGACATTCGTTCCGCTCGCGAATCTCTCGATTTTCTTCATTAGGTGCACCTGCTCTATTACTGAGATCCTTTTGCATACTTGCACAATTGTTGGAGTTAACTGCGAATTAATTTACTTTTTACTCTCGGATAATTCTTAAAGAGTTTCTATAAGTAGTGTCTCCCAAGATGATGATCAACATACGTAAAGGCTTAAGATGCATGTCTAGCGGTGGTCGATACGCAGACACTGTGAAGAATATGCTTATCAACAAGGAGACTCGCGTTATCTGCCAAGGATTTACTGGCAAGCAGGTAAGTTGTTAGCGATTTTCCATGTATACCACTACTGTAACTTACTAAGTGTTTAAGCATGGTGTAGGGAACTTTTCACTCTAAGCAGGCGATTGATTATGGTACTCAGGTGGTTGGAGGTGTGTCTCCTGGAAAGGCAGGCCAGACTCATCTTGGTCTACCTGTATTTGCATCAGTGAAAGAGGTATTTTTTATACTGTATTTCATATTGTAACTTTTTATTTATATCTTAAATGGCAATTTTTAATGTAGGCAATGGACAAGGTTCAAGCTACTGCATCAGTCATCTATGTTCCACCTCCAGCTGCAGCTAAGGCTATTCTTGAGGCGATTGATGCTGAGGTTCCGTTGGTGGTGTGTATTACTGAAGGTATTCCACAGTAGGACATGGTGCGCGTTATGAAAGTGTTGAAGAATTAGGACAAGACTCGTCTGATCGGTCCGAACTGTCCTGGTATCATTAAACCTGATGAGTGCAAGATTGGAATTATGCCTGGTCACATACACAAGGCTGGTAGAATCGGTGTGGTGAGCAGAAGTGGAACTCTGACTTATGAAGCTGTCGCGTAGACTAGCGCTGTCGGTCTTGGCCAGAGTTTGTGTGTGGGTATTGGTGGAGATCCATTCAATGGCACCAACTTTGTCGACTGTCTAGAGGTGTTCATGAAAGATGATTAGACGGAGGGAATCATTTTGATTGGTGAGATTGGTGGTTCTGCTGAAGAGGAGGCTGCCGAGTTCTTGAAGAAGCACAACTTCACCGCCGACGGTAAGGTGAGGAAGCCTGTTGTCTCGTTCATTGCCGGAAGAACTGCTCCACCTGGTAGAAGAATGGGCCACGCGGGTGCCATCATTTCTGGTGGAAAGGGAACGGCGGACGCGAAAATCGCCGCTCTCGAATCTGCCGGCGTTACTGTGACTGAGAGTCCTGCTCAGCTTGGATCCACCATGCTCAAAGCAATGAAGAAGGCTGGTCTGGCATGATTAATACTTTCATGATTTAATCCAGTTATATATTCTAAAACTTATGTCATCTGTTGTACCATTATTTTAGCATATACTTTTTTAATTTATTAGCGCGTCTCAGAAGTGACTTCCTTGACGATTTTATCTTTATTACTGTTCCAAACACGAGAATGTAATCACTCGAGTAATCCGATTATATACTGTAATAAAATGAAATCTGCATCATTATCTACGGTAATATCATCATACCGTTTCAGTGACGGCGACGCTTGGAAGAAAAGTATCACCTTCAATGAATGAACAGATGGACAGATGACATTTTGAAACGCGCGAGTTTCTCTCTTTCTCAGTTCCGTTGAGAAATTGTTTCAGAACGATTGTGATAATATATTTACGAGTACATGACTGGACATTAATTGGCTGATAAGCTTGGTAAGATTTGTTCATTCTTGAAAGTTATCTGACTTTGTTTATCATAAGTATTGTAGTGCATCCTGTGAAAGAAATTCGAGATAGAGCTGTTGACAGTCTGTTATTCAAGCTAGAAGGAAACTTGCTGACTATTGCAGATTTGTGTAAAGACCGAGCTTTATTGGATTCGTTGTACAAGTGGTTGGTAGAATATGGCAATTAAGAGTATATTGAGTACGTATTAGCAGTACTGTAATAGATTGCGATGGTATGACTCATTACATATATGGCTGATAAAAAATTTGACCAGTTGACATGTAGGATCCTGAAGGAAGATAGACAATGGATTAGATTGGAGTATTAAAGTAATTAATGGGTCATCCTGAGTTTTAGCACTTGAATCTATTTCACGATAGTACTCAGTGCCAGGATGATATTAGATTAATAGATGGCAACTTAATATAACTTCCCAAGTGTGAAAATGCTTTTTACTATAAGAAATCAGTCAATAGCAACACACAAGAGTTTGACCCAATTGCCGAAAAGTCTGCACAATTATATTTGTATCTATAGTAGGCCATAAATGATGGATCAGAAGACCAACTTTGTATGTTTGAGAATCTGTTTATTGTAATTCTATACGATTATGGCTTTAAACGTATAATTTCTAATAACCGACTCTGGATGTTATTCTTGGAATATTGTTTTAATGGTTCAATTCAGCGCCGTTGTAGGCTATTGCTTGAACTTTTTATTAAGTAATTGATTGCTGAATGGTATGAAATTGTCTCTTTGGGATCAGTTTTCTAAAGATAATCTACATAAGAACGTGGCATATCTATGGTGGATGATAGCTTTTATCCTAATGAACATTCAGATCCGAACCTTCAAGCGTATAGTCATCATCAACCATAGGCTGCTCATAGTATTTTTATATATATGGCTCAGTAATTAGTGAATTTAGACTTATCAGTGCTTGCGGATACTTTATCTATATTGAGTGATTTGATTCCCCTTCTCTATGTCCATACTCTCACTGAATGTCACTCTTAAGATCAAATTGATAGTGACAGCCTGAAAAATGGAGTGTGTCGCTATTTATAGGGATATACGAGGTGTCTTCTAGATTATTCTGGCGGCTTATTACATTAAAGTTAAGTGGCGACTGCTTTTACTGGAATTATATGTCGTCTTATGCTTCAATTTACGAATGATTTTGACCATGTTCTCCCCAAGGCTATCGAATGTCTATTAGAAATAGATCAAATACAATTGCCTTTTGTGCTAGCGTCCAAGTTTGCTTCTGACCTTAAGTATTTTGAGTAATTGCTATTTCTGCTTGTTCATCCGTAAGTTCATGTGCGGCGACAGTGTTCTGCTGCTATCAAGGATTCTTGTATCGACAAAGCTATTGTAAAAGACTCCAATATGCTTGATATCGTCTTGTTTCTGGTTTAAATGGATGATTTTGTATTGAGTGATTTGTCCAAGTTTTAATAAGCTTTTAAATTGAGTGAAGTGCTGCAGTAAAAGTTGGAAAGCGGTATTTCGTAATTGTAAATCTGCTCAGTGGAATATCTTGAAGAGTTGAGATCGTTGATTAATAACAGAAAGGGCACTTTACTCAAAGGTAACGCGTCTTCTGCTTGCGATTATACGATATCTGATTCTACTGATTATGAAAGCTTTGTTTAATCATTAAACTACGCAAGATTGGAAGTATTAGTAAATTCTGATTAAGATCAAAAATAACTTTCTCTGAAGTACTTGCTAATGTTTTTTGTCACTTCTCCTGCTGATCAGGATGATGAGGTTGTCTTATAAGACATTTGTCGTTATTTAATCAATTTACTGGGAGTTTGCAAGAAAATACCTTTATCCATAGCCAAGTAATACTTAGACGGAGTGCTATCACTGTCTAAATCTCCATTGAACAGATGGACGAGTCTCCTATTGCTAAAATTAACTGAGTCATTAGTGTCTCTCTTGAGTGAAGATGATGGAATTGCGTTGAGAAAATGGCTCAGAAATATATGCGATTATTGCTTTGAAATGCTGGTCAACTTTGACTTGCAATCTAATGAGGTTGATTTACTTTTAGGAATCACCATATGCGAATTAGCAGAGTCGCTGATCACTAAGTTTGAGCTTGTTGATTACTCATTGGGGCGGTAGTTCTTACTTAGATTTATCGCGAATTTTGAGTGGTGCAGCAATTCGTATCCAATGCAATTCTCACATATTATGGGTGTTCAGTCGCAGTTGCTTTCTAAGATTGTCTCGTCCTATGTAGATGATTTTGTTGAAGGAAATACTTTTGATCCTATAGAGAAATTTCTATTTTATGATGGTTCCATCGCCTGGCTCCAGAACCTCACATAATGTCAAGTAGAATCGATTGAGACCAATGCTTGGATGATGTTGAGTGATGTTGTTAGACTAATGCCTGGTATTCGCTGTGTACTTGGGTTGCAAGGCAATATTGTTGCTTCCGGTGTGTCACGGCTCATGATACATGAGTCTAGAAATGATTCGAAACGCAACATATGCTCTTTTTTGTAAAATTTTGTTAAGGGCGTTTGTAAATTGCAACAACATGGTAATATGTCTGAGAGTTCGTAGTTTGGGTAAAAGAATTTCCTCCAGATTGTTGATCAGTCGGGCTTGATGACCAATTGGTCGTAGATGATTGCTATCGGAGATATGTCGTTGGTTTATGCGTAAGGTTTGTATGATCTGGTGTAATGCATATATGATGTATTTTCTAGCTCTGTCAGGACAGAGTATGATTTATAGGTATTTGCAGCTGCACAGAATGTGTTGGATAATTTTCTGCGCTCTCTTGAAGATCCACTCTCTTCTTCTCTTATAAGAGATTACATTCCGGATTACGTCTAGCTTGTCACCATATTCATAACATCCATTTACAATAAGACTGCTGCTGTTTCTCAAGACTTTATATCCTCTCTATTGGTATTCTATTTTGACAGTCTTCGCATATGTTAAAAGAGTCGCCGTCAATGTAGTATTTTCACTAATTTTGGTAGAACATTGATTATGTTAATGGAGCATAATTTGCCTCTGATTTAGGATTTCAATGCGTGCATGGATCTTCAATCGTTAAGCGAGTTGATTTAAGTCATGACATCCGATGTTTATTTATAACATGATGAAAGCTCACGGATTGTTCTCATAGATCATTTTATGGCAGTGATTTGTATGCTATCAGCTGCTGGTAAATTGCGCGTCGATTCCTGCTCGTCTGACCTCATTAAAAGCTGTCTCGGTCTGATAACTTAAAGTAACTCATTGAAAGTACTTGTGAACTCGAGCCAGCTGCTCAGTCTCATCCAACAGCATGGTTATGCTTAATCTTTGGTGTTAGATACGAGCCTCTCAGTTTTGAGGCGTCTTTTGTAGTTAGCTCAATCTGTATAGACCAATGTTTCTAAAGAGAAGTTTTTCGAAGCAATAGGCACCTGCTTTGGGATCATTTTTGAGTATAAGGATGTCACTATTGATTCTACAAAATCTTTATTTGATTTGATCATCGATGCGATTAGATGGTGTGTTGAGTATTCTCGAGATGATAAAGATTCCATATAGTTACAGCTCTTTGTAGATATACTGCTGAAAACTCAAGGACTCATGCTGCATAAGGATGTAAGCGCTGTCTGCAAAACTCAGCTCTTTCAGCTGGTAGATGCCTTATAAGCTGTAGTTCTCAGCTTTATTCATTGCCCAAAGAAGGCTAAACTGAAGACTTAGATTTGCAGCGTATCTTTAAATCTGTACTCACAGTTGGTATCTATTCTCAATTTTGGCGGTTAGAAGAGTTAGCTATTTCTAACCAGACTTTGCGATGAGCTGGATCGATTATGCGCATTGAAACAGGAATTTATCGTTTAAGGTGTGGTATAAGTTTTAGCCGAGTCCAGGATGGTTTGCTTTAAGAACTGCTACAAACCGTTGATATGTGTACTTGAAAACTATCCTGATGACTAGCATATTGTTGCTCCGTGTTATCGAACACTTGTGCGCGTCTGCACCGACCGAGTGTAAAAGAACTCTCTGCTCCAGTGTGTTCACTTTCAAACATCGTGCGCAAATGTATTGAAGAGGGACTCTAATTGCGAATCCATTCAAGCTCTCGTATAACTACTCCGTCACTTGGTGCAAGATAATTAGCGAGGAATTTCCTTGGTGAAACGACTGAATGTGGCCACCGACCTGTAATCTTTGTCTGCGAGTAGTATTGCTGAAGATGCTTCTCAAGGGTCAGATATAAAATACGCGTTATCCAGTCTTTTATTATAGTTGAAAGATGTAAAATAATGAATTTATATGTTTTTAAATCTAATGCCATTCTAATTTCGTATTATCCGTAATGATAAGAGTTCTCTCTTTCTGATTCCCCTTTCAGTTTTAAAGTGAAGCAGGCGTTTCTCGACTTTCTTCTTTCACTCGTTTTACTTTTCTCAACCTTTAGCTACATCATATACTGCCTGTAGTATAAGTTAAACTATGACCAAGGCTCAGTATAAAGTCAAATCTGTAGTTTGGATATCTGCTGCCAAAGATTTTCCTGCTTGGTTGGCTAGGGTAAGTTTACAATGAAGAGTAATGATTGAATGGGATGGCTGAATGCATTTTGTAGGTGGTGGATTGTAAGGATGATAGTATTCAAGTTGAATTATTTGCTTTAAATTCCACGTTGGATATTGCACTTGGGAATATATACAACTGTAACTCAGTTTCTTCATTGAAAGATGTTTAGTAACTGTGTGATGGTCCGTATGTCCTGGCATCAGCATCGACATTATCATCATCGTAATTGGGCGTCTTTGATTACCTGAAATCTGAGGGATTATAGTCACGTAAACGGAACAAGTTCTTGGAAGCTTTAAACGCGTATTATAATTATTTGGACACCAATGGCTCTAATGTTGATGGGCAAGATAGTGGCTCTGATGTTGATGATGACTTGGCTGATTCTTTGCCCACAATGGATAAAGCTATTAAATCACCTGCTGATAAAAAGAAGCCAGATGTGATTGAATTGTCGGACTGTGATGATGACAATAGTGTCATAATCTAGCATAATATAACTAACAGTACCAGGAAGAAATTTACTTCAAATGCAGACAAAGATTATAATGATAGCAGCAACAGTAAAAGGAAATTGGCTGATGTTGAAAGTTCCAGTCAGGTATCTTCGGTATTTAGTAGTAAAGCGTCCAAGTCCAAGTATTCAGATATTGAGCTTAGTAAAGGCGATTTAGTTCTGGCAAGATGGAGAAGATCATACACTTGGCACCCGGCTCGCGTCATTGAAGTCATTAAAGATTCTGCGTATGTATCCAATTCGCGTATACGTTACAAACTGGAGTATTGGGATAAGTACGTGTGCATTGTGGACAGAAGCTGTATCAGATGCCCGCATGACTTTGAATTTCATTCTGTTCAGATTAGTTCTTCTATCACTGATCATTTCAACTGTAGTGATGACAAATACGAAGATGAAGAGTTGAAAGAGAAAGTTATGAAATTGTCCTCGTACCTTTAGGATATTTGTTCTGGTGACATTAATACTCAGAGAAGGTAGGACTTCTTTGCTGGCGGTCAGAGAAAAGCTCAATTGGACAAGAAATGTGGTAAGGGAACTTTTACTGCTGCAGAGTATGGCTTGATTCAGCGTACAGTTGAGTTTCTGTTTAATACCGAGATTATGCCGCGGTTAAATCGCGCTGATAACTCTTAAAAGTAGCAGTAATTGAAAGGCCTATATGGTCTTTCTTTCATGACCAGTGTGCTGATGCCAGAGTGTATTATGAAGTTGATGATTGATGATTCGGACAATAGTGAAGTGATTGACTCGGTTTCTGCCGAAAAGGCTCTCACGGACCTGGATTGGGTCGAATATTTGCTGGCATTACGCGAATCTGTATCTGTAATTGAATGAATGAATGAGTGAGTGATTAGTGTGAGAATAAAAAGTATGTACATATTGTTATTTAAATGGCTTATTACTCACTTTATATTTGTCATTACGCGAATTTACTGGCAGTATGTTGTTTCACTCCTACATTATATGCGTTCATCTCGATTAGGAAATTGAAGCCTTTCTGCTCTCGCCCGTTCGCGTTCAATTCTTTCCTTTGCGCAATCGTTCCTTCTTGTTCTTGCCGCAGATTTATTCATTTTTACTAGCGTAGTGCAAGAGTTGGTAAATATATCGTGGAATTGTAATAGTAATGTTGAGATTGGGACGTATTCAATTTAATAGTGCATTGCTTAGAAGAAGCATTAGCAATAGTAGGCTCTTCCCATAACTATGATTTTGATTCATTTATTTTAAATGTTGTGTAGGCGTTAAGGCTAATGAATCTTAAACTGTGGACAATGCCAAAAGTAATCTTTACTTTTACCAATGCTTAATGGGCATAATCATTTATAATTTTCACTTATTTAGATATGGTGACTAAGGGAGGAGACAAAATTCATGGATCCTATCACTGGCTCTTTGAAAGATATCTGAGTATCGCCACCATTCCTGTGTGCGTGTACCCGCTGATGTTTGGTCCTTCCAAGGGCGTAGATTTTCTTCTTGGATTTATAATCCCGCTGCACTCACATTTGGGATTTGGACAAGTTATTACTGACTATTTGAATCCTAGAAAGGTGGGCAAAGTTGGACATATGGCTGCAAGATCGCTCCTGCTGGCTGCCACTGTCACCACAATGTACGGCTTGTACCAGTTCAATACGAACGATGTGGGCATAACCGAATTTGTGAAGAAGTTATGGAAGGGTCCAGAGAAGAATGGCACAGTTTCCAAGTGATTTTATGATTCAACCCAGAGTCCTGTTCTAAGGTATCCCAGTGACGTTTTCGGCACCTTATTCATTTCTCATCCCTGACGTTCTATTTTCCTTCCCCGGGCTCGCTCGCTCATTCATTCAGTCAGTCAGTCATTCCAATCACCGATCACAAAGAGTAGGAAAACGACGGCAAATTGCATTTTATAGCACTCTCACTCATCAATAAATTCTCTCTGGCCTGCAATTATAATACTCAAGCTGCTCATTTTATATTACTCTACTACATATAGCTACTGCTTCATTGATAAGCAGCTGAAAGCGTGGAATATTTAAACAGCTGCAGTGCCGCATTGAATACTGCTGCCTCCAATAAAGAGAAAATAGACATCGTCATCAATAAAATGTCCAACAGCTAGCTGCTGTATGAGGAAGAATGTAAAATAGACAATGCGGTGCTTCATCACCAAGAAATTGACGGCCCAGATGCGAAAGACCGATTTAAAAGGACAGTGATGGCTGTGTATGAGATTGTGGAACAGAAACTGTATAAGACGAGACACAATTCACTGGAGACCTATTTTAGATCTGTGTGGCGTATCAGCCGCGCTCAAGGTATGATTGAGTGATCGACATCTTGTATAGTACAATTACGTGTGGTTATAATATTATGTGTGTAGTCTATCGCTTTTATAATTGTGCAAGAATACTTAAAGAATTGGCTGCCTTTGATTTGTAGCCGTCCAGGGAGAGGCTGTGTAGAGCGATCAAAAAATTGGCGCACAGTGCCGATGACAGGCGCCTGCTCTGGAAAACTGTGATTGAGAAAACGCATGAGGACGAGTCCCTGATTTCGAGTACGATCATCGCGAATGTATGGAAAGAGTTGGTAAAGTAAGGTCTGGTGTCATAATAACATCCGTCGTATATGATAAATGAAGAAGTGATTGATGGCTACTCTGATAAGGATCATGTCGAAGTTGCAACTGGTAATGACGGATCGGTCAAGTCGATGCCCAGTACCCCGACGGCGGCTAGGCAAGACCGAGAGCTGATCGGTGCTTCCAACCTGGCCAAAGTATCCAGTGTACAAGCTAGTCTGTCTGGTCCCGGTATGTTGCAGATTGGAACGACACATAATTAGCATGCTCAGTAGTATTTATCCTCTTCGCCGCCACGATCGTAGAAGCGTACTCATCATGCGATGAATGATCATCACCAATCGGTCTCGCAGCGAGATCGTTTCAAAATTATAGCCAAAGCCCCTGATGAATCAATCGATCTCACCGGTGCCTAGGGAGGATCTCTATAGGATAGCAATAATAGTAGTAGTGGATGGATGAAGCGAGATATGGATACAATATTCTCTTGTCTCTAAAGGCTATAGAAAAATGGTGTTGAAATGCAGGCTATGGGTGATTCTGGTCAATGGATTAGAAACATCTAGGATGTGCGTTTCGTGTAAACTTCTCAGTAAAAGAATGGAGCAGGCGATATCAATATACGCCCTGCGCAATAGCCTGCCTAGTCTAACAAATTGCGATATGATTCCGGCTCAAATGGACATCAGTTTAATGATTACCGTGGTCCGAAGCTTCCAACAATTGAGGGTCACAAGTCGCCGTAGCGTCCGCTTCATTATCCTGCGTAATCCTAAATTCAGTAGTACAATTTTGGTGATTTCTATCAACAGATTTATCCTACAAGTTAGTATAATGCATTTCGTCCGGCTGATTAGTTTGGTAGCTATCCATCTAGAAGCGTTCCCTTTGCTCATGATAAAAGACCGGAATCCGGTTATATGTTTTAAAGTCAATAAAGTCTGCCTAACCAGCTCTCGGCTCCTCCGCCGTATCAAATGGCGCAGAATCCGTATTAATAACAGTAACAAGATCCACGTCAACAACATCAATAACAGACATTATACCAGTAGAATTAATAACACTTCCCTGAAGACGCGCAGCTCAAGTCTCCTCATCCAGCGTCGTTGTAATAGTAGTAGTAGTAGTAGTAGTAATAGTCGTAATAGCAATAGAAGTCCGATATTAAGTTTTTGCTGTGTCAAAGACTGCAAAGTGATGCTGACCATCAGCAACTTTGAAACTCAATAAATTATTGCATTGGCAACGAGATATTTGGTGATTATATAAATAAAGTTTCTTATAAACTGTTTATATGAATTATTATATTGTTTTTACTTTAACGGGAACATGCTAGAGTTGGAGAAAATGTACAGCAACACTGCCAGAGACACAGAGACCACAAAGTGTAGCTGAACAGTTTTATCGCCACTACTTTCAATTTATCCATCTTTAGATTGAGATTTCTATATCTGCTATATCTTCATATCTTGCTGCTATTCCACAGATTATTGATCAGCCATTGACGTGTCGTTAAAGTAATCAGGTAGATTGACCGACTTTACGCAACTCGATTTACAGAACTTCTTATACAAGTGGCGATACTATGGATTGCCGCGATACTTTTCAATCAAATTATAAGTTCTTTGTATGGCAGATTCAAGCTCTGAATCCTCTTATATATCGTACTTCTACAGCATTGATAAAATGGTAGCTTCATCGGGATCAGCCACTTTTAAGAACTCCTCCCTACGACAAAGTACCAGAGATGCAGCAAAATAACATATAGCCTCCACACAAACCGTTTGATCACCAGCATCCGGTACGAATACTTATGTCAGAAAAAAGTCCCATAAACGCAGCAAATGGCTAAACTTGAGCTTAACCACATGCGACATCCATGTCAGAATCCACGACACGCTCCAAAATCTGAACCATTGCGGCCGGTCGCTTACAGATTGTAAATACTCAAACAACTCCTCATCTTCAAGCTAGATCAAATCATTAACTAAATCAAGGTATGGCTCGCATGCAGTCATATCCACCATCATAAAGTCTCTAAAGCAGAACATGGTCAATCTATCAACCATATCTATAAGCACTTGAGAAGGAACTTTACCATCGTCATCATCATCATCATCATCATCAAAGGAAAATAACAGTACCACAACGGCGACAACATCATGATAACCCTGGTAATAATGCAATTATGGGTGTCGCTGTAAGACTTGAGTTATCACAGATTAGACTCTCTGTTTCAACAATTATAAAGCGTGATCTCGCAAATGAGGTTATGACTACAGGATCAATTAGCAGCGATTCAAATCCATTTCAATTTAACTAATGGTCTTCTTATCAAGTGATGCAGGCGCGACTCTCTCAATCTCACTGACCGCCAACTTTGCGTCACGTTACCCCAGCATCAGCCTCCAACAATGTTAACGAAGCTTCAGATCTAAAGGGTCAGCAGGATTGCCCAATCCTCCTGGACGATAGCATAATTCCCGGATTTGGTCCAGTTAAGGCAGCGATATCGATGGCGAAAATATTGGAATCTGATCTGAAGCAAATGACTCTTCACTGGAGAATACATCAGTTTCTATCGACCGTTCAGCTTCACTCATTACAATAACGCACACACTTGATCGGATGCAGTAAGGATTTAGTTGCGTTAAGAAATCGCGAGAGAAAAGTGCGACAACGCGAAATGGATAAGGACGAACAAAGAGAGACAAAGAGAGAGGGAAGTGTTCAGAGCAACAATAAGAGCATCAGAACAATTAGCGGTTGAGTTGTCAGCATCATGCCAAAAACTTTGACATTCAGGCTGACGTACAAACTGACATCATTTGCTCTGCATTAATCAGACTTTGACGCGTACTTAAGAATTATTTATCTCAGGAACGCGTAATTGCTATACGCAGTGCGCTGTTGTTGAACTTCACTTTGCGTTTAAAAGAGAAAAGAGAAAAGAAACAAGAAAATCTGATAAATTGTACCAAATGGGAAAGAGACTAAAGTCATCCTTGTTAGAATTTTAGAAGCGTCAGTAGACCAAGACTAAGGCACAGGAAACGGCGAACAAGTAATCTAATGCTAAACCAGTTAAGAAGAACAAAAAAGACTTGAAGATGACTGATGAACGCGCTATTGCTCAATTGAAAAAAGAGATCAAGATTGGACCATCAAGCAGAATCCTATTAGTGGGAGAGGCTAACTTCAGCTTTACTTAGGCGTTACTCCGTCTAATGACCAGTGGTATCAAGGCTTACGATACGCGTAGAAAGCGTAAGCGTGGCATAGATGGCAGCGATATTGATTCAGATGTTGAGTATAATGATTAGAGCGACGATTTGTAGCTTGATATAGACACGTATGAAAAATTTGGGCTCATTGTGGCAACCACGTTGGATAGCGAAGAAATTACAAGAGAAAAGTACCCAGATTTAAGCTCTATCATGTCATTCATTGAGGAGCGCTCGGAATAGGTGGATTGCTCGGTGATGTTTGGTGTTGATGCTACTGATGCTTAAAAATTGAAGAGTTTGATACCAAAGACGCAACGCTTTGATAAAATCATTTTCAACTTCCCCCATGTATCTTGTGGTATTTCGAATCAAAAGTAGAATATTTTGGCAAATTAGAGGCTAGTTTTTGCATTCCTAAAGACTTGTGCCAAATACTTGGTTGAAGGAGGGCAGCTGGTGATATCTTTAAAGGAGGGACCGCCTTATGACTCTTGGTGTATGAAGCAACTTTTGAAAGTCAATGATAAAATAACCGTTTCTGATAGACAGCTTGTTTATAGCGGCTGTTAAAAGTTTAATATCGAAGCTTGGGAGTAGCTGGGATATGCTCATCGGCGAACAATTGGATTTACTCAAGGTGTATCTGGTGCATAAAATGAAGATATAAAGAAAAGTGGTGCAAAGCATTATATCTATCAATTGAATACCATTGAATTATGATAGTTATACAGCATATAGTATTCAATAATTTCTATCAGTTTCATGACCGTTTCAGTTTGAGGAAAGGAGAGTTTCTGCTTGTTCTCTATGCAGCCGCGCTGTTACGGTCTAACTCTATCAATATTCAACCAAATTTCATGATTTTTTCACAGATTTTAGATCGTTAGATAATACAAGTATATACCAAATCTGAGATATATACATGCTCATTAGTCTATGATACTGAGCTTTACACCGGATATCTCATTGTTTGTCATTTGCGATCGCGGGGCGCTGAAACGGCCGCGAAATCCGTCGCTAAAAATCCAGTGGCTTCATATCTGAAACGCGAACGACTAGCCGATGTTTGATAATTCATATCTCTTCCCAACTAAACAATATCAATTGTCGCAACTAACTTCTGAGTTATATATATGCTCAATATCTCCTATGCTCTATGCGGTGCTTACACAGTATGCTGCTATGTTTGTCCAAGTTTGGTGAGCTCCTACTTCTTCAATCATTCGCTTGTCCTATCTCGTCGTCTGAAACAGTCTCGCTGGGCGGCTTTGTTGCATCTGGCATTGTCTACTGCCTACTCTATTGGTATGGTTTACTTCACTCATCATGGCATTGGTCTTTGTTGCAACTCTCTGTCTTCCATCCAGTGCAAGTTTCTGCTGTGCTTCTCCGCTGCTTATATGCTGTATGATGTCTGTTGGTACTGCGTATCAAGTCTTTGAATGCTGCTGAATCATGTTAACCTCCAGAAGTTCCTCATGCTGTAACTCCATCCAATTTCTCATCAAGCATGCTTGTTCCTCTATGCTCCGTTCTATGTCCACTGCTCTGACTCTTCTAATGTTACTCCATGGCTGGCTAAAGGTAAGCTTTTCTCTGTATCTCTTGTGATCTGTGTAGGAAAGTGAAGGTAGGTCTCTTTTATGGTGCTGCGTCTGGCGTATGAATCATACCTTTAATCTTAGCCTAATGTAGTGCCCCGCTGAAAAAATAATCGTATTACGCAGGCACACCCGGGATGGTAGGAGGGAGCGGTGTGACCTTTGCATGTTTATTATAATAGGAGGTGGGAGGTAAAAAATAAATGATAAAAAAAGCTAAAAATTAAGAGGGAAAGGGAGGGAGAAAAGATATAAAAGTAAAGGTTGCTGATATTGCCCGTCTGGTAGATAGATGGGCCTTGTCCTAATGGCATCTGATACTTTTGGTTAAATCTGATCTGATATCCATGGCCGTCAAGCTAGTCTTCCCGTTCGTCAGTTGCTACTGTAGTGTGTCCATCGCTCCTGTCATCTCGCACCTAGCTTCGTCTACCTTTATGTCCTGGTGCGAAGTCTTTATAACTGACTGGTGCTGATGGTTCTACGCATTCTGCAACTGGCTTTGTTGTTTATGATGGGGTCTGCTGGTTAGCTTATCTCTGTTTTGGCAGTCGGTCATGGATATCAGATCAGATTAGATGAAGTTTTGACGTTTATGGTCAGCTGGCTACCTTTGATTACCTGTGGTGTTACGTTGGTGTTGCCTGTGGTAATCATACTTATTTGCTGGCCTCTATCACTGTAGCTGTAACTGTCCCTTGCCTTTGCATCGAGTATGTCCCACCAGAGGTTCGTCCTGTTACTGTTGGGCCGCTGAAAGGTGCACTGTGCTTATCTTCTCTCATCCCACGGCGTTGTTTTTGGCTGTACTGCACACCTGGACCTTGCCTCGACTTTTGGTTGTACTGCACACCTGGGTCGTCTCTTGCTGCTCTCTGTCTCCTGCCTTTGCTCCGAGTATGTCCCAACAGAGGTTCGTCCTGTTACTGTTGGGCCGCTGAAAGGTGCTTTGTGCTTATCTACTCTTTATCCCACGGCATTGTTGTTGGCTGTACTGCACACCTGGACCTTGCCTCGACTTTTGGCTGTACTGCACACCTGGGTCGTCTCTTGCTGCTCTCTGTTCTCTCTGTCTCCTGCCTCTGCTCCGAGTATGTCCCAACAGAGGTTCGTCCTGTTACTGTTGGGCCGCTGAAAGGTGCTCTGTGCTTAATTATCTACTCTTATCCCACGGCATTGTTTTTGGCTGTACTGCACACCTGGACTCTGCCCCGACTTTTGGCTGTACTGCACACCTGGGTCGTTTGTCTCTCTGTTCTCTCTGTCTCTTGATGTAATCTGACTCTCTCTCTCTCTCCTCTCATATATTGTCTGTATTGGCATTAGAAAAAGTAAAAAAAATTGGCAGCTGGAATTCTATGTCATTGCTGTTGACCACAGTAATGCCATGTTTGCGAAGGCTGACCATAATAATGAAAATGTAAAAAGGGATTACCCACAATCATAAAAATAGTTATTAAGTATATAAAATGATCTTCTTCTAAACTTGACACTTTTAATATCCTTGAGGCTTTCAATGCTGAACGTCAAAGATCTCGCAAACTGTTCACACGCCACGCAGGCGATTCAAAGCCAAGGTGACAGTTCTCAACGCGTCGACAACTCCGTTACCATAAAACATATTAGGCCACACATCAAATCCTTTTCCATCACATTCCTTTCTGATAGGGAATATAGGAAGAGGGAATACTCTTCCACCTAAGCCATCCGGTGTCAAAACAGAAGTATTCGCAGCTTAGAAGACTACTTCCTTAAGCGAGTTGAACTCAATTCCCTTCCTTTCAGCTGTAGGAGACTCCTGAAACATCAAACCGGATTCCTAACTCTTCGATAAAGCAGAGAGGACCAGCGCTATAACGCCCGCAACATGAGGCGATGCCATAGATGTGCCGGACATTTCCTAATATAACCCTTTGTTATAAGCGTTAGAAGCAGCCGACAGAATCCTCTTACCAGGAGCGCTTATATCTGGCTTATCACGATTAAAAACACCATTTGCATCATCCTCGTTTGACTCATATCCGGCACCTCTCGAGCTAAACTTGGTCAAACGATTATCTCCATCCACCGCAGCGACACCAAACACATTATTAAAGTTGCCTGGTGCACTAGTACTTTAACAGCTAGGCCCATTATTGCCGATAGCGAATACTGATATGATTCCAGCCTGGTTCCAAGCTTTAACAATTTACTCAAAGATTCGCTCGCGAGGATTCTACGATCCCCAAGAGTTATTCACCACATCAGGACTGAGATCGCAACGAGGTTCAGTACCGTCAATCTTTGTGGGACACAGCATCCATTCAGCGCTCTTGATTAATCCATACTTGAAGCATCTGCCATCAACACAGCCTTTGGCAGCAATCCACTAACTACCAGGAGCCACGCCAATCTAAGGACTATCATTTACTCCATTCAGAGCGCGTCCAGCCATAGTTCCAACGACGTGTGTACCATGGCCTACAATGTCAAAGGGATGTTCAGCACAACATTCAGCAGGCAAACATACATCTCTGAAATCACACCAAAAGTCGTCATCTCGAAACTCTTTAGGATCAAACCACGCGTAATCATGAGAAGTATTACGACCTCTGTAGTTATTAATCAGCGCGGGATGAGTAAAATTGACGCCAGTGTCAATCAGTCCAACAGTGACGCCATCGCCGCGCGTAAAACGTTCCCACACTTTGTCCACGTTGATCTACTTAAGAGACAATAACACGCCGTTCTTGTCAACGTACTCTGCCACTGACTATACAGCATTTCGCTCTATTGGCGAATCAATCTGAGCGATAACGCTATTCTGCTCCACACGATCTACTACGTCACGCAGGGAAGGACTTGACATTAGATCAATCACAGAGCGCTATGCAGTCGAATCGCGAATATACAAAGCATTTACCAGCCATAGAGATTCATACTACGTGTTTTACAATTAATTGCCTAGAATATTACTCAATTAACTCAGCGACTCCTTATGGACGAAAGTATAATGATCGAAAACAGTTTGACGTCTCTACGGCTTAGTCATACTGGATAGAGTTTTTAGATCTAGCTTCGCCATACGCGCAGACTCTGGTGCTTTCAAATAGACCAAAACTCCATTTGACGAGGATCTTACTGAATTACACCTGATAATAAGAGATATAATACACAAAAAAACAATGACCAACATTATCGCGTATGCAGCAATGCTTATACAAATCTTAGGAAGTATTGTGAATTGAAGGAAAGCGAGAGAAAATTACTCCTTAATCTATTTGAGCTCATCATATATCACGGTTTTACTAAATACGATTCATTGAGTTAGGAGTTTTAGATTTGGCACGCAGATCAGCTTCGACGAACCCGCCATATTCCAAATCATTGCTGGATGCCTGTCTATTATCCGAACCAGCAGCACTGCTCATCAAACCCAAAGATTACAATTCTATTGGTCGTTACTATCGCGGTCTTTAATCTAATGTTACCGGAGCAATAGTTTAGGATTACTACGTGCTCTATAAGGAATAATTATCTCTGAATGCCAAATCTTCTGCATCGGTGCCACTAGCTATGACTGGCGTTAGATCGAAAAATACATCTTACGCTGAGATAGGAGACGGAGCTGGCAGAGTTTCACTGAAAATCATAAAGCTCCTGTCAGAATTTACTGCCAGTCCATCAATGCCAATTTGCTATTCTTTTTAATCCGATTTAGCTGAATCTTAATTCTATCGACCATCTGACATGTCTTCTATCAGGGACTCTTCCTCTGTTTCAGATTCATCCAGAAATGCCTCAAATAGGAAAGGTTCCCGATCAGACTATTTCAGCGGACTTGATTTTCTATCTCTTTGTGGTCCTGTTCTCATACTGTTATAGCTTTTCATCACCATACTCTTGGCAGATTACGTAAGCTAACTCCATTTTCTATTTATCGAGTTGACAGACAGTGTTCCCGCAATCTTGTTTTTAGTCGATTCGTTAAGGTTCAAATCATTATTTTCAATTCGAAATTAGTCAGCACTACTTCTCCCCTCATCAATATTACTCTGTGTTGAATCCAGATCCAATTGACTTTATAGAGCCAGTGCAAATAGTTCATCGTCTAGAAGCTATTCTATAGGAGTTGAAGTAATCTGATCAGTATGCTTAAGCTGTCTATTCTGCTAAGTTGCATCCAAGCGTTAATCCTCAAGCAATGTTGTTTCGGTCCGCTCATCAGTCAAAGCCAAGAGCTGATCAATTGCAGACTCTAAATTACCACCGGTATTCTCCAAGATCAACTCAATAATAGCGGAATCAATTTGTGGAAAGAGCTGTTTTAATTAACTAACATTCCGAGTCAAATCCATTTTTGCGATTAAATGTTGGTGTGCAGTGTCTATATCAAATGAAAGTGAAACTTAGTTGGATGAACTATTTCTCTTGTTTGATTCGGTTATCACGCTCTCGGTAGACTGTTGTTAAATTTAATTTTTCTACTTTAAACACTTGCTGCTTTTTAAATCCTCGCAATTAAAACCACAATGAAGACGTATTATTTTTAATCAACTTCTCTTAGCAGGCGAAGTATTGTGAATTGAAGGAAAGCGAGAGAAAATTACTCCTTAATCTATTTGAGCTCATCATATATCACGGTTTTACTAAATACGATTCATTGAGTTAGGAGTTTTAGATTTGGCACGCAGATCAGCTTCGACGAACCCGCCATATTCCAAATCATTGCTGGATGCCTGTCTATTATCCGAACCAGCAGCACTGCTCATCAAACCCAAAGATTACAATTCTATTGGTCGTTACTATCGCGGTCTTTAATCTAATGTTACCGGAGCAATAGTTTAGGATTACTACGTGCTCTATAAGGAATAATTATCTCTGAATGCCAAATCTTCTGCATCGGTGCCACTAGCTATGACTGGCGTTAGATCGAAAAATACATCTTACGCTGAGATAGGAGACGGAGCTGGCAGAGTTTCACTGAAAATCATAAAGCTCCTGTCAGAATTTACTGCCAGTCCATCAATGCCAATTTGCTATTCTTTTTAATCCGATTTAGCTGAATCTTAATTCTATCGACCATCTGACATGTCTTCTATCAGGGACTCTTCCTCTGTTTCAGATTCATCCAGAAATGCCTCAAATAGGAAAGGTTCCCGATCAGACTATTTCAGCGGACTTGATTTTCTATCTCTTTGTGGTCCTGTTCTCATACTGTTATAGCTTTTCATCACCATACTCTTGGCAGATTACGTAAGCTAACTCCATTTTCTATTTATCGAGTTGACAGACAGTGTTCCCGCAATCTTGTTTTTAGTCGATTCGTTAAGGTTCAAATCATTATTTTCAATTCGAAATTAGTCAGCACTACTTCTCCCCTCATCAATATTACTCTGTGTTGAATCCAGATCCAATTGACTTTATAGAGCCAGTGCAAATAGTTCATCGTCTAGAAGCTATTCTATAGGAGTTGAAGTAATCTGATCAGTATGCTTAAGCTGTCTATTCTGCTAAGTTGCATCCAAGCGTTAATCCTCAAGCAATGTTGTTTCGGTCCGCTCATCAGTCAAAGCCAAGAGCTGATCAATTGCAGACTCTAAATTACCACCGGTATTCTCCAAGATCAACTCAATAATAGCGGAATCAATTTGTGGAAAGAGCTGTTTTAATTAACTAACATTCCGAGTCAAATCCATTTTTGCGATTAAATGTTGGTGTGCAGTGTCTATATCAAATGAAAGTGAAACTTAGTTGGATGAACTATTTCTCTTGTTTGATTCGGTTATCACGCTCTCGGTAGACTGTTGTTAAATTTAATTTTTCTACTTTAAACACTTGCTGCTTTTTAAATCCTCGCAATTAAAACCACAATGAAGACGTATTATTTTTAATCAACTTCTCTTAGCAGGCGGCGCAAAGTCAGATAAGCGGAAAATACGTTGACCCCCTGGAGTCGTCACGACTCTGACGCGTCAGAGCCGTGCCTGGGGCTGGCCTAAAATTTATTGTTATTGTTATTTGAACCAACCGGAGAATGAATTGCGACTGTAAGTACTCGGTATGATAAGAAGTTAGGCACCTATTGATTCGATATAATCGTATTTATTCACTCATTTCACTTAATGCTTTTAAAGATCATTCGAACTTAAAATTTTAAGCGGTGACTCCACAATATCGGGGGTTCGGTAGATGTTTCGCTCTGTGGTTCATTGACGATTGACTCTTATTTGGAAGTCGATTGTGGTGACTCTTTTTACAAAGATGTAAATCGCCACTGCAAATTGAGCCCTTGTACTTGACTAATTAATCGAGGAAATGGTCATCTTCATAGGTTGACAGTGCATCTTCATCGATCTAGCAATCAGCATATATCATACACGTGAGAATTGTTTCAGGAATTTTTACCACACCAACACTTTAGTAATATCAATGGAATAAAATTTCTTCAAAGGTTTAAAGATAAGATAGCCTTTTAGTTGGAGACGTTTAGCTTCCTGATGAAGAGACTGTTAATATTACGCGATTCATACTCATGGCGAAGTCATTATTGAGATTCCCAGCGATACAGAGGTTTATGGAACACGAGCATTCTCAAATACACAAATCAGAGCAAACAATATTTCATTTCTCAAAGCTGAATAAATGCTACTTCTCATTTAGCTCAGTTACCGTAGTTAAGATCTTATGATAGATAAGAAGAGAATTAGAAGCAGATAAAAATTGACTATAAAGCTACTGCGCATTGCCAAATTTCAATTTAGCCAAATTGGTAGCCATTTACTTCGTGTTGATTATGACTATCGTACTTTAATCAAAATGAGTATTGTAGTTCAACCATAAAACGAAAGCATTCAAAACATACATTAGAGCGTTAGAGAGAATTGTTTTCGCTTTGTTTTTCTTTCGGCATCCCGAGCGAAAAAACTCAAGTTTTTAGAGAGCGAATTTATTCCGGGCGATGTTTGCTTCGTAAAATGCCGACAAAAGCGAGAAAGATTTTTTACTCGCGAACGAAAAATCGACTGTTTTCTCTTCATTTTTACCTCGCTTTGTTTGTGAAACGGCCCCGAGCGAAAGAAAAGCGAAGCGAAAACAATTCTCTCTAACGCTCTATTGGCAATTGTTGTTTCAAGTCTGGATCGGAAATAGAATGCGAGGCTGTTGAGATTTCGTACGTTTCGTGTTAGCTATTATCGACCAGCATACACAGAGTAGGATCTCCATGTCGTCCACCGCGTCCAGCCTCTTGGATGTAGTGCAGAAAGGTGTAGCTCGGACCTGCGTGAATGGCATATCGAATGTCCGGAATTCCACACCAATGCCGAATGCACTAGTAGAGACGAACACCCAATAGCTCGCCATTAAAAGACATCTTTCATTTGATACGATGGTCGGTTTCTTATATCTTCAAAAACTGAAATGGTATGCCGTGATTTTGATAGCGCTTTGTTGCAACGAAATGAGACGCATGTGTCACAATGAGTGACCAATCATGCCGATCATGACATGATTGGTCTAGACAATCGGCAATTGTTTAAGGAAAAGCGGTCTTTTGTTGATCGATATTTGTCCAAGGCTGTTCGCCAGTACTTTCAACCTAGCAACCGGATGTCGAACCCGACGTAAATGTAAATGTAAGACTGATCAGTCTCTCGGTAGCGGCCTAAAATAAATTTTAGGGATATCAATCAATCAAGACTTGTCATCTATTTACTCAAAGATTATCGTTTCGTGTGCACTTTCGTTACACTTTCCTAGCATATTTAACTGTCATGTTATACTAAATATAAATACAAAAATACTTTACACCATTTTATATACTTGGAGACACATAACTCTACATGATTTACTTGCTAGACAATCTTCTCCTTCAGTACTTCAGTCAATAAGTAGCCCCTAGCAATTCAATCGCGACGCGTCTTCACCATTGTAATCCCCCTGTCAATTGCCGAGCTTATAATTGCTTCTCTTATAATGCCAGAAGTAATTAAGGTCTACCACAACAAAGAATAGATATGATTACGCGATGGGAATTGATGTTAATATACGGCCTGAATATCGCACTCGGAGTGTTTTGCGCTCGATGGACCAACTTGATGGAATTAAATTTTGCATCACCGCAGCATATGAACGACTCTTTGGTGAATACATTTAGAGCAATCGCTGGGTCTAATAGTAGTGATACTCTGATTAATAAATCTTAATTTTTGGATTATCTCTAATCTGCTGGACGATAAAATAGCTCTAGTAGTGCATTCTCTGGATTCGATAATATTGTTGATTAGAAGCCATCCAGGCGGTAATTGAGTAGGATATGGGACCTTATATCTGGCAATGAGGAGCTTGACGTGATATCGATGGAAAGATTTATCACTGTCTATACTGGAGTCTACAAGTAGCAGATCTATCTAGATGAAGACAAGTGTCGACGCGTACAATAGCAAACGGATTCCCTGTGTAATGATGATATCCGCAGTGTGAACAAATTGTCAAAAATTGGATAACTAGTCTTATCGTAACGATAGTAATGCATTAGCGGCTGGTCGGCGCTTTCAGATTATTAGATAGAAGACTGTGTCATCAATGCTGGTGATTGTTAGGAGATCGCGAAATGCTACTCTAATAAGACGATTAAGAAGGATATGTAAAAGGCAATTGCACTTAGATATTCCAGTTGGATGTCTCTATCAGGCACTGACGCCTAATTGCCGCATAATGAGACGTGCTTCAACATTTATGGACAGTTGCTGAGCTGTCACTCCTATTGGTCTCACAATCGTGTAAATTACGCTGTGCCCAAGGTGAAGATTGAGAAGGTTTTTGATGATTATTAATAATGTTCATCTCAAGGCATGGTTAGTAATCATCGACATTCGTGTATATAAGATGTTATATCTGGTCAAAGTAATAGAACTTTTATAGATCAGTGTCGGTTGGTGTCTCAGTGCTACCAAGCTCCAAAATCAAAGAGTGACGACCATCAGAAAGATCAGTTGCAATCATCATCTCGCGAGGTGTAGATTAAAAAGAGAATGCTGCCACCTGTTATATTTGCGTTTTGGGTTACGATAACTATGACAACGGGCTCGCTAATAGTCCCGCTGCTTATTGGTGCAATTACAGCTCTCCTTATTATAGTGCCTATCTCGATCAACACGTTCACGTATGCCCGGTTTGTGGATGTGAGTAGACAAAACATACAGCGCGTCAATCAGACTCAAGTTCTTCTTCCACTCAGTTAAAGTACTAATTAGAATGGTGAAAATTGCCAAGCATAAATGTATTGGGGCCGCTGTGGAATACCGGGATCTAAAGAAGCGTAAGAGTGCCCTCATGGTGGCTACTTGTACTCTGCCGCATCATGTAGATCATTTTACCATTTCACTGAAGGCAGTCTTATGTGCGGAATGGACAACTCAGAACATGGTCAGATGGCTAAAGAGGAAGAGAAGGCCATGATGGATGCTTACCAGGAGTAAAACGCGTCTCGAGGCAGCAAGTTCCTGTACTAAATGTTTACCGCGTGGCGATTCAAGTGTCAAAGCTTGTGCATCAAGTTCCCCGATGGTTGCGTCAAGTGATCAAGAAGAAGTTAGTATATGATCGTAAAAGAAAATAGAAATCTATTGTTATTATTATGACTTTGTAATTAGTCATCTGCTTAAAGTTTTACCTGAAATTATAAACGTCGAACCGCTACTATCAAGTTAATGTTTCCATGAATTATTAGCCAAGTAATACTACACAGCTGGCTTTAATCGTGATCGCTTACTGGTGGAATGCGTACCGCGTCCAACCACAAGTTGAAATTCTTTAGCGCAAAGTAACTTACCAGGGATTCTGTGAGTACAAAACCATTCATTCAACTTGAAATCGACAATTGCCACCGCTTCATTGACTGAACAGTGATGAAGATCCAGGATAAACTCTGTGCTCTGCATTTCAACAGTCTTCAGCGTGGCATATACCTGTGATCTGAGAGCGTCATCCCACATCTTTTAATTCTCATCGCCGTAATAGCCAGCGACTGCATACTGCTTCTATCTGATAGCTTTACCAGCCTTTATTGAATTTTCAATCATTCTAGAAGAGCTCTACTGCCAGCTCGCAGCGGCGTATTAGAAGTTGTTTACGCGACCATTACCCGAGTAATACTACCTGACAATATCTTCAATCTTGAGTTTGAGGCTTTATTGTGGGCGCGCCGAGAATTATAAAGAATCAGATTATGATGATAGTAACTATGCCATCGCGGGAGAAGTTGGAGCACTACTCGGCTATGAAGATGTCTTGACTGCGTCTTTAGATCTTTGTACCTGCGGACTGCTGCTACTACTACTACCTTATTGAGCATCTTCACAATCTGGTTGTCACCCATTCACAATAATCTGCAGATCCCTCCTGCTCTTTTCAATATTACCGAGGTTATCAGCAAGAAGATTGTACATCAATTCCACATCCGCATCTGGAAACTCTTGTATGAGCATAATAAGCGACGCATCTCTATCCTGATGGGTGGATAGCTATGAAGAGGATGAAGATTATTATTATTAAAATACAACAATGGAAGACCATGATCGCTATTAGTTTACAGTAGATTATTATTATTACTCTTGCAACTATGATAATAACGAGTCTATACTCTCGATATCTGGGTAATACTCCGCCACTATGCTATACACTAACTCATACGATAAACTAGGATACTACGATGTCAATTTATCAACAGTTTTCTCCATATCGCTAAACTATGGGCTATCTATAATGCTCTATCTTGATTTAATGTTAATATTATTATTATCTTATCAATTTCTTGATATAAAATTGTCAAGATGAGTTTTAAGGAGTATAAGCAACGTCATCAATTGAATGGAGTGTTTAAAGGCTGTTTGCACTCAGGCGCGTATCAACTGGGACTAAATGCTTGGTTTATACGTTTAAAAGTTCTAGTCATAAACAGAAAACTATAAATCTTGCGAATATTGAAATCTTAAGTCAATTAAGATAAAGAGCTGATCTAAACTATCTTCATATTAATACTAATACTATCTCTTCTATGTCCTTGTTCTCTCTCACATTCACCCAATACTCCTCTCAGCCGAGCTCGTTCGTTCGTTCTTTCTACTCCTTTTCCCAGTGCCGCGTCGTCCGTCTTTGTAAAGGGTAAAGCTGACGTTATTTATTCATTTAGGCGGGAAACGATAATAACTATTATTGTAATTAGGGCAGAGTAGTAATATGACTAGGAGTAGACGGGCGGGTCGTAGTTAGAATAGAAGAAATCCGTATAGTGATTCTAGAAAGCGGAATGGAAATAATGGCGAATAACCATTGTCATCATCATCGTCTTAAAGTAACAGCCAGTCATATGAAAGTACCGCTGATATTCAGATAGATTAGCAAGGTGAATAGGAACTTAGACATCATCAGTCGATTAAAGCTGATGACTCGCCTCCAATATCGGCAGCGGGTAGTGGAGATGATGATATTCCATATAATGATGGTAATTAGAGGGACGCCGATTCTTCCGCTGGGAATTAAACTGGATAATTGTAGTAATAGCCATTGGTGGATTTATTGCCTGGGCCAGATGAAGGCTTATAGCATCACATCTCTATCGCTGCTGGTACTTTTAATACTGATTAAAACCGATCAGATTTATAATTATTGGCTGATGGAATGATGACTGTGGACTCTGATGAAGAAGATGATAATTTTGTGCGGGATCAGTAGAGAATTCACGATTTAGACTTTGATGATGATTCTGCATTTACGTAAGGTGCTATAAGCGGCGTGATGGATGTGGATTCTGCTACTTATACTCATGATTTAAAGAGTGTGGACAATCTATTGGATAGGGAGCGTCGGAATGACAAGACTTCTGTATTATCATTACCAGCGGAGATTCTTGTGTATCATATCATTCCCCTCCTTGATCTGAGGGCTGTTTAGCAGGTAAATAAGAGTTGTAAAGCTATGAATAAAGTCGCCGCTTTATCAATGTCTAGCTGTCATCCGCTGTACCGTTACCTGTAACTGAGACACGTTGGTGCTTACATGAAGCGAGCACCTGCTGTTAAATTGTAATTCAACATTCTATCTTGGTCAGAATGGAATCGGCACTTGTTCGGTTTGAATTGTTCAGAGGATGCTGATAACCAGAGAAGTAGTAGTAGTAGCACGGCCATGTTAGATGAGAGTTAAGGGATTAATAATGAAGATTTAGAGCTGGTTAGAAAAAGCTTTTATCGATTGCTCAGTAAGAGAAAAAAGTTTGTGCCTCTATAGTATCACGATGATTTAAAGTGGATAGTGGCCAGTCTCTTACGGTATTATCTGCATTAGACTGCTCAATTAAGTGGTGATAGTAAGTTGCAGTCCTATCACGGTCAGCATTTGACCTCTATTATGTATCGGTCCCTGTCCATTGTCATTGGCATGTATGATAAATCTCACTTGGATCTTCCTCTCTCTTGCCAGGAGATCAAGATTCCAGATAACAGCAAGTACGTTATACGGATGCTACATTCCAGTGGTATGCTTATGAGCAATCAGCATCTACTTCCTTCTCTGATTCGCTCCCTATTTTGGATATAAAAAGAGAAATACCACAAGAAGCGAACTGTTGTTTAGGTGGACAAGTTATTTGAATCGCTTCCTGGACTTTTGCGTTATGTCGCCCCTGTTGATGATGACAGTATTAGATCTGATAATTTGCCAAATTCATATCACCAGAAGCATAATAAATGCACAAATGGTCAGAAGTATGAAGATTAAAAACATGTAATGTTGGTTTAAAGATTCGTTAAAATTGTGTCTGATGAGGCACGATCCATGAGGGATAAGATTTAGGAGAGCTTTGATCATGTCGTATAGGAAGACGATGTGATGGTGCGGAATCCACCGGATGATGATAATACACAGGATAGAGACGTTATACAAGATATGAATTTGAATGGGCGAGAGCCTCTGAATGATGGTCAGTAGCCTTTGAATCAGGATAATCAACGTGTTCATGTGTTGCCTAGACGGAATGCAAATAATTTGGAGTAGGAAGATGCCATGCGTGACAATGATCATCACCATGGCCTGTAGATATTGTCTCCTAGCCAGGCGCGACGTGCACTGGAGCCTATTAGACTTGCAGTCACGGTATGTGCTCTCACGGCCACTTTATACCCAGAGTGTTTCAATGCTTAGACTTTGGCCACAATCATCCGCAACTCGTTCAATCTCATCGCCTGGGGTGTCAGTCGACAAGATATCAAATACAGTATAATGTCTCTTTGTTGGCGCATAATATAATCAGTATCTATTGAACGTGAGCGAGATTTAGGCCACAGATATGGCGGTGATGTTAGTGATCGGATATAGTGTCATTTCTCATTTCAAAATTAGGAAGGTTACAATACTAATACCCTCTCAGATGAATGTAATGCTCATATCCATCCACATCAGTACCAGCGTTTCTGTTAAGATGGCTGTGAGTATTAGAGAGGAAGAGAAAAATTGGAGTAACTTATTCAGATTTTTGATGTCTGGATTCCACAGATTGAATGGGATCTGGCCAGGGAAACGTTGGTGGACGTCCGTGGTCTATTCCAAGTGCATCTGACCAAATATGCTGGCTACAATTGATTGATTAAAGACTTTATGGTGAAATGGAATGTTTAGATTTATTTTTTGTGATTACAGTCCGTTTCAGCAAAATGTCCGATCCAAGGAGAAAAACATGAACAGTTTCAAAAAACGACGGAGTTTTGATGAACTTTCCTACAATAGTTACAATTCGGACTTGCTATGCCAAAATATACGCGTAATTAAGGCAACTCTTGGTGACTTACGTGACACCTTTAATGCCGTAAAAGCTCTTTCTATTACATACTCTTCCTAGTCACGCATTAAGATCAATGCCGTCAATATACTATTATAACAGTCTGGATAATAGTGGTGTAAATCTTTTTCTAGTTGCTATTGCAGCTCTTTAAATCATGATTGTTTTCCATAAAGTGCAAAAAATTCAATTTCCACGTTACTTAATGTGGCTTGCCATCGTAAATCCAATTATTACGTACTTACGCCCATAAAAGCGCCAGACAATTCATTATTTCTTCTTCCTCTTTCTTATTTTATTTCCCATAGGTAAAAATGGCAAAGAAAGTTACACGTAAATGCAAACTAAACAGTGTCTTGAATCTTGACGATGGTGATAAGGAGATATTGATATCACAGATTCAGCTGAGCTCTGTGCATCTCACCTTTGCTTCGCGTCTGATTTACCTCTGCCTTAATGCTTGGAATGAAGCTGGCAAGGCACTGCCTGAACTGTCTCATCAGTAGTATTTTGCGTCAATGCTGGAGTATCTCTGCAACTCTGCTTTCCATCGCGACAATGATCACACGCGAATGCTGTCTGAAACAATTGCTCCTGAAGTGCGATAGAGATTGAGACACGAGAGCCTGATTGGTCCAAATCCAAATTTGTATGTGTTTCAAGCACGCAAGATCATTCAGGCCATCTCCTGGCATCTTACAGAGACTATATGGGTGTATTAGAAGAAGGTGATTAAAGCATAAATGGAGGCCTTCAATGTAAAAGGCCGAAGGCTTACCGTGTTTCTATAGCTGCTCAACTCTCTGCTGACTGAAGAAGCTGTTAACACGATGGAACACTTTGGGGGCGAGTACTTGGAAATTGATCCCGCAACATAGATCCATTTGCCTCCTGATTACGATGCTGGTGAAGATTAAGAGACAATTGCGCAATAAGATGCTGCTATCAAAGACGAGTTGCTGCAATTGTTATAGGTTGAAGAAGTTCGGCATCTAGTCTCCTTGCATCGCCACCATTTATTGGATATTGTCACCACTTCTTTTTAAGACAGAGCTCCGAGAAAGCGCTATAGTAAAAGAAAATAGGAGTCCTCGCGTCAGCTAAAAGGATTGATCGGTTTCAAGAGATAGAAATCTGGTAAGCTGAAGTAGCGTGATACCCATCACACATACATGCCATCAAGAGCACACCATGCATTTCAGAATCAGGAGGGCTAGAAAGTTTTGGTTCAATATCTGATGTATCTGCGTTAAACTTTAAAGGAACTTGGTTTGTCATCATTCAAGATTTTCCCTACTGGTACCGATGTTCCGCGCCACATCAGCTTTGACAATAGAGTTTTGGCTCACTGGGGGTTTGGGCAATATCGACTGGGTGATCAGCCTGAAGAGAAGGAGGAGCATGTGTAGACGCAAGAGGAAGAGAAGCAATGTATCTTGAAATTAAAATATTTAGGTCTGTAGCAGCGGATGGCGAATTCCTAAGACGTCAGTATCAGCTCTGATGGTTTTGCGTGCTCTGTTTCAGTTTCAGATCAAGGTGGGAAGGCGTATGCCAACGAAGCTAAAGATCTGGAAAGAAAGGCGCGAAATACTGACGTGTCTCAAGTGGATGTTGGTGCGTTTGCTCTGGAGAACTGCCGGAATCTAGCGCAACGATTGGATGGTACAAGATTAATTGGTATTGACCCTGGTAAGAAGAATGTTCTGGTCTGGGGCGATGAGGCGAATGTCGAAGGTGCACCTACGCTTAAAGAAGCCAAGAGGGAGTTCAAAGATACTGGTCGGATATCTTCTGGATACTGGCAACGTCTAGCATTGACCACGGAATTTGAGGCCCACCTATAGTACAACAAGCCAGCTGAAATCACGCTGATGGAGTAAGATATGGCCTAGTCAAACAATAGCCAGTAGTATCTTGGTGTCTACATCAGATACTTTGAGGACGTTTATGCCTTCTACTCTTAATCATTCCATCGTAATTGGCGATTCCGCCGATTTTGCGCGACAAAGTCTGCGTTTGGTAATGTCATCAACATGATGCATGGCAGGCCAAAGCCACCAGTGCCTAAAATCAACGACCGGCACAGAGGTAGAGCTGCAAAGAAGAGAAAACGCGAACTACGTAAATCTCATGGCACGTTATTACCTCCAGATAAGCCTCCAGTAATTGCGCTTGGTGACGCTGGTGTGAAGCACGTGCGTGGTAATCCTCCTGTTCCGGTGAGAAAATTCGCGTTTGAGTTGAGTCGCCGGGCCTTGGTAGTTATAACGCCGGAGTACCACACTAGCAAGCAGCACTCGATATGTCATGCAGATCTCCATTGGGAGCATGAAGTGGTGCTGAAGTGTCGAGACAAGAAGGTAAAGAAGATTCTGCCAGGTCGTCACCGTGCCCAAACTGTCTGCATCAAAGCTGATGGTCCAGAAATCCTATCGCACGAATGTCCTGATCGTTTTAACCGAAGAGTCCAATCAAGATTTGGAGTTTGCCAAAACTGCCAAAACACTGGTAGTGACGTGTTCGTAGATCGGGACGTTAATGCTTACAGGAGTATGGCTTAAATTGTCCGCCACTACGCGATACATGGTTACAGACCTTAATGGAATTGCCGCGCCGAAAGGCGCGCCTGAAATATACAGTAATGTTTGTCGGACACCCCGATGAAATAGACTGTAAATGATTGATTCAATATAATCTTATCTTATTATTTGAAGAATATGCGTGTTAGATTATCAAAGCTTTTATTAGAATAGACAGATGGATGTATACCATTGAATTCATTTAACATTCTCTTTGGCAGCGGTCAATTCAGGTGATGGATTCTCCTCCATAAACTTCATAACATCCAACAATGTGGTCTCCAACATTTTACGAAAGGATCTAACCTCAGTCTTGCCTGAATTTCTTCTGCAGCTGATACTAAATCTCAAATTGTCACCAGATATTCCATAATTGATTCCGTATCCATCCGCAACTACAGGACCAAATCCACCATAAAGCAAGTCTTGCGAAGGAGATACATTGGAAGAGCTTAGTTTAAAGTTCATCGACTGCAGATAGGATGGATCTTGGAAGAACTCGCTCGACTCACCTTTCTATAGCATACATCTCAAGCCAAGCAGATGTCTATCCACGCCCTGGCCATTAGAAGCATCGATGGTGTTCCTGGTATGTTATCTTGCCGCAGCAGCAAACAGTGACCATTTATCTTCAATTGATACGTTCTCATCATCAAACGCCTTGCACCAATTCAAAGACTCCACAGAGCACGCGCGTATAGTCTCCGTCCTGCCCATCAAGAATTGGCGAGTTGAAGCGCTCTCATACGTTGGACAACATTGTGAATACGTGCGGAAATAGGCAAGTTACATGATCATTTACACATACGCATCTGGTCCGCATAGAGCATTAGTCTTGATCTATTTACCACCGTAAGCTCTGAAATGAAGAAGTACGCTATCAATATCAGCAATGTCCTGTTCGGCGCGTTCCTGTGCAGAGCTGATTGCTTTCGAAATGGACTAATTAGTGTCCCATGAGAGCAATTAAGGCTGATCTACGCTCACCTCATTGCCACCACGGTCTTATCTAGTCAATTCTTCACCCAGCACCTTCTCAAATATCTTGGCCGGGATAACAGCATCGGACGGCGAGTGCTCTCCATTTACACCTCCGTGACCATCATTCATAAACACCAAGCTCAAGCTCTTGTCAAACCATCTATTGCGACCGCCCTTAGAATGGAAAATGATTCTATGACTAGAGTCAAGATCAACCTTAAGTGGGTTTCCTGCAACACTGTGAGAATCCTAAACTTTGGACTAGATGGCAGTCATAAGATCATTTTAGTCCGTGAATGAAAATCCATCCAGACAGACGGAGAACAGTGAATTATCAATCAGATCCAGATTTCTCTAATTCTAGTCAGATAACTTGCCCAACACCAGTCTCACATCTGACCATACCCATCTGTCCTAACTGGTAAGTATGCCGACTTGGGCTGCATTATTCTCAGTACCGGCTTACACAACTTGATCAACACAATTCTCCAACTGGTGAAAGATCTGGCCATTCGATAAGCGTTCACCATCCGGACCGATAACATTGACTTTAAAAATGAAATCGCGGATCATGACGATGATATGCTTAGCTGTGGAAGGAAACTGGTGCTTTATAATATCACATCCACGATTGGGGATTCTCGTTACTTGAAACTGCATAGTATACTAGTTCATACATAGTGGGATCTAGCGTTTGCCCAGAGTCTCTGGCGGCATTTCCTCCATCTCCACAGTCTCCTTAAAATCAAGCAGTGAATTGATCATATTACTTGCACGCATCAGCTATAGGCCAGTGTACTTATTACCCTGTTAATCATCATAGACTTTCTTCAATTAGTCCACCAGGTGTTTCTGTGCATACAATGATGGATGATAGTCGCGAAACTCTAACCACCAGTTGACATTTAGCATAATAGGATCATTCCACTCCAGATAAGCTTTCTTATACCACAAGTATTCTAGCCAGCCGTTCTTCTAAGCCTTTTCATAATCTACAAGTCTTTACTACAGCACGGCACCTTGGCCACTTAGAAAATTGGCAGCAATCTTGTTGGTCTGTTGCACTTAGTCAGCCGGCAGAATTGGCTTTAATGACTGCAAGTACTTTGCAATTGTCTTTTCCAAGGACGGAATAGGCAATCTTGGCAACTTAGATTATAATGCAAAAGTCTTCATGGTTGCGGTAAAGGTGACAGGAATGGCCTTTAAATAATAACCAGTAAGTATATCAACTCTAATAACAACAAAAACCTGAACTGCAGAGAGCGAATCTGAAATCAAACGGGGAAAGTTTAAATGGGTCAGGAAAACTGACGCGCTTCGTTTCAGATATATCTCACCCACCACTCAGTGTGGGTGATTCGAGATCAATCTGTAAGAGCATTGAAACTGATGCATGTCATGTGTCCCATACACAGTGTATAGTCACCTTAATATTGATATAAAAAATGGATAGTCACGCTGACAGACTTAAAATTATACAGATCAACAAGCTGCTGAATATGCTCAACTACTACTGAAGAGGCGTCGCATTAAACACTCATCATGTTCCATCAGCATTGGCTTTCCCGGTTCAACGCCTGGAGGCCAAGAAATTTCATCCGTATTCAAAAATGGCGCGTATACAGACACTCCATGAACTCCTGCCCAGTCATAGTCAATAAGTACAAGTTGTTCAGTGCCTGTGCGAATCAGTACGTTCGTCTCTCTCATATCACCATGTATATAACCATTCTACTGCAGTGTTGAAATAATGTGTTTAGCCTGAGGAATAAAAGTAGAATTCTTTCTATCATCAAATCGAATACGCCGCATATCCAGCTTTTCCATAACCACCATGTAGTAATGTCCAACTCTACTGACCGAATAGAGCTTTGGTGCAAATCCATGCTAGTAACAGAAGCGATGGACTTCTTCATTGTACTTGGTGCAAAACTTGACAATAATTATTGTATCAGTGCCTTTTATTTGTGCCTCATACATCATAGGATCCATTTCTTACTTGTACTCAAATTCAAACAGCACATCATTCCCACAATCAGCTTGCTTTAGATAGGGAAACTATGTAGCCAATATAGATTGCTGATAATGTTGATTAGCATTTTATAAGTACTTTTTAATGGCTGCAAACATTCTAGCAATCTTTATCACCGTATGCTCTTCAGGATTGCATAATAGTTGATAAGAGGGGCCTAAAGGATCACATATCACTTTAGTATCTGTATTGACAACCCCATTTACAGATAACAAAGTTCCACATAACTCGATATGAAGACATGGATACTAGTTAACTTGAGATTGCTTATTTTACACAATATCTGACAGACTTTTGATGTAGAACGCCAAGCCTTGCATATACGGATCCCCGCCGCCTTGACCCTTCTCAACTGCGACCGCCAGATTGCAATACAATGGCCCTCCCTACCAATTCAAAGATCCATCAGACAAAGACTACTCCACATACATACGATGTAGAGCATACCCGGTGTATTCATAAAAGAGCGAACTGAATTTCTCTTGACGCGCATGTTTATCAATGAAAGAGCCACCCATAAAGTAACAAAGTTAGTAGACAAACATGCAATCTTTACCACCAACGGCAATGTTATCTAAATCCACCACAAAATCAGCAAACTGTTTGCATAAAAGAGAAACTGGCGGGACAAAAGCTTCACTTTGCTATCTATGACATATTATATTGCGCGTCTTGTTCGTAAATACATCAACCCACGATCCCTTTCCCTTATACCTGCTAAAAGAGGATGGTGCAGAGATAGAATCCACTACTTTCGCCAAGTCACTTTCGGCAACTTAAGACTCATATCTAGACCAACAAATTAGCAGAGGATTATCGTATGACTTTCCACAATCAACTAAAGCAGAGACTTGTAAAATAGGTTCAATAGAATTTCCTTGCTTTAAACTATTGGCATCTCTGAATAATTATACTTAAGCCGGAAATATGCTTTAGCAAATACTCTGGGCATTCGCATTCCATATTTCATAGCATAAATCATCAACATCAGCATTTTCCGGTACCTTTACACCTGTGGTGCGACCAATCTAGCTCAGGGTATCTCCATTAAATTTGACGAAAACGTACCAGATTTTGATCAAATTAATCGACATCTTTCGTTTCATTCAGATGCCATTAGAGAGAGAGAGAGAGAGAGAAGGGATGAGTGAAGGTGATCTACCTATAAAAAGTGCGAACTGTAAAGATCAGGCTGCTCAGTCGGTTTCATGTAAAAGAAATATCACTTGTAGCGGTCAGTCCCGTAGCTAGCTCTTTTTAAACAATTTGCTAGTACCTAGAAGATTTCTGCTTTCTTGGACCTCGTTGGCATTTATTTCTTAATATGGTGCCGCTCACCTTAACTCGAAAAAAGTCTCAATTTGGTCGCGATAATGAAAGTTTCGAAAAGTAGCTAATGCGTTAAAATTTGGCCAGCTCAAATTGGCTTTAGGCATTCTCTGTGATTTAAACCATTTTCCCGCACTAATTGTCTTCTATCCCGTGGCTTTGAGTGCCATTGAGGATCATACAATATTCCCAGCGATTTTAGGAAATTTGACTTTCGAGCTTCATTTTGCTTAGGTAAAAATGCCATTTTTGTCGTTTCAACGCCCTTCGATCCATATGCGCAATAATAACTAAGTTGTCTTATGATTAAGCTTAGTAGTCTCAATTTGGTCCAAGAAATGAAGGACAAGTGGACTTCAAAGTAAGTTTGAACAAAAACCAACCGGTAAAAATATTCAGCTCCGCGAGATAAGCATTTTTACCGGTCGATTAGTAAAAATTTTGAAATCTAAGGTACATTATATATTGGTGAGTCATTACGGCCATATTTGGTCGAGTTAAGGTGAGCGGCACCATAGTCACGTAGAAATCTAGAAGCTATTAAACCCAGCGTCGGCTACTTTAAGGTCGACTTTGATACTGAGTGTCAATTTTGGCTAATTGAAGTTGGTCTTGACATATCTGGTTGTGTGCAATTACAATTGGACAACGAGGAATTCTCATATAGACTGTATTCGATTTCATTCGGTATTTCAAAGCCGTTGTATAGTCAAATTGTTTTGTGGTGCAATTATGATACAACATAAACGCAAATCTACTTGAAACGCCATGTAAATGATGTAAAAACCTGTATGGTTCCGGTTTGCGTCGTGCTGAAGATTGCATTGTAGCGAAAAGCTTTATCGCTTAAATTGATTCGCCAATAAAACAAAATGCTGTATAGTCTGTGGCAGAGTATGTAGACCGGGATGGTGTATTATTGTCTCTTAAGTAGATCAACGTTGACAAAGTATGGGAACGTTTTACGCGTGGCGATGGTGTCACCGTTGGACTGATTGACACTGGTGTAAATTTTACTCATCCCTCGCTGATTGATAACTACAGAGGTCGTAATTCTTCTCATGATTACGCGTGGTTTGATCCTAAAGAGTTTCGAGATGACGACTTTTGGTGTGATTTCAGAGATGTATGTTTGCCTGCTGAATGTTGTGCTGAACATCCTTTTGACATTGTTGGCCATGGTACACACGTCGTTGGAACTATGGCTGGACGCGCTCTGAATGGAATAGTTGATAGTCCTTAGATTGGCGTGGCTCCTGGTAGTTAGTGAATCTCTGTCAAAGGCTGTGTTGATGGCAGATGTTTCAAGTATGGATTAGTCAAGAGCGCTGAATGGATGCTGTGTCCCACAAAGATTGACGGTACTGAACCACGTTGCGATCTCAGTCCTGATGTGGTGAATAACTCTTGGGGATCGTAGAATCCTCGCGAGCGAATCTTTGAGTAAATTGTTAAAGCTTGGAATCAGGCTGGAATCATATCAGTATTCGCTATCGGCAATAATGGGCCTAGCTGTTAAAGTACTAGTGCACCAGGCAACTTTAACAATGTGTTTGGTGTCGCTGCGGTGGATGGAGATAATCGTTTGACCAAGTTTAGCTCGAGAGGTGCCGGATATGAGTCAAATGAGGATGATGCGAATGGTGTCTTTAATCGTGATAAGCCAGATATAAGCGCTCCTGGTAAAAAGATTCTGTCGGCTGCTTCTAACGCTTATAACAAAGGGTTATATTAGGAAATGTCCGGCACATCGATGGCATCCCCTCATGTTGCAGGCGTTATAGCGCTGGTCCTCTCTGCTTTATGGAAGAGTTAGGAATCCGGTTTGATATTTCAGGAGTCTCCTACAGCTGAAAGGAAGGGAATTGATTTCAACTCGCTTAAGGAAGTAGTTTTTTAAGCTGCGAATACGTCTGTTTTGACACCGGATGGCTTAGGTGGAAGAGTATTCCCTCTTCCCATATTCCCTATCCGAAAGGAGTGTGATAGAAAAGGATTTGATGTGTGGCCTAATATGTTTTATGGTAATGGAGTTGTAGACGCGTTGAGAACTGTCACCTTGGCTTTGAATCGCCTGCGTGGCGTGTGAACAGTTTGCGGGATTTTAGACGTTCAGCATTGAATGCTTTAAGGTATATTAAAAGTGTTGTCAAGTTTAGAAGAAGATCATTTTATATACTTAATAACTATTTTATTATTGTGGATAATCCCTTTTTACTTTTTCATTATTATGGTCAGCCTTCGCAAACATGGCATTACTGTGGTCAACAGCAATGACATAGAATTCCAGCTGCCAATTTTTTTTACTTTTTCTAATGCTAATACAGACAATGTATGAGAGAAGACAGAGAAAGAGAGTCAGATCACATTAGAGTCGGAGAGGACAGAGAAGTAACAGACGACCCAGGTGTGCAGTACAACCAAAAGTCGGGGCAGAGTCCAAGTGTGCAGTACAGCCAAAAACAATGCCGTGGAATTAGAGTAGTTAAGCACAAAGCACCTTTCAGCGGCCCAATAGTAACAGGACGAACCTCTGTTGGGACATACTTGGAGCAAAGGCAGAGAGACAGAGAGAGAGAAGAGACAAGCGACCCAGGTGTGCAGTACAGCCAAAAGTCGGGCAAGGTCCAGGTGTGCAGTACAGCCAACAACAATGCCGTGGAATAAGAGTAGTTAAGCACAAAGCACCTTTCAGCGGCCCAACAGTAACAGGACGAACCTCTGTTGGGACTTACACAGTGCAAAGGCAGGAGACAGATACAGTGATAGAGTCCAGCGAATAAGTATGATTACCACAGGCAACACCAACGTAATACCACAGGTAATCAAAGGTATACTGCTGACCATAAACGTCGACATATCAATTAATTCGATCTGATATCCATGACCGACTTCCAAAACCAATGATAAACGAACCAGCAGACCACATCATAAAAAGCCAAACCAGTTGCAGAATGTGTAGAACCATCAGCACCAGTCAGTTATAAAGACTTCGCACCAAGACGTAAAGGTCCATGAAGCTAGGTGCGTGATAACAGGAGCGATGGACACAACTGCAGCAGCAACTGACGAAAGAGGGAGGACTCGCTGGAAGGCCATGGATATCAGATCAGATTTAACCAAAAGTATCAGAAACAATTAGGATACCAGCCCATCTATCTACCAGACGGGCAATATTAGCAACCTTTACTTTTATATCTTTTCTCCCTCCCTTTCCCTCTTAATTTTTAGCTTTTTTTATCATTTATTTTTTACCTCCCACCTCCTACTATAATAAACATGCAAAGGTCACACCGCTCCCTCCTACCATCCCGGGTGTGCCTGCGTAATACGATTCTTTTTCAGCGGGGCACTACATAAGGCTAAGATTAAAGGTATGATTCATACGCCAGAGGCCACACCATAAAAGAGACCTACCTTCACTTTCCTACACAGATCACACAAGAGAGATAGAGTAAAGCTTACCTTTAGCGAGCCATGGAGTAGCTTCAGAAGAGTCAGAATAGTGGACATGGAACAGAGCATAGAGGAACAAGCATGCTTGATGAGGAATAGGATGGAGTTATAGCATGAGGAACTTCTAGAGGATACCAATGGTTCAGCAGCATTCAGCGACTTGATATGCAGTACCAGCAGACACCACGCAGCATATAGGTAGCGAAGAAGCACAGCAGTAACTTGCGCTGGATGGAAGACAGAGAGTTGCAACTAAGACCAATACCATGATGAGTGAAGGATACCATACCAGTAGAGTAGGCAGTAGACAATGCCAGATGCAACAAAGCCGCCCAGCGAGACTGTTTCAAACGACGAGATTGGACAAGCGAATGATTGAAGGGGAAGAAGCTCACCAAACTTGGACCAACATACCAGCATACTGTTTGAGCACCGCAAAGATCATAGGAGATATTGAGCATATATATGTAACTCAAAAGTTAGTTGCGACAATTGATATTGTTTAGTTGGGAAGAGATATGAATTATCAAACATCGGCTAGTCGTTCGCGTTTCAGATATGAAAGCCACTGGATTTTTAGCGACGGATTTCGCGGCCGTTTCAGCTCCCCGCGATCGTAAATGACAAACAATGAGATATTCGGTGTAAAGCTCAGTATCATAAACTAATGAGCATGTATATATCTCAGATGTAGTATATACCCGTGATAACTAACAATCTAAAATCTGTGAAAAAATCATGGATTTTGGTTGAATATTGATAGAGATAGACCGTAACAGCGCGGCTGCATAGAGAACAAGGAGAAACTCTCCTTTCCTCAAACTGAAATGGTCATGAAACTGATAGAAAATACTGAATACTATATGCTGTATAACTATCATAATTCGATGGTTTTCAATTCATAATCATATTTCAATGATATTTAGTCAATAAATTTAGTGCTTCCTCCACTTTTCTTTATTTCTTCATTCCATTCTACGCATTCACTGGATACTACAGGGAGTAGTAAAGCGCATAAAGCTTAATAAACGGTACGTTTTAGAATCATACTACAAGTTCTGTCTTTGCAGTATTGACTTTCTCTGATCTACCACTTTTTATACCTTTGGAGAATTGTCGGTTTCGCTTATTTTTTGCGAAATTGCTTTTAACCATTGCATAATGTCGTAGAGTCACGTTAAGCTTTGGTATCTTGTTGTGGACGATAATGGAGTCTCTATAGATAAATATGGCGCTCTTTTTGGTCTAAGAGTACCACTCGACACGGAGGATTTGGCCGATTTGCGCAAGTTAATTACGGCTGATATTGGATATAAATTTTAAAAGGATGTCCCTTTGATTTCAGTGCACCTGTTCAAAGATATCATCGAGTTTGAGAAGCGAAACCCGCTCAATCCTTGATTTAGTTTATCCTAGCTGGCAGATTGTGGAAGGTCATACGATAATCCTCTTTTAATTAGTTGGTCATAAAATGAGTCTTAAGTTGCCGAAAGTGACTTGGCGAAAGTAGTGGATTCTATCTCTGCACCATCCTCTTTTAGTAAGTATAAGGGAAAAGGATCGTGGGTTGATGTATTTACGAACAAGACGCGCAATATAATATGCCATAGATAGCTAACTGAAGCTTCTATTCCGCCAGTCTCTATTTTATGCAAACAGTTTGCCGATTTTGTGGTGGATTTAGATAGCATTGCCGTTGATGGTAATGATTGCATGTTTGTCTACAAACTTTGTTACTTTATGGGTGGCTCTTTCATTGATAAACAGGCGCGTCAAGAGAAATTCAGTTCGCTCTTTTAAGAATACACCGGGTATGCTCTACATCGTATGTATGTGGAGTAGTCTTTGTCTGATGGATCTTTGAATTGGAAGGGAGGGCCATTGTATTGCAATCTGGCGGTCACAGTTGAGAAGGGTCAAGGCGGCGGGGATCATTATATGCAAGGCTTGGCGTTCTACATCAAAAGTCTGTCAGATATCGTGTAAAATAGGCAATCTCAAGTTAACTAGTATCCATGTCTTCATATTGAGTTATGTTGAACAATGTTCTCTGTTAACGGAATTGTCAACACAGATTCCAAAGTGATATGTGATCCTTTAGGTCCATCTTATCAACTATTGTGCAATCCTGAAGAGCATACGGTGATAAAGATTGCTAGAATGTTTGCAGCCATTAAAAAGTACTTATAAAATGCTAATCAACATTATCAGCAATCTATATTGGCTACATAGTTTCCCTATCTAAAGCAAGCCGTTAACGGCAATGATGAGCTATTTGAGATTTAGTACAAGTCAATAATGGATACTATGATGTATGAGGCACAAATAAAAGGCACTGATACAATAATTATTGTCAAGTTTTGCACCAAATACAATGAAGAAGTCCATCGCTTCTGTTACTAGCATGGATTTGCACCAAAGCTCTATTCGGTCAGTAGAGTGGGACATTATTACATGGTGGTTATAGAAAAGCTGGATATGCGACGTGTTCGATTTGATGATAGAAAGAATCCAACTTTTATTGCTCAATCTAAACACATTATTTCAAAACTGCAGTAGAAAGATTATGTACATGGTGATATGAGAGAGACGAACCTATTGATTCGCACAGACACTGAGCAACTTGTACTTATTGACTATGACTGGGCAGGAGTTCATGGAGTGTCTGTATACGCGCCATTTTTGAATATGGACGAGATTGCGTGGCCTTCAGGCGTTGAACCAGGTAAGCCAATGCTGATGGAACATGATGAGTGTCTTATGCGACGCCTCTTCAATGTCGATTGAGCGCTGGTATGAATTTAGATAAGTTTGATTTACTTTGTGATAATTTTTTCCTCAACTTGCAATTTTCTTCACATGTAAACAAGAAGTGATACACGTATAGAAATTGTTTGTTAAATGCTTATGCTATAAAAGAATCTAATGCCCCAAACATCCTTCTATGACACATCACATAATGTTCTTCTTCCAACACAAAAACTCTCGATCAATCAAAAAGCTATATGCCCAGTCCCAGAATCGAACTGAGATTTCTTCGGCCACAACGAAGTGTACTAACCGTTATACTAACTGGGCTTTTGCTGTATTTCATGGAAATTCTCTGACGCGGCAGTATATTTTCACTACGCACGTGAATGATAAATGCCTTAATATGTGGTGTGGAGATCCAATGAGATAGTCAAAAAGAATCATGCTAAAGAGATCAATATTATTAAGGCAGATGATGAATAATTATAAAATTAGTCGTAATATATTACTTATATCCACCTCAAGTAAATCTTAATAAAGTTCCACAAGCTGCCAATAGAAATCAACGAATAACGCGTTAACGTTTTGTATGACGAAGGCCCAATGTCTTTGCAACATCCTTACTCAAATTAGAGCCAACGTCCTGAATATACTCTGCACTGCATGACTTCCCCAATTTAATGACGGCCATCTGTGTAGCCTCTTCATAATCTTCAGTACATTTTTCAATAAAATTAGCAGTTCTCTAAGCAGAATCTGCTTCAGTACGCGCGGCATAACGCTCAAGTAAGTCTAGCATGACCAAACAAGCCTCATCACTCTCATCATATTGGCGAACCAACTGGGCACAAAACTCACCGGCCAGAATGCAATCAGAATACTTGAAGATGTCTTTAGAACTCTCAACAAAATCGACAAACATGTCGCAACTGCAAGCTTCGCAAAGAATGGAATGCAAAGTTTTATGCAAATTGGCCGAGCAATGATCTTCTCCTTCATCACTGGCGGCATCATGTAGTTTAGAATACTTTGCCAATGCCAACTTGACAAGCTCCATATTCTTTCCACTGAGAACATTTCTAAAAAATGCCCACACACTTCTAAACAAATTATCCTTCGGTTCAGCAAAAGTTAAACAAGGATACTCAAATAAGCCAGTTACAACCAGCAGTGCACTCTGTACGTCCTTGAACAATTAGGAATCAAAAGCAACAATTGGTCTAATATTGGTGTAAGAGGTGCGTGTATCATCTGGGACTTAACGAGGCAACTTTATGGCAAGAGCCACAGTCAGCAATTCTGCCTACTTCCGTTCTCCTTTGTTCACCTTATCAGCAATCAACTTTACGTACCAGTTATCACATTAATACAAGTCAAATTAGCGATAAAATCGAGCACTGAATACGTAAACCAACTCTATTAAAGCAAATGCAGTACTTAAAGACGTTACCGCAATATTCTATGGAAGAATTTGAGACAACTGGTACTAATACTTCAACAGCAGCTCTCCACAACCAATATTAACCGTGTACTTTTTACTTTCAGCCTGAATATCTTCAAAAGTACTGTCTGACAAGTTGACAGACTACTACTATTCACACTTGGATAGCATCTTCTGAAAAAACTCTTTCAACAAAGCAAGCATATCCAATTAGGTGTCCAATTTCTCGCACTTCCATATGCAAAGACACGCGCTAAGTACACGATAAGTAGGTTTCTCGTCCATCAAGTAATGCATCAAATCCTTCTTAATGTCAGTACAGAACGGATCCGGCAGCATCTTCAAAAAATTGCTCAGAAAATTGAATGGCAGTTCCTTCTTCTCCATGCTATTAAATTTATAATCAGACGAAAGTTCCATTAAACAACGCAGGCCATATTTCTTCAGTGCATCATGAGCATATCCATATTATAACACTTTGATTTTTGGGTTGCAGCAATCACGATCGCCCAAGTACGTCTACAACAACACAGTGGCAAAATCCTTAGAAGTAGCGCTCAGAAACTCCGTATTGGGCAAGTACGGTGCGCTCCACTGATAATATTTCCTAGCCCACTCCCACAAACTCCCCCAATAATAATCTGGATCTATTTCCCCATATCCAGGTTAATACTCAATATCAAAATAGCCCAACAATGCTGTGCGCCATACTTCATTCAGCATTCCCGGGTCATTGTCCACACGGACGTGACCTTTCAGATAGCGTCTCAGAGTCTAATTCTTCAGAATGGACTTGTGCAGAAAGTACTGGACAGCTTCCACCGTACTCAGCTACAGATAATTGTGCTCTCTGATACGAAATGCTGTCAATACAGGACCATAGTACGCGTGATAGGCATCCTTGACGACGCGTTTTTGATCGAGCAACACGCCCTGGACGCGTTAACTTGTCAGCGACAGCTCCAACAGGTCCACTGGTCTCAAGTACTGGCCCAGCGATAATTTCGGTACAGCATTTAATAAGTGTGCGATATCCATCTGTAATGTGTCAAATTAATCGTTTGTAATAATCCCAAGTTTGTAATGCGTATTTCGTGCTAAGTTAATGTAAACTGACAGTCTTCAGATTTAAATTTGATGTGGCTTTGATTAAGTGAATTCGGTCACACCAAGTTAAAGAGTCAACTAAAGCATAATTGGTAATTAAATTGATGTGATGAATATAATTAAATAATCATTTAATATTGATGCTCTTGATCAGAGAACCACCTAAACGTTCGATTGAAGCAACCACGGACTACATGTCCAGCCTCACCATTCCCGTATTATCATCCAATTCAACTGTATAATTAATGCTCTCCTGCCACTGGTGCCATTGTAACACATTCTTTTTCAGAACTATTCCAATGAAAGAGTAGGATACTAAATCAACTCTAACCTGATCAATACAAGTACTGTGAGGTATCACATTAAAGATTGATTCAATAAGCATTGTTACGGGATCGTACCCAATCTTCAGCTGACTCTTCATCGGTAACTGCATATTCTTAAAATAATCTTCAGCTCTTAGTCCTTTTACCGCACTGGACATTTGACGAGCCATAGCTCCAGTTTAGTGACAATCCAACCGAATGGCAATATCATAATCACAAGTCGACGGCATAAATGTTGACAAAAGAGCCTTAATGTCATACTACTACTGTAAATATAAGCGGTCGACATGAGCAATTGCAGAATTGGCCAGGACGCGTAAACGTTGTGCCGTATCTGCATCACAGCTATGTAATGTAAGATATGACTACTGTAACATGCTTAAGGCCTGGGAGAAATCAACTAGTTCATCAGAATCTTCAATAGCATTTAAAACAGAGACATAAATGCCACATTTCTTTTATCCATCACGTCTGACTTCATTGAAATGCTTCTAAACAGCAGCCATCTGATCATTAGAATCTCTACCAAAGTTCATAATAACTGGATACTCTGCAAAATTATACTCGGCAAACAGCTCTAACACCTGAAGAAATGCAGCAAATATATTCTGTTTAGCACGAGCAGATGATCGGAATACGTACACGCACAAGAGTTCCACAACTTCCTCTCTGATACCAGACGCGTACTTCCATGTCTTCATATCTGTTAACAATAAATGACAGGATAGCCAACGCTTTACCAAACGAATACATCCGGAAAGTACGGGATACTTGTGAACAGCTGCAGTCATAACCTGATGATGAATCGGCAACAACTCATTAAACTCTATGTACTTTAAGTATTCAGATTTGGCAATTTACTATTCAGACTGTGATAACTCTGGGTTAAATTGCTGTCTCAGACGCATCTATTTCTCCTGCTTTACATGCAAATAGATGGCAAATACGTGACCAGATTCTGATACAACTACTAGCCTTTCGCTGATATCACCTTCTATACTGGTAGAACGCTAACACTTGACAAACCAAGATTTCAACTTTAATTCAACCAACTACTTATGAATTGATAACAAGTATAGTTATTTCATATTCTGCAGTGCCACTAAGTCTTACGGCCACTTTGAAGAACTCTCTAGTTCAATGATCACGTCCATCAAAGGTACAGTCGGCTTTTCGAAATTGGTCTTGACATAATTCCACTCGTCTAGGCTCACACGGTGTGGCACAAAGACGGAGCATTGTCTGCTGTAAGGACTTACCACTTTTATATCATTCATATACAGAGGTAGATCTGGCAGCGATTTTAGTACTTTAGACAATTCAATACCAGCAGCTACAGCTTTATCAAAATTAGCGTCTATCAATTCACTAAAGAGCGGATGAACGCGCTAAAGTTATCGCGGAGCATTGATCAACGTCTACAACTTGTTATCAAAAGTGAGTGCCTAACAGCTACTAGATACGTGTTATCCAATAACGGTTTTTATAATGTGATGTACGATATCATCCCCAGCATCAGTAACTACATCCATGTCCCATACCACGCTATACTAAATACTGCCACTCTTGAATTTTCTCAGTTCCGCTAATGGACCCCAAAGATTCTTAAATTACTTCACAGCTTCTACATCCTCCAGCATAGGTCCATAATCTACAGTGCGCTTACTTTAAACATATTGACGCGTAAATCCAATGTTAAGCACGCGAATGTCTTTGCTATCAGTATCTTTAGAGCTTAACTTCCACCAACACACTAGGAATTCAATGCGATCTCCCAGCGCAAGTCTGAGCAGATGCTCGATGCTATTGATTAGAGGATCATTGCAGTCGATAGAGACAGACTTCAATAGCTTCTGAAAGAATGCGGATTACCCATCATGAATATTCTCAAAGGGTATCACCAGATGATCGTCAAACTTGTCATACACGCGCACAATAGAATTCATACCAAATATCTCTCAGTTGCACTATGCTGATATTTTTCTAGTAAGATAGAGAGAGATATGATGCGAAGACGATTAAAATTTGATGAATTTTCAAAACTCAATCTCTCAACAGTGAGCGATTTAATCAAAAGCTATTAATCAATCCAATTGTATTAATCTTTTATACTGAATAATATTTTTAATTCAAATAATCATATTTGGAACATTTTAGCGCACCAAGATTTATCTGTGGCTCTAGCGATAAAGTTGGAATTTGAATCTTCATCAAGAGCCAAAGTGTGAACAGCCTCGTTACACACTGATTGAATCAACTTCCACTGATCATGAGATACACCTTGTAAGACATTCCAACCTCCTTCATAAACAGTCAAATTTATTAGTGATTATTATGCAGATCCCACCAGGTTTTTAGATGCAATAAAATGTACGAATCCCTTGAATAGACTATAGGCAGATAGGCTCTTGTAATCGGACAAAGACTAGGAGGATTTGAGCATTAGATAGTGAGAAAACAAAAGTGTCACAACTTGACTTTACAATCCACCGTGACAAATAACGCGCCCATTAGCAGTAAATTAAGCTTTAAAATACAACTTTGCCATAAATAGTGCTTCTTCACCATATTAAAACAGCTACTATGCAGCATGGGTGAATTTAAAGTCTCGCAAAACACACATATCACGAAGCACGTCACAATTGTAGTATGGAGTAGGTGCGGATGCAGTATCATCTTACTACGGGTCTCTAACACAACACTTGCCATCTATCAATTTGACAGCATCAAATACAGTATCTCTCACAAATGGAATAATTTTGATAGGTAGAAACACAGACTGATCAGCATTACCTTGAGTAGCAGGTTATATCAAAAGACACAATCTCCGACCGCTAGAGCTATCACTGTTATGATATTCTACGCGGCATTTAGCACTATCTAGACCATTATCTAAAGCTTTCTTCACAACAGCCAGGTAAAATGCTCGCTTTTAAAAGTATTTATAGTTCAAATAATCCTTCTTCTAAAAGAGCGGAGCCGGCATTTCAATAGCCATATCTATAGAAGGAGGATCGCTATTACTCCCATCGTTGATCATTGACTGATTAAACATAAATGATCCAACAACATGCACCGATGCTGGCTTCTAGAATCCAAATTTAATCTGAATATCGCGCTGATATTAATCTCTAGGCCATGGAATATCAGAATAGTCATCACAAGCCTAAGGGAATGACAAATCTTCTGTAATCGTCTGCATACCATCTAGAATCTCTTTGACGCGCCACAACATATCTGATGAAGCATCAATAACACTATTATCCACCTCATACTATGCAGCAATTCCCTTAAAATTCTTTTAAAACCATAGCGAACCACTCACGCTCCAACCTTACTGTATACTCTCACTTTGAGTCATTTTTCACTCCACTGTATCTGCCTTTCGCTGATTGAAAAGACCTCAAGCACAGAAGAGACTTTAAAAGTAGCGTACAAGTTCAAAGTGGTATTAAACTTAATTCAATGACAAATCAAATCAATTGATGATTTTATAAAATAGTTAATTTTGTTAAAGCGATGCTATCATTCATACTCGGGAGGTGGCCAAACACTGGCTTTAGGTGTAGGATTGGCAGCTTGATTTGTGTTTTAGTTGGGGGTTTCTGATATTTCATTTTCCATTTCCGGAGGTGGCCATACAGATGAAGGCTTTTAAACAGCTGAACCTGCGCTAGATGGAGACTTGGGCTTTGATGATGATCCAGTCACAACTGCGGAAGTCTACTGCGATGTCAAATACTTGCCACCGGTTGTAGTAGTATTGCTATTCGCATTAGTAGAGGTGCTACTTGTATTTTAAGTACGCTAAGCCGCTGCCGCCGATTATCTCGATGTTGGTAGACAGCATACACCACACTGCAGTAGAAGCGCCGACAAGTAGAAAGGAACTGAAATTAAACCAAAAGCGAGAGCACTATTCAACATTGGACAATACTGAGAGGAGGTTGAGAAGGCTTGCGATGGATCTCTGCATCCAACCTGTTGCTATATATTAAGAATTGCAAAGAGCGGCACTAGAACACCAGCGATAACATCAAATATAAATGTGGACATTGCCGAGTCACAGCCATTCTCCAGCGAGACCGACTTTTCCAAATCCCGCCTGATATCACTCTCTATTAAACGCTTCATGAAGAAGAAGATACTCATAATGGCAGCGAGGAGGCAGATGACCAAATAAATGTATAGCAGTGGTTAATTTTGTCCAAATTTAGCTAGGAGCGCTATCAAAACACCAGCGGGTATAGCATCACACGCTATAATACTCAGACGGACCCATCTCTGATCAGCAAACCAATATCCAATCCAATTACAAACCGACATTCTTAATAATCGCTTCAATTACAGGGATACCTGTATAATTTAAGATCAGCGAAATACTAGAGAGTACAAGGCTAGATGAAGGATATCAATAAATTAGACTAGGAATAGCAGTGGGCGTCGCTATGTTAAGAGATAAAGACTGCTGACGATGATCGCTAGGCAATCATCAAACTGGAGCAACTTTAAACTTGGCAAAGAAAATCGGCGTTAACGCTTTTAGCTGAAACGGATCGACGGATCAAATCCATTTTGGGACAAAGCGAGAGAAGCGTTATTCGGTAAAACTAGCACTGATGAATCAATCCATCAAACTACGCACTCAAAGTAAGACGTGTATAGTATAATAACAAATGTGAACCAAATTTACAAGCGATTTCTATCGTGGTAAATAAAAAATGTCATTTATCACTCTTCTTGCTTGATGATTTCATCTTTAATCCTTTAAACATTGACTTCAGGCCGCCTTTGGAATGCTCTTTTCCCTGAGATGACAGTGATGATTTAGATTTAGAGACATCTCCCGAACCACCACCACCTGAATGCAAATTACCGATACTGGATGCAGTTGGAATATTGACCGGCATCTTTAGCTATTTCAGATCATCAACAAATTGATCTGGAGTCACAACATGAGTACTTCCAATAAAAATCTCACGTTTAATCAAATTAGAAATCTGGTATATGGCTCTAATCTCACTGTACGTTACTCCACCGACTATAAACAAGATGATCCGGCCACCCTTCTACTTATCGTCAACAACTTACTGCTATTGAGGGGATGTTGGCACAGAGCCGCTGGTGGCAGACGCATCTATAGACGGGCTCTTCTTATGCCATGATGGCTTGGTGGTACGCAACGACGTCGCCTGAGTAGATCCAACTGACAATTAACTGGACTAATGTTACGGACCACTTGAATGCGGACTTAGATGATTATTAGTGCCACCTGTGGCAGCAGCTGCACCCAAATTCTTTGCACCATACGCACCGGCAAAAGTTGGCTCACGAACGAAAGGGAAGAACTCCTTCTATAGAGTGCCTTCAACTGTACTCTCAACTACAGCTCTTAGTAGGGGCTGGTATCTGGATAGATCATACGGCAAATCATCATTCTTTTTGCGATCTTTCTTTTTATTCTATTGCAACAGCAGGGGATTAGTAGGCTTCTTACTGCTGGAATTAGAGCCACCAAAAAATCCACTACGAGTATTCTAAGGTCGAGATAATTTGACTCCAAGTAGTGATAAATTGATAATGGCATTAATCATTTCGGACGGTATCTGGGCATGATCAAAGATTTTACGTCTATCATCATCCTTAAGACCATCTTTTCCAATCACATACAGCATCAACAAGCGCACTTTATCATACATCTAAATGCTCGGCTCATTCAACACTGTGGTCAATGCAATCTCTACGTTCTTCACGGCACCACCATCTGCAGTCTCTCCAGTGGCTAAATCTTGCTCGACAGCTGCAATCTCCTCAAGTTTGTAACGATTAAATAGAGCCAGACATTCTTAAGCCATGGCCATATGAAAACCAAACTTGGACTTTAGTTCTTGAAATTAAGGGATGGCACTCATCATTTCTTTCAAATCCTTCAAATTATTAGCTTTTCCACCAGATCCCTTCGCAGCCTTGTTCTCTGATAGAAATTTATTAAACTACCCCACAATGATATCTATACACTCTGCGATGTGTGAGTGTCGAATCTGCGCCCACAACTGATCAGCATTCTCATCCAGCAGGACCTCCTTATCCTTTCCATCATCCTACTTGTACTTATATCTGGTACCATTATCTGTTAACTCTAGCAAATCATTCGCCATAGCCTAGTACGTAAACTCATGTATAATCGGAGAAGTGACATCAAAACTTCTGTCCAGTATGATCAACTGAGATCTTCCCTTGCCCAGAAAAGCTGGATCTTTACTTGGATACTGATCATCATCGTCAGCGTATTATTCCAGCTGCTCATACACTAAAGCGGCAAGTTTAGAAGTGATTCTATCAAATCCAATAGTCTATTGCTATTGTGGAATTGAAGAGTACCTGATGAAGGGGAATTCATTAAGGGAGATACAGAACGAGGCAATCTACTTGGCAATACTGTGAAACTCCTTGTTCTACTACTCATTAGATACCTCGGTGCCGAAGAATGTTAATAGACTCCACGGACGTTCACATATGAAGACGGCAGACTCGAGTACCAGATAGTCCAGAAAGAGCTCCTTCACAGTTTTTACGTACGGACGCAGTGTGGTGCAAGACTGCAGCTTATGCAGCAGACGGTCATCCAGAGCAGAGGTGAAGAATAGATGTGCCGCGGCGTACAAGTGTCCAGTCTTATTACTCTTGGCAGATGGAGTAAAATCTTCAATTATCCTATTAACTGACTCCAAGGTGGGAGACACAAAGTATATAGCCTCCATAGAGTCATACGGAGCACGACGCTTCTCCAGCGCTTCAATCAATGTGATGTTCTCATCAGTAAGTTCACTCTACCGCACCACTGCATTGGTGATCTTTAAAGCAGTTCTATCCAGAATCATAATCTTCCACTTTGCCTCCTTATTACCACCACCACCACCCTGACTATTACAAGCCCTCACCATATCATCCAGAATAATCTTTCTCACCACAGCTTTGATTCCACTCATCCTCCTTACTCTGAATTCTGCAACAAATTTTAGTACAAAGAAGAGTGCTACTTGTTACTGATGGAAGAAGCAATATAATAATGAAAATAAAAATACTCCAAGAGTAATACTAAGTCGAGTATAAAAGTTAATAGTATTCAGATACTTATGATAAATGTAGAAGAAAGATCAAGAGGAGGAAGAAGAAGAATTTCTCGAAACAGAAAATGTGATCGCCGCACAGAGCCGTTCAGTATGATGATTAAAGACATACATTGAGTGGGAGGACTCTGACGCTAATTCTAATGAACACAATTGTCAGGTTGTTTTAATTTCGTGTAATCATTATTCGATTAATCCGCCATGTATTATAGTAGCCTTGTAAGCACTAGATCACTGAGAAATTAATTTTGTTGACTGAAGCGCTGACAAGAGAGAGTGAGCGTGAGAGATTCCGAGTTGATCACTAAGCGAGACTTTCCCCTTTTCTTTCATTATATTACATTAATCACATTCATCAAGACTATTACCACGTAAATACTGTTGGTTTCTCTTATTATACTTTTACATTTAAATAATCAGAAGCGATTTAATTATTCTCAGTGTTGATTTCGTTTAAATATTTGATCTCAACTCTATCCGTCATCATTTTCATTTTACAGTAGAGTAGAGTGGAATTTGAATAACCATTATAATTGAAATGTGTCTGGGATTTTTTAGTGGATGTGCTAGTAGTTTATGCACTAATCTGGCGTGCTGCTTTGCGTCCAAGGCATCTGGCTGTCTCTGTGTACATTTGCGATCGTCGTTCATGACTAGATTATACTACTCGATCTAGATATTTATCGCCACCATTCTTGCTTGGGCTCTGTACCATTTTGGGGCTAGGATGCCTAATACAATTACGGAGGAGTGTGATGAGGCCTGCTGGTAGTACCTGGCTGTAATGCGTGTCTCGCTTGCCATGGTAATCTATCACTCCATTCTATGTGTATTAACATTTGGTATTAGATCTGGGGAAGAGGTGCGCGCGGGTGTTCAGAATGGGTATTGGGGCATTAAATTTATAATATGGACTGGACTTATTGTGGCCATGTTCTTTGTGCCAGATTCTTCATTCTATAACTATCACATGGCTTCGCTGATATTCGCATCTATCTTCATTGTGCTATAATCATTTCTACTTGTGGATTTTGCATGGTCCTGGGCTCAGAAGTGGATAGAGAAGTGGGATGAGACGGGTGATGACTGGTACAAGCAGATGCTGATTGGATTCTGTGTCACGTTCTATCTCATATCACTGGTGGGCACTGTGCTAATGTTCATATACTATGGTCCACCGAATAAGCCTTAGCCATGTGCACTCAACTCTTATTTCGTAAGTATGAATCTCATACTCATACTGGTGCATTCCATAACGTCAGTCCTGCCAAAGATTCAAGAGTACTCACCAAAGAGTGGTCTATTCTAATCATCGATATTGGGTGCTTATACAACATATTTAACGGCTTCAGCTCTGATATCACAGCCTAATCAAGCCGACTTTTAATGTAATGCTAATTCTATATTCGATGATGGCAGTAATAACAATGGTGGAGATGCCTCGAATGGTTCCCTCTCCAATCTAATGACATACACTGGCATCATTGTGACATTTGTCGCTATCGGGTATAACGCCTTTGCCAGTGGATCATCTAATGTATTCTAATATGATTCGCTTGAGAATGGATAAGATGATAATATGGTAGCAGATTAAGATAGTAATGGTATCCCACAGGATGAGTAGGAGCGTACAGTGTACAGTTACTCATTCTTCCACTTTGTTTTTGTCATTGTGGCATTCTATCTGGCCATGGTTATCACGGATTGGTCCATCATGGAAGCGGATCTATCCAGTCCGAATGGTGTCAAGATTGTGCATGGATTCGGTGCAATGTGGGCCAAGATTATCACGAGTTGGGTGTGCTCACTTCTTTATCTGTGGACTCTTATTGCTCCGTTGATATTCCCTGATAGAGATTTTAGTTGACTTTGTTTGATTTATAAAGTTGCTTTATTCTTCAATATTTAATTTATGGTGATGATTTTGATATCTTTATTTAATATCATAAAAATATAGAGAGCTTTCATATCTACCGCAGTCAATTCACTCAATATGGTGTAAATGGGCCAGCAGTAAAGAGGACGTTTCTAGGTGTAAATTTCATCTCATGTAGTGGGGTCCTCTTGGTCTTGCATGTAGATATCATACGGGGCATGGACGCGCCATTAGATAATTACGCAGCAGATAATACCAACTGCTACTACTACTAAAACTGTGGTGAAGGAGAAAATGTTCTCTATAAATCCCACAAAGTCACTGTACCATCTGCGAATCCAACTGCAAGAACATGTGAGTCTGCACTAAAATCTAAGCTATACACTGACGATACAGCTCGCCTCTAGGACTCAGAGACACCATCAACTACATTACTATTTCCAGAGGTATCTTGTTAAGTATTCGCACCGGATGGAATATGGAACAGGACACGTGTGGATGCCAGGTCCCAGACAACAACACTTCCATCATCTGCACCACTGGCAGCGACTGCGCCATTTGGAGATATTTTCAAGGCAGTAATGGATGCTTATCTACTATGACCACCACTGGAATACTGACTTTAAGCACCTGTACCAGCAGAAGCAGTATTACCACTATTTCCAGTGAATAGTCTCACACAATTACTACCACCCCTGTTGATGTCCCATAACCGCATAGTCTTATCAGAGCTAGATGACAGGACATATGCATTATTAGGATGGAATCTCACCTGGTCAACATCAGACAAATGTCCACAGAATATTCGGAGAGGCGCCACTCTTTCCACATTAAATAATCTACAAGTCTTATCCGCTGAACCACTGACAAAATATGGAGCATTCGCAGATGCATCCAAGCACCAAACTGGATAATTGTGAGCTTTGTAACGCACAAGATTAGTCATAGTATCCAGAGACCAGCCTCTCACCGTGCCATCTTCAGAGCATGATAACATGAAATCCGAGTCACTCAGGAACGCCATATCATAAACTGGACCAGAATGTCCAATTAATTTCCGACTCAAATGTCCACCAGCCTCGGCACCCACGGACCAGTCTTGAGCATCTTCAAAATCCTAAACGTCAAACTCTGTGCTTCCCTTCATAGATTTTAAATGACCAGAGTCACGAGGTCCGTCTTACAAATAATCTCCATAGTCATTATACTGCTTTTCTGAATTCACACCATTGCTGCGAGTCAGGGAATACAATTTAATATAAGAATCAGAGCTTCCAGTGGCCAATACCTTAAAATCTGGAGAGAACCTGCAGCTAGTCACGGTATTGCCCGAATTGTGTATGGTATACGTGACGATAGATGGAAGAGCCGCGGCATCTCCACTCAGCTAGACTCGATTACGATAATCCTGGAATCTCTGCAACTGCTTCATAACATCCATATTGTTCTTTGGAGGTAGTGGCACTTACTAAAGAGGACAATTCTCTGACACTTGAGATTAAATGTAATTCTCCAGAGCCACTTTCTAATCGCGTAGCTTATTAATCACCGCCTACTTCACCGTCAATCTGCCATCCTCACCATTATCATCACCCGCACCCTTCTATAATTCGCCGTTAGAAGTCACCAAGTCATTAGGTACACCAAGGCTAACATGCTAACCATTAATTCCATCTTCGAGATCAACTGCATGTCCACCGTGAACATTTCTCGACTTATCTCCATACGGGGATGCATTAATGGCAGAGGAGACCCCAACAGATGATGTGGTATAAACTTTCACATTCAAGAACCGCATCACCACGGATACAATTTTACTGAGACCTTCACCAATACAGAATCCGAATAACATTTCCCAGCCCAGCGATGACATGGAGATGGTGTATTTATTATTCAAGTACAATTAAGCCACCTCAGAGCTCTTGATTAACTCATTGAGCATCTGAATGTTGACTTGTGCCTACTATTAAGATGATTTCACTTTCCTACCACTATCTTACATGATTAATTAAGGACTTAAATTCAATAAAGCGCCAATTTACTAAATCTCCTAATTTAAAGACATACTCTAGTCATTGCCACTATCCCCACCCATTTATTCATAGAACAATTAACATAATCCACGATATAACTCAACGCACTCATCAACTCCACCCTTCTTGCAACACTCCAGAAGGCAATACACATAAAGTGGATATACAATGGCAAACATCTCTTGCTTGTACTAGTCCAAGGATGAAGACTCGATATATTGGACAACTTTCTTCAATTGATCAACATAGTGCATAATAGAATCACGTCCACCAGTTCCCAATTAAGAACCGCCAAGATCCTGACTGGCAAAGTGCAAAACTGTATTATGCAGAGGATTACTAGTGTCTAGAAGAGCACTTTCAAACAGAAACTCATCTAAATCTTGTCCATCGGAACCGGAGCCAGTCTTTGAGCTGCTCTATTACACTTCTTGCAGAAATTGCTGCTCAGTGAGCCTGTATCCACGCTACTTTAGATACGAGAATATGGCCAAGTCTGTCGGATTAGTTATCTACTTTATCATTATATACGTGACGGACAGCTAATCAATACACTGAATAAAAATATTTAAATTAAAGCACTGAGATACTAAACCACACAATAAATTCACTGAAATCACAATTTTCAAGTTAAAAGCCAATTCCACCACGTTCCAAAGCGAGAAATAAAAGAAAAAGATTGAGGAAGGAGAGAACGCGAACGCTACCGAGTAATGGCTGAAAGAAGACAGCAAAAACTCGGGCACTAAGTTTACTCTCCCGCCGATATCGTTCATGTTTCAGCAGTCTTTATTTCTTGCAACGCTTCAATTAACATAGATACAAAGGGTATAATACTCGGAAGTATGAGCGAAATGTAGCGATATATAGAGTAGGCCTAATTAGAGGCTGAGAAGGCGGAATAGCTGGCAGGAAATGGATAATCTGTTCAAGAAGCCGCGGAATGTTGTCTTCGTGCAGCAAAGTTATATGAATAGGCACTCTCTTTATGCGATGTTGGTTCCGAGATTCACAAGACATTGATACTTTTGCAAACGTCCCACTTGGAAAAGTACAATGAGCTGAAGAATCTTATATTGCAACAATCTAATCCTAGCACACAGTAGTAGTCATCAGCTTAAAATTCTTACGCGACTCGAGGAAATCAGATGCCATCATTACTGGAGAAAACAGAGACGCTGTTTTACTAACGGTACAGGGAAAGTTATCAGTCCTTCCAACCACTCGCGGTTGGTTAAAAAATGGAATCCAAACAAACTGATGGTAGTTATAGTATTCTGACTTATTCCATTGCGGATGAATGACATTACTACTGCTAATATCTTGTGATTTACAAGTCGAGTTTAGATTGGAAGGAAGCGATATGTAGCGTTCTGATAGATGATGACGGCGACTTAAACTTGAGACGCGCCCACGCCTAAAAGTACTGAACATTAAACAAATAGCTTGAATCAATGTAATCTAAATCTAATTAATCTAATACTTTTCATTTCTATTCAACTTTATCCAAAATGCTCTTTAATATACCTGCAACTGCCTTTCCATACTTGATCAGAACGGTAATCTCTTTCTCGAGATTGGTCAAATCATCGCCACTATCTTTATTTTCTGCCATTCTATAATTATAGTTGGGTAATAACCAGGTCACCAAATTCTAATAATTCTTAACTAGATGATTAAGCCTCTTTGCATTGGCAATCATCTCATCTTGGCTTTTCCGAAACGTCAGCTCCACAATCTCTCTGCGCATTATTTATAGCGCCATAACAGTATTCTTATTATGGCTCAATACGTAGCCTGACGCGGTTATGCGCTGATTTAGGATCTTGCGCTAGATTTCTTCAACATCTTTAAACTTTTGGGCAAGAACGCGTTTTATACTTGCTGCTCTGGAAGGCAATTGAGCATTCAATGACTTCAAACGCTAAATCTTCTCTTCACTGGATTCCACCATCTTTGTGCAGACAGCTAACGGGCGAATTGAGAGAAGCAACTTATTCTCTAGCTCATACAGCTTTTGAGATAGTTGCGATTCTGCACTGATAAATTCTGCCGACCTTTATGTACGGTAAAGATGAGTGGACAGAAGCAGGATTTCACTCAGATCAAAGTCCTTGAACTGTAGCTCAGACATTTTGACAATTTTCGCAATATCATTCATCTTCGACATGATCAGATCAATCTGACGGGCATCCATTTTTTACTAGTCATCGGCTTCCAAAGTCGCGTTTTCATCACTGTTAACAATTTAACTTTATTTACTGTTAGTAGTCTTAGATTCAACAACAACATGCTTCTTCTTCGACTTCTTTTTCTTTTTAGACTAGTTCTTGCCAGTGGTCTATTAGGCAGCAGGCTCAGGTGGGTCAAAAGCCGACTATGGTTCAACCAACTACGCGTCTGCTAAATCCTCCTATTCAGCTATATCTCCATCGACAGGATCCGAGTCCATTAAGATATCAAATTGATTGGCGACTTTAATCGGCTTCTTTGCAGTCAAAGTATGAACTGTTAAGGGAGTAGATTCAAAGTAATTGCCACGCTCAACGCTGAACTACATATCATCCGGCAGCTCATCATTCACGGTTGATCCCTCTTACTCTTCCTCAATTGCTTCCAATCCATTCCTCTCATTAAGTTCATGAGACTCACGCATAGATAATTGCTGGTTCTGCAGAGAGATATCCCTATTCTCATCCTCCGCATCCAACTCATTACCTTGAAGATATTCTGCGCTCTAGATGGATTATTATTGATTTGCCGACGCCGGAGGCTTATCTTCTACCTCTTCGTCACGAACATCACTAGAAGAAAATTGCGTAGGCTATATTGACTACTACTACTACTATTAATATTCCAAATGTAACGCGTCTTCTTCCGGTGATATCTACTCAAGAACATCGTCCACCTCTTACAGGACAGTCTTCACCGCATCAGATTGTTAATTGACAAGCACGATGTTGGCCTAATTAGCTTGGCCCTTCTCTAGATGAGAACGAGATATGATTTTCGACTTGAGTTCTGCCAGTTGATTAGCATATTTGCTTAAGGTATCTCCACCAGAAGGCAAAGAAACATCAAAATTCAAGTTGCTATAATTCTTAATCTTCTCCAAAATATCATCCATTTAATTGAGAATGCACATATTATATTCGCATATGAACAATGTCTAGCTAGCGTATATTGATAGATACGTGTCCTCTTCCAAAATGAACGAAGACACTACGGTCTCGTAAAATTACTTTAAAGAGTCGAGATGCGCCTCGGTAGAGATATCTCTGCTGTCCATCGAAGCAATGCTGTTCTCAATTGCGCGTATAATCTAGAGCATTGTAGCCAGCGCCTATTCTAAATATTCAAAGTTTGGTGTTCTTCTGAGACCTTCATCAATCACAGCGTTTTACTCAGGAAATACGTTGGTGCAAACATCATTTAGCAACGCGGGAAATACGGCTCTAATATTATCCCAATTTATATCTACCAACCACTAAGCAATACCTACCAACACATGAAACTACTAGTCGATTGCACGCGATAAATCTAGATTAGATGGCGACCATTCAACGACATCAAAAGACCTCAAACGCGACTTTACTTCATCCAACTTATCAGACAGCCTTTCACGAATTTTTTAGTTCATAGTAGCTCTCTCCATAAGATTATGGTGCTAGAGATAATCCAAATAATTATCGCTTTTGATCTAATCTATCTGCGCCGGGACCATATTACCATGATGAGGTGCTCCATGCAATTATTCAATAGCATTATTATGCGGAGGGATTCCGACGTCAAGATGAGCGGCATCAATCGCCTGTGCACCATAAGAATTAGATGATAGCTATTTAACTGGTCCGGCGCGTACCACTACGATAAACGGAATCAAAGCATAAAGATTTTTCATCATCTTCATGATAGTCGGATCAGCACTCTTAGTTTAAAGTTTAGAAGGAGTGCAGGAGGGGGGTACAAATCAACGAAAATTCATCAAAATTTTTTTATCGCGATTTTAAGGAGATTTAGCGCCTGATAAGGACTACGCATGATATTTCTCTGTAGCCTGCTAGCACTTAATCAAAACACATCCAAAGTGTGATACATTGCCAAAAACGATGTAATGACAACTAGCTACACCAAATCCAACTCTACCGGTGCACTCACTCTCATATCTTTTGAAAGTAGTCGCAAGTGTAGAACATCACTCGCTGTGTACCGTAGTTACTTATACAGTACCCCATTTGATGGATTTAAAGGTCTGAGATCTGTCAAATCCAGAGTACTTACATGGAGTAAAAATTTTGTACTAAGCTACCAAGTAACAGCCAATTTCATCAAATTTCTTAACAAGTCAACTAGTAAATGTGTAAATAATAAATTTAGTCTATCTAGAGTTTTCATTTCTCCTTCAAACCCTTAATCAGAGTATTGAAAACGCGTTATACTGTCTCACCGTACTTGGTCAATTCCTTGATGTCCTTCTCAAGAGTTTCCAAATGAGCACCATGCTAACTCTTTTTACTTTCGGATAGATTATAATTGTAATCTGGTACTAACCAGCTTACATAAGTTTGATATCTTTGAATCAGAGAATTTAATATTTCTGCATTGCCAGCTAGTTCTTCCTCACTCCTCTTTGACAGTAGCTTCTTTATATCATCACGCAGATACTTTAAGGCAACTAGTAAAAACGCATTATGGCCAAATATAACATCTGACGCGGTGGCATACTGATTTCGAATCTTACCGGAGACGACACTGGCAGCTTGAATCATTTTGTTAAGAGAACGTTAAGTGGTGAACACACTAGTGGATAATTGGGCATTCTTTAAATTTTACTTCAGAATCTGGTCCTCGATAGACGCCACAATCTTCATGCCAGAAGTATGAGCATGACTAATAAATTTCAGCTCCTGAACTAGGTTGAATAGCTTTTGAGACAGCAGCTATTGAACATCCTTAATATCTGATTTCATATGATTTCGATAAAGAAGAGTCTGCAGGTTCTAAATATCACGCCAATCAATACTATTCAAATTGTGTTCTCCTTTCTTAGCCATTGATGCTACTTCCTCAATTTGTGACATGAGCTCCTTCACCTGTTTAGCTTCTCTCAATTAAGAACTAACGATTTCATCAACAGATTTCTCAGTTGTCAGTCTTTCAATTTCCTTCTAGCCGTTGAGCTATGGATTAACAGTCGCCTTCTTTTTATCCTTCTTTTTCTTCTTGGGATACGTCTTACTACTAATAGTTTAAGCATCAGACTTTGAAATATCTGTGATCTCGCCAGCAGGCTCCAATTAGTCACTAAATAGCTATTGTTCAGTTAACTAAGCGATAGTAGAATCTTCAATTTCGACATCATTAGGATCGGAGTCCACGAGAGTATCAAACCTATTAGCGACTTGAATTGGCTTCTCTGGTGTCATTGAGAGCGGTGGGAAGGTTGGAGACTCAGCATGAATAACATCATTGGTATTGATGTAGAAATCATCCTGCAAATCAAGATTCGCAATCTCTTCACTTACCTGCTCTATCTCTGCATCGTAAGCATGACTTTGAGGGTACTCTACATCCTCAGTGAGCAATGGTTATTAGCTTTGCAAAGATGAGGCCCTCTGCGCAATTTCTTCATCCAAAGCATCACTTGTACGATAATCTGAATTCTCAACGGACGATAATTCAGCTTTCAGAGGTGAAGCGGTCTATTCTGCTTCTTCATCAAAAGCATCACTTTAACTATGCTCACTATCCTCAGAGAGTAATTACTACTAGCTTTCCAAAGGCGGCGCCATCTGTTCCATCTCCGCATTTAAAGCATCACTTTGAGTATATGCTGTAGGCTTAATGGACAATTGCATACGCGACGCGTCTTGCTGCGGCTATATCTGCTCCAAAACATCATCCACCTCTTATAGGACATTCTTCACAGCATCAAACTGCTTTCTAACGAGCAAAATGTTGTTCTGGCTTGCCTGACCCTTTTCTAATTGCGGGCGAGGTAGTAATTTAGACTTGAGTTCCACCAGGTGCTCAGCATAACTACTCAGAGCATCGCCATCAGACGGAGCAGGATATTCAAATTTTAATTTACCATAATCCTCAATCTTCTCTAAAATATCCTCAATTTAATTAACAATATGCATATTATACTCGCCCATAAATAATGTCTAACTAGCATATATTGATAAATACGTTTCCTCCTCCAGAGTGAATGATCTTACTACAGTCTCATAAAATTGCTTCAAAGACTCGAGCTGCCTTTTTATAGAGACATCTTCGATTTCCATCAAAGCAATGCTGTTCTCAATTGCGCGTATAATCTAGAGCATTTAAGCCAGCGCCTATTCTAGATACTCAAAGTTGGGTGCTTTACTAAGACCCTCATCAATCACAGCGTTCTACTACGGAAATACATCAGTGCGAACATTTTTCATCAATGGGGGAAATACAGCTCTAATATCATCCCAGTCTATATCATCCAACCACTAAGCAATACTTACCAACACAAGAAACTACTAATCGATTGCACGCGATAAATCTACATTAGATGGCGACCATTCAAACACGTCTACAGGGCTCAAACGCGACTTTACCTCCGCCAGCTATTGAGTTAGATCTTCACGGATTTACTGGTTCATGATGGCTCTCTCCTCCAGACTAAACTATTTATTGTATTCCAAAAGATTAACACGGTCTATCAAGTCCATCTGCAATGAGGACACCTCATCCTCGCCAAGATAGACATTAGGCTAAGCAATTGCTGTGGATACACGGCTTTCCATATCATGATGTGGAGAACCAGTCTCCTATATGATATCAGCGTGTGATGGGGTCTACAAGACTGGCACAGCGCGCAATGCTACGGTATACAAAATCAAAACCAGAAGCATTTTCATCATCAATATAATAACCAATCAACAAATATAGATAGATATCAAGTTGAGTAAAGATCTGCTAAAAATGATCAAAAATTACTTACAGTAAGGGGACATAGATCAAGATAGGGGCAATTATATTTACGCCAAAATAAGGAACATTGTGAAAAATCTCTTTTAATTAATCAATTAACTCCTTTACTTTCAATTTGTTACAGCTTTTCAGCTAAATCTACCACCAACTCATTCCCCACAACAATGCTTTAAACCACAGCCGTAGCCTTCTTTACCAAATCCTCGGGTAATGAGACGTGATAAATGTCTCGGTAAACTTGCTGCGACTTAAAATATAATAAATCGTCCAACATAGGCTTGATCGCATCCAAATTGGCCAACAACTCTTCATCCGGTCTCCATTCGCGCTTATCGTTAAGTATGTAAACCTCCAGCTCTTTAAATATCTCCTGCATCTTTATGGAAATCGCGGCATTGTGTTGCATAATGATAAGTGTCTCCTAAGCATAGTAGTCAAAAGCTTTCTTTCTGGCGCGCTCCAAGAAATTATCCAGCTTTTTAGCAAGCTGTTTTACTGTTGCTTTGAGTTTAAGCAACTTCTATTACTACGGCTACGAGTAATCATAGAACTTCGCGCTCAAAACTTCCTGCACAGGGCCTTGAAGATAACGCGCCATTTTACTCATATCAGGATAGACACCTTTGGCCATGTTTCCCAGTTGAGAACAAGCCTCGGGGAAGCCGTCAGTTGTACTTGCTTCTTTCAGCAATTTCTCCAATCTATTGAGGTGATCCCAGTCAATTTAACTCATTTCCTTGATCATACTCTTTACAGTATCTTACACTTCATCCATCGTTAAAAGATCATTATTAAATTAAATGAGCAACTCTTCCACTCGGTTCCTTTCGATTTTCAATTGCTCTTCTGAGGGCAAGATGCTATCAAGATCTTCAGTCTGTTACTAACGAGCTCTATTATTTCTAGATGATCTCTTGTTCTTCAATTACTTCTGCGACTATGCTTATGTCAAGGACGCGTCTATGTCTCCAGATTATCTTCTATCCCTTACATATAACTCATTTAAATCTTCTTAGTTAGGTGTATCGCGTACAAAGATGTCGTTATCATTGAGTTATAGACTGTCTAGCCTGTCTGTAATCTCATTTTCCACGTCAGGAGATATCGGACGCGTCACATCAATCTCAGAGGATTATCCTCTATCATAAACTGCTTCAGCATCGGAATTCTACCTTCCATTAAAGGTTGGAATACAATGAACTGATATTACAAAAACTAAAATGAGAGTCAGATGCATATTTCAATGCAATCTATTCTTGATGATAAAAATGTAGAATTACTAAGCAGTGGATGAAAAACATATAAAATCCCCTGAAACTTGAAAGCGCATTGTCAAGGGGGGATGTGATTGCATTGCGTAATTCTAGTTAAGTCTTTTAATCAAAACATATAGTCCACCATGATAGAGGTGACTAAACTGTTACGAAAACAGCCTTGATTAAAGTAGAAAACTTGGATCTTGTTGCACCTTTGAATCGTGTGTTATATCGTAGCATCTACTGTACTTACAAGAGTGAGAGGTGTCTGCGAAACTTTCTCGATTAAAACCAAAATGGCTGAGCTTTGGTCACAGATATTTGCATCAAGTAAAATTGCAAAATTGACAACGAATATCTCTAATAATATTGATGGGGATTGGTTGGTCTCAGGTGTCGATGTTGTGCAAGATTGAGTCGGCGCTGATTGGTCACCGTTACATCGCTGTGAAACAAATGGCTTGGCTGTTAGATCAAATCTATGATGCTGTTAGTATCACTAGTCTTACTCTCCACTTCTATTTTACAATTTAAATTTTGTACAATAATATTTTGTATATTTATTAAACGCAAGATTACAATTTCTATATTGAAATCATATGCAATATGGCCAAGTAACTGACGCGTTATGACAAGTATGGATTTGTTTAAGACGATTATGGCGCGCAACATGAAGGATAGTATTAACAGATTTTGAGTGAGCGCAAGTAAAGATGGATCGAGTGGCTGGATGAATTGAATAATTGTAAATTGTTTGGAGATTGTCTATCGATATTCAAAATTGATGAGCAGGCATTCAAGTATCCGGCCAGATGTAGTAAGCTAAATAGATTCATACGCAAAGGAATTCCATCCTCGCTGAGGCCTGTGATGTGGCTCCATTACTCTGGTGCAATGGATAAGATGAATTGCTATCTTGGACTATATGGCTAGCTAGTTGGCAGAGTGCCTAATGAGATTAATGCGGATGTCATACGGGTGGTTAAGTATGAGCTTGATCACACTTTCAAGGATAATGTCAACTTCAACCCGTAATAATCTCATACACCTACCGCTCTATTTCAGTCTCCTGGCACGGCATCCTCTTCTATAAGTGGTATTAAATCTTAATCTTCATTAAGTAAGTAATAGCTGCATATTACTATTAAAGAAAAGATCAAGAACATCATTCTGGCGTTACTTGTCCACAACAAGGGATTAAACAAGTAGCATCCACCTAAGCCGCTGTATTAGATTACATCTCTCATCTTCCTCATACTATCCAACTAGAAAACTATGCAGTTCAATGTCGAGGAGGCCACTTTCTGGCTAATGGAGACTCTGTTGAATGACATACTTCCCACGAATATGTTTACGGAAGGGTATAGAGGCGCTAAAGTTGACCAGGACATTCTGTGGGAGCACATGCTGCCATAACATGGTCTGGGGAAGACTACACTAAAGCGAATGATAAATGACTACTATGACAATGACGTCCCACCCCTATCTACAATTACTATCCAGTGGTTTATGAATCTGTATGTCGGAATTCTGCCGATTGAGACGGTACTTCGCATTTGGGACTGTCTGATATGTAATGGGCGCGAAAAGTAAGGCAAGGTGCTATTTACAACTGCCCTTTCCCTGATTAAAATGCATGAAGGCTAGATTTGTCAACTGCAAGATGTATACTAGACGACCCAATTCTTTTTGAAAGCTCCCAAGTACGTACATGATTGCCATGCATTTATGCAGTACGCTCATGATCATTGTGACTAGTTGACACTCTCCTTTGGCGGTAGTGGCCCTGGTGGCTATCTGTCTTCACGAAATATTCATCAGCTGAGAATTCGCTTGGGTGGTGGTAGATGTAATGAAAATCCAGATTCACTTGGTGCTGCAGGCTTAAGATTTTGGCTATAGAAATGCGACCTTCTACCATCGATGAGCAAGTTGAACTCTGTGCCTAAATTGAAAGACGCGCCACGATAGAGACGCCCTAGTAAGAATAAGTCAACTGCAGGAGTAAATACCTCAAGATCCGCAGAGAAAAAGCAATGCATTGAAACGTCTAATAATGATAATAACATTATTAAGGATATATAAAGTCCGAGTCGAAATTATGTGAATTTGAGTGCCGCTCTCAAATTAAAGTCGCCGCGAGATGCAGATCTGATGAGTAGGCCGTCTGTAAGTACGCACAACTCGGGGGAATATTGAATAATGAATGTATAAAGTAAATTGGTTTATTTGTATTTGAAGTTGAATATTTTTCATGCGATAATATGCGGCGAATTGTAATAAAGTGGTTGATTTCAATTCATTCCCCAGATATTCTATAGTACTAGTTCATGAGATATGATTGATTTTACCACTTATGTAGGATTGCAGTCTCGTTTATTCAGAGACTATACTGATGAGATTATACGCCCCATTAAAGTTTCACCCGTTCAAGCGTACCATCACTAGAGCTGCTGATGTGTTGCGCGTTCAGTCTGTTCCTTCTGTTACTCAGTCGCGCGCGCAGAGCTGTCTCTTTTTCCGCTTTCTTTGTTAGCGAGTGAGTGAATTCACCCAATAGACTTTTATTACTATCGAGTATTCTCTAGTTAATTAAAATAATAAGAATTTTTACCGTATTGATTATGAGTTCCTTTTTTGGATTCGATACTAGTTCTGTACCGCGTAGTAGTTCTTAATAGCAATAATAGTCATCCTCTGCGAACGATGCATAGCTGCGAGAGTATGACGATGAGCATAATGATGAGACTTTTGGCGTTAGTGTGAGTGATTTGAAGCAGGATTTTTAATTTGGAGCTCCTGTCAAGGTGGAAGATCATGGTCATGTGTCTGCTGCTGCTCACGGCGGAGCAAGTGGAATTACGGGCGGTAATAATAACAAGCGAGTCACTGTTGAAGAACTGGAGGCGGAAATGCTTGGACTTAAGACTTCCGCAGCTGCTTCTTCTGTTCAGGATTCTGCTTTAAGCGCTGCGGACATTGAGGCTTAAATGCTCGCTGAGGTTGCGTCAACTGCTCCATCCGAGTCTGCAGCCACTGAAGATATTGAAGGTGGAACTTACGCCGATGCCGCTTCCTCTGATCAGCAGCAGTAGTATTATGATGGCCTGATGTTGGATTATGAAAAGGATCTTATCTTAAAGATTCAATTGTCATAACTTGCATCGGATCCTACATTTGAGATTGACTTTTACAACAAGGCTTTCAACAGTATGGTGCAGAACGCGGCCAAGTAGAATCCTAATCTGGTTATTGATCAGGACTTGGAAGCGTTGAAGAGTAAGAATGAGGATGAATTGAAGAGTATCATGAAAGAGGTGCGTTTACATACCTTGTAAAAAATTGCCAAGAGTTCAGCTGCTCAATCTAGTGGAAGTCCAGCACTTGGTAGATCGATGCTAAATTCTCTTCGTAGACCTAAACAATTGATGAATGTCGATTTGAAGGAGGAGGAGGTGGTGGTGAAGGATGGTGCATAACTAGATCCTAAAAGGTTACCATCTGCTGATAAATTGGTACCTGAGAATGGTGTACTATCTGATTCTGATAATGCACAGTAATCCGTATTTAAAGTTCTCTCTTGTATCGAACGCTGTCATATGACGTTGATTGCCCTAAATGATCTGTATTAGGAATTCTAGAAAGATGGTCCTGCTGATAATCCACGAAAGTAGGAGGAGCGTAATGCTAAATACTCGAGTCATGTCAAGTCTCTATGGACGCTTTTGCATTAAATAACGCGAGATTCGCATGAAGTGGACAAGGTGGATTTGAATGATCTGCTGAAATAGTTTCCACCTCCGCATGGTATATCTCTGTTCTGTTCTTACGGTAAAGGTAGAAGAGTTATTGGTAGTTTCTTGCGTTTTCTGCCTCGTGAGTAGATCCTGCTGTTATTGAAAAGCGTTATGCTCTCATTGAAGACCATTGTTCTACCTCAGAATGGTGATGCATTTCTGATATTGCGTGAATTGGAGGAGTATGTCAACTTTGTGGTGTTTCCCTTCGCTAATGTTATCGGGGATGTTGATCTTGCGTACGTCAATGATGTATGTGGGAGTCTGCTGTAGACTGGTGATATTGTGTCTATTGGTAGAACTAAGCCGGGTCTGTTGTTTATTACTCTCCTGTTGAGTCGTGTTCAGATTATCATTTAGAAAGTGGAAGAGGGCTCGTATAAGGTTCCATAAGCAGATTTGGATACTTGGAATAATTCTTTATTTCCCACTCTGTTTGCTGCATTCCAGACCAGGTATGTCAGTCTATTCCCACCTGCTCAGATTCTACCGCCATTGTTTTAGACATAGTCTCTGTTTGGTGGTGAATAAAACGCTGGTGGTACTAGACGGCCATCTGCATAATCTTAACCAATTTAGGTGGATGATACGTATGTGTGGTAATTTCTGGCGGCATTATCACCTGCCTGTGATGAAGAGTAACATCGTGTGTTGGTGACTGAGCTCAGAGATAAAATATTTGAAGTCATAGGCAGACAAGGAGATCAAGGCAAAGAGAAGGTGAACATTTTTTTGAACACTCTTGGTCTGAACGCATCTCAGCTTTAATGAGTATTCTGAATACATAATATCAATTTATTGCATTTCTTTGATAGTTGTTTAGCCTGCACTTTTTGTATCTGTCGATTTTAATCAATGTACTGAATGGTGATAAAAGCTTATCAATCAATAACCACACTTTATTATAAGAAGAACATTTCACCAAATTACTAAATAGAAATTTCAAATCATTTACTTGCTAGTCTTTCTACCGTCCATTTTAGAACTGGACGAGCGTCTAAGATACTCTTGACTTAGCGTACTATTGCCAGATTAAAGAGCCTTTTTAAGTCCTCCCCATGCAGATGAAGATTCGGCGGAAGATTTCGATGCTGCAGCCGCAGATGATGATGGTGGAGGTGGATGGTTGCCAAATGATGCCTAGCTCGGCGCCCTGGCCAATTACTACTACCGTCCAAGTGTCAACTCTTTGGCAACTTGAGGTGCGTACGTCTCTATTAAATCTCCCAGCAGAGTCTTTCTAGTCCTGATCATCTTCTATGAAAACTCTGGAGCCTGATAGGCTGCATTCTACTCATTTATCAGTTTACAGATCAACAGAATGGCGAAAGCATCCGATTTAGCAAAAGAGTGACTTTGCAGATGAGGAGATACAATAGGCACGTCCTTCTTCATGGCAAACTGCAAATTATAACCAATAACTTCGCTCGGACTTGAGTCTGCATTAGAGTAACTACTGCTCTATGCCAAGATTGGCCGCACTACCGCAAACACCTAACAGTATTGGCTTGATATAGTGTCTGCAGAGAAAGGCGTATCTCCATCAATGAATATAATCAGACACATATCATTTCCAATGTGCCGCTTACGTGCCAATTACTATGATCGTATGGTCATACGCCGTCCTTCTACCCCTTGAGAGTTGCTAAATTCATCTTCATCAGACGGGAGAAGGGTGGATACATGGAACATGACCTGTATGCCTTTCCACTACCGTACAATACTTTCTATTCCTGTGGTGTTATTCTTAACATCAAGTCCACCTCTAAATCCCTGGTATCCCTACAACTTTACTCGATCACCCAGAATGCTGAGGAATTCATCAAAGTGAACGGAGCCGGTTCGATTACCAAACATCTCCTCCTCAGTGGTTTGGCCTTAGTACGCAAATAGGACTCCAAACTTATAATTCGGCTCCTTCTCATCTTACTCTATTCTGGCAAGGCGAGACATTGCATTCTGGTACTCCTGAGAGTCAACTGCTGGATCGAGCTTGTGCATCAGAATTCGTGAAAAGTCCAGTTCAACCTTCTACTAGTCAGTCTTGGTACGCTACATCAGTTCAAACTACTTCAAGGCGACATTCATAATCATCTCCGGCCTCTGCACTTTATCATTCGATGGAAGATTAAACGTCGCCAGGAAACGTCCATGACTAGTTAACAGCAACGCTTCAAAAGTGTCCAAACCATTCTTACTCACACCGCTTTTTATAGTCAACAGGGCTGCGGGCTCGTGCTCAGACAACATACCCACGGCCAGAGTGCAATCCTTGCCCATAAATTTGTCCCGAAGTGGAGATTCCATATTTCTGGTATGCTCTCGAGGTTCATCATCGTGAATGTACGTGGATAGATCTATAATTTCATGTCCACCAGGACTAGTCTCCACTTTGTATCCATCACAGAGGAGCACTGAAGGCTTCTGCTGTATGAGCTCATTCAAATCTTTAGCAATCAACTTGTCCTACTTGATGGACGTCAACGTCTCCTGGTGTCGGATAACTGCAGATACAACAACTTTCTGAATCGCTTTAACACTGGTCTCGATTCGCTTAATTGTAGTCAATGGTATGACGGCATCCACCATTTCAGACACTGATGGTTGACTCTACCGACTCTTGGTCTACCGTCTGCCTTTAGTGCCATACTCGGATTCTTGAGGACCAGTAGATGAATTCTATCCACTGACTGATGCGTTACTAGAAGACAAGGTGGAATTGGCACCATTTACATTATTGGCTACACTGCTTGAATTATAAGCACTATTAATCACTTGCTATAGGACAGATTAGACGCGGATAACCTCCCGCTAAATGTCGCGCAGCGAATCAACCAGAATGGTGTTCAACTAATTGACTGGATCTGTCTGAGTGGCAGATGCAGGATTTACACTAACACCATTGGACTATCTTTAGAAGTGAGAAGACGAGCTCCGGTGCAGCTAATCCAGCTCTAACTTGGATAGATTATTATTGTTGGCAAGAACAGCTTAATGGAAATCTTGGATGTTGTCCAACAGCTGGCCAACCTACATCGCACTAGAAGCAGGACCTAATTTAGAGCTAGCGCCACTCTTACCAATTTCATAATCCTCATTAATAGTTGTCTTCTAATTGGTAGTAATACTGAGCGATTAACTATCGCTAATGTCATTTGGGATACCATTTACAGCCTAATCGGCGCATGACCCATGAGATGACGATGATGACTATAATATGTCTCTCTGGTCGGCCAAAGGAGAATCGAGTATTTTAATCTCGCCGGGAGCCTATACATCGGCAGTGTAATCCATCTTAAGGTCATCAGAGTAACAAGGTGTATTACCAACAGATTTCAATTGTTTCAACCCACTTATACTTCCAGCAGAGCTTCCTTCATTAGCTTCTACAATCTTGTGCAGATGATCGCTCTCAACAATTCTTGTACCGGGCATTTAAGTATCAGGTATATCGCTATTATCGCTACTCACTAGTAAAGTCTAATACTCCATTGTGTAGCTCTGATTATTATTAGATCTAAAGTGAAGCTTATAAATAAAGTTGATTTTCACAGTAAACAAGATGAAGATGAAGTGAGCGATAGAGACAGTTGTTGTTGAAACATCAAAATCTTCCCTTAAAAATAGATTCCGAACAAACAATCAACAATCTGCACTAATATCCGCCTACTATTAAAAGTCATTCCACAGTGTAGAGCTTTGCATAGACGCTCTCAAAAAAAATTTATATTAGTGGATACGAGAATAGGGTACAGAGTGTGAAAGTAAAGGGAATACATCGAAAAAATAATCACTTTAATCTCCCAGAGCGCTCTTCCTGATCTGCAATATCGCCGGGCATAAACCGCGCTGGCTTGAATCCGCATGGAAACTCGGGATCAGCAAGCAATGCATTAGGAATTGTATCATTCTTACCGCCAATGGACGTATATCTACAAATTAACATCATGCACAAATAGTCTTGAAATAAAACAATACATTACCCTCTGTCATAAAGGTTGCAGTATGGAACATTGAGCGCGTCGATGAACTACCAAATTTCTGTAAACGACCAGTCCAAGATCGGATTAACGCGCATCACCAATGGCCATCCATTATTAGAGTCGGTCGGACTAAATGCCTATAGATGCTCTACAATTCTAATTCACCTTTCTAATTACATATTGATATAAGGTGATCACATTCATAAAATAGATACTTACAGCAGTGAGGATCAGTACGTCGGGTGCCCATAAAGATGGCCCTGGATTATGGTGATGGACTACTACAATATTCACTCCATTATTATAAGAACGCCTGTAGCCCACTCTTTATCGACCCGTTATATTCAAATAGACGAAGCCCATAGCTACAATTAAAATACAAGTAGATTATACAGTGATACAAAACCAGAATCGTATAGATACTTCTTACCTTCGTGATGCTTAGTGAACAAATTTCTCAACTTCTTCGAATGGATATTGAGATCGGATATAGAGAGCATTGATTAAACCAGATCCATAATACGGCTCACGATTTTCAATTGGTGTCGCATTCTCAACATTGGTAAAATGAATAGCGCAACCTATTTAAAGCAATCGCAGAAGAACTGTACAATCTTTACCACCATTATAACTTATAGATAGATTATCAAAGCCGTATTATCGGAAAGCGTCCGCAATAACAGACAGTGAGTGCTCAACTTTACGTCGAAGTACAGGAGAAAGTCGATGGGATATAGCATCAGTCTACTGCGCCAGCCACTTCTCTCTTGACACTCTATTATGTATTAAATCATTCCTCTCATCATGCTTCAATTTAATCAGGTATTCCATATTTAAAGATGAATCGGATAGTACGTGATTGATCAAATCATTATACAAAATCGTTGCAGTTCCACTCAGATCATGACCGATAACAATCGATAGTGGTCCATCATCAGAATCTTATTCCAATCGATAATAACCATTGAGTTGAGCACAAATATCCCCAATCTTTGACTTTAGAGACGCGTCAAGCTCTACATCCACAAGTAATCTATATTCGGGCATCGCCGTAATGTAGGATATTCCGCGTTCGGATAAGAATTGTAAATTAAAGTACAGTAAGTAGAGGCAAGCTTCGATTTAAAGCTTTTAAAACACGGCAATAAAACTTAGTGCGGGGCATTTTCTTAACTTAGATAAAAAATACAACATTTCTATGAGAGAAAGTATGTTAGATTAGAGGAAGGCAATATCGTATTGTAAGGAAGAAAATTCACTGCTGTTATGTACAGTATGCCAAAACTAATATCCTTGTTTCACGCGTTGGTCTCAAGAGTAAGTGGACCGCTTGCATTGTAATAAGTCACAATCGCATCAATTCTAATTCTTTTTTATTCATCAACCATCATTCAAAATATATATTCTTCATCGTCTTCAATTCATTAATACTTTCAACAACTTCGTTCAATAGCAGATCAATTCACAAACTGGCAAAGGCGTTTGAGGATAGAGCACAGATTAGAACTTCCCAACGATCCGGTGCACAAGTTGTCAACACATTGACACAATTTTTACTCGAGCGATTTCTCAGCATTGACTGGCTGAGGTGATGGCGCATTTGCAGAAGCTTCCGAATTGGCTTGAGTTTGCTGTAGAGGGACAACGGCTTCAGATGGGGATGGAGTAGAAGGAGTGGGTGCAACAACATCGTGAGGGTGATTGTGGCCTTCATGTCCAGGTGGAACGGCTTGAGACAATGGTGGCGCTGGAGAAGCGCTGTTATTGCTGCTGGATGCAGCAACAGGAGGAGGTGCTGAAGAAGTCACTGAATTGGCAACTTCAACTTAAGATAGTCCTAACAGAGCTCTCGGATCCTAAGTGTCACTACTATTAGACGCGACGACATTTAAGCCACGGCTACCGACTTGAACTTCAAAACAGTCAATGTACTGCTGAGCATCATTGAGCGTCCAAGCGAACATGCAAGATCTTATTTCGCCTTGCTACCATGTGGATGGGACCTGGACTTGGCCTGTGCATTTGGCCCAACTCACGTCAGAGCCATTGCAATTATCGTAAGGTGTGGTGGCAATTAGCTCCATACCGCCAGTCGCGTTGTTGGACGCGCCAAGAGTTGTTGTAGCTGCTGATGAAGTGAGAGACTGATCACCAGGAGTGCCAGAGAAGATGGCCTATTCATCAACTTTACCACTGGCAGATGATGAAGCATCAGTAGAGCAATATATCCACACATCAGAATGCTTTTGTTGCAAATGGCCGCGCGGAGGCCACTAAACCACAACTGTAGATCCTGGCATCCACTTGGCCATGGGGTACTTTGTAGTGTACATTTACCTAGAATCAGCAGGCGCGGTGGGACAGCGAATAGCTCCAGCGGCCACGATAAAGTTTCTGTCCTTGGACTCATCACTACCTTCATAGCCTTGTTTATAATAAGAGTAATAGCGCGGATAGCCAGTGCATTGACCAGGACCTTTGGCGTCAGTACACTCCAAGTGAGAGTGGCCTGAAACAAAGTTCAGTAGTGGAAGAGCAACTGCAGAGACACGTAGAATTTTAGTCATGGGCATTTTCTTAATGAAGAATTTTAATAAGACCAGATGATAGTAATGAAGAGAAAAAAGAGCAAGTAGATGTACTAATGGTAGTGATATCAGATCAGATGGAACTTCAATTATCTGATTGCTAGATATTCTCTTGATTCAAAGCAGCCGATTTACATTGGACGAATGCATAATAGAAAATCGGATTGGCAAACTCTGAACAACATACACCAAACGTAATTTTATAAAAGTATTATAGAAATGTAATGTGAAGGACTTTATAATAATCTTATAGTAGAAAGTTCACAATTTCAAACGCGTCGAGTACTTATCGAGAGCTTGTCTGGACGATGATACAGCTTTACCGTCAGTATCAGCAGCATTACTAAATGAGCCCAAGAAATCATCCTTGAGGAGTGTCTGTTAGCCACCTTATTAAGATCTATCTTCTCCGACCATTTCTTCTGATGCATTACCGACGCCTACAGATTGAATATTTTCCACCTTTTCCATAGATTTAGGACTTCTGAAGCTATTAACTTTATCCTCTATATACGCTTCCAAGTCACTTATTCCACAGTATTTATACATTTCCTTATTACGCATTACTAAATGACGCCAATGCTGCAACAACAACGTTAAGTCTTCAATAAACAGCCGAGTATTTACTTAATCACCCAGCTCCTTGGGCACACTCAGAGATTTCACTGGAAATTTGACGCGATCATAGACATTCAGATCTTTACAGACTTTAGTTATTAACTGATACATTGTCTATCTCTACGTGATAAGCTTTTAATTCTTCCCCTTCAACCTTTTCGACTGCTCATCATCATCACCATCATCCTCATTATCTTTATATTACATCGAGTCATTGCGATAAAGTGACATGTACTTGAAAGTCTTTGGGTAAAATAAAATGTACATCAGATCATCAAGAGTATTCTAAGCCTCCGCACTAGCAACATCCTCCTTCAGGCATTTCATATACTTTCGCTAAGCTTTGCGCATCTCAAAGAATCTCACACGCTAATAACGCGTCTAATACTTTTTGATAACCTGCAACTCGGTCTCTTGTTCCATATCAAAGAGGAGGACTTTCAGTTTCCTCTGCTATTCCTATCTAGTAGCAGGATCGGTATTTTCTCGATTAATCAATCGGTGGGTATCACGTATAGACTTTTTGATCTTGTTCATTTCGTTTTGATCTATTTGCACAACTCAATTATGGATCTGTGTGTGAGCGAAGGAAGATTCTATCTCGTGTTAAAAGGCCAATCTAAAAAGGTCCGCCCGAATCGAGCGAGACGCGACCAGCCAAGCAAAGGCATTCTTCCATTCTAGTGCCTATAAAAGAGCAAGTGCGGGCGAAGAATATCTCTCTAAGCGTTTGCATATCTGATGCCATTCCGGATTATTTAGAGACTGACTCCACTAGATTTTAGTAAATTATATCTAATCTTCTATCTAATGCTTATAAATTCACTGCTCCTGGTGGTAAGATTACTTGCTAAATGTATTGTCTCACTCCGTCAAAGTAGTACGATCAAAAATTGCCTGCTGATGCTTTCAGAGATCTGCACATCAAAGTGATTGATACGGGTATTGGAATGTCTCAAGAAACGTTGGATAATCTCTTTGTGCCGTATGTGCAAGCATCCGTGTCCACCTCGCGAGAATATGGCGGTAGTGGGTTGGGAATGTCTATAATTAAACAGATCATTGATCTAATGAACGGAAGTATATCTATTTCCAGCGAAGAAGGAGTTGGGTCGTGTTTTAGCGTTGTTATTCCTCTAAAAATAGCCAGCCCACCACCTTCACTTGACACGTTACACAACAAGATGTCTACAATCAATATGTAGGATTTATGTATGAGTCCAATACCTTCTGCTTAAGAGATTGAGTTGAAGCCTCTGCAAAAATTAAAGACTGAGATTCCTACAAGTCCATTGCCTTAGGTATAGTCGTCTGATCTCATGGTGACCAACTCTAATAAAGTTGACACTACACCTGTCTTATAGCCGCGCAGTAGCTCAACATTAACACCGGCTTAATCTGCGAATGTGTTATCTCAGGACTAAGTGTAGCCGGACTAAAAGTAAAAGGTGAAATTGGTCGTGGTTGATGATTCATTGATAAACCGCAAGATTATGGTGAGAATGTTGAACTCATTAGGATTTAGGAATATAGATTAGTATGAGAATGGCCTAGAGGTTTGTAATGCTCTCGAAAAAGATTCAGATGTAGCCTTAGTCTTTATGGATCTACTGATGCCTGTCATGGATGGATCTGAAGCTGTTCTGCGAATACGTAATAATCTTCATCTGGATAAGTAGAAGCTACCTGTTGTAGCGGTGACTGGAAACTTCATTGCCTCATCTTAGACTAATGGTAATGGAGATGGCGTCGCGGATGATGGCAGTCAAGTTGATTAGGGATTAAAAGAGTTCAATTTGATAGTTGGCAAGCCTTTCGTCAAGGCTGATTGTGTTAAAGTAATGGAGAAGTTTAATCTGCTTTGACCCATACGCGTTAATTGGGCTCTTCTTTACCATGAATATGCTTGCCTCACACGATAAAAGAATAAATGCATTTTGTTTAGGTACATCTATAATAAATATATTTCCATCTTTGATTCTATTATTATCGTTGATGATGCTTATGTCAGCAATCTCTTCTACTCGCTTCGATGACCCTTCTTACGTCAATCATAGTTATTGCGCTTGCTGTTGCGATATCCTTTTATCTCAACTAATCTTAAAGAGATATTCTTTCATATTTTAGTAACAGTTACAATAATCAGCAATAATTCAAAGCGATGACATCAAGAAAAGTACTAAAGGCTATATTGAGCCGTGAGCAGGGTGAAGGTGTTGGCGCCAAGGTTCGTCGATCTATTGGACGCCCAGAGTTGCGTAACTTTGATCCCTTCCTGATGCTGGATGAATTCTCAGTTGGTCCACCAAGTGGTTTTCCAGACCATCCACATCGTAAGTTGTTCTTACTTAGCAATTTTTAATTAATCATCATATATTTACACGTCTTTATATGTATGTAGGTGGATTTGAAACAGTCACGTATTTGCTGAGTGGTCGATTCGCGCACGAGGACTTTGCCGGGCATAAGGGTGAAATTGGTCCTGGTGATTTGTAATGGATGACAGCTGGCAGAGGTATTGTGCATGCTGAGATGCCATTGCAACCGTCTCATGGCCTCCAATTGTGGGTCAACCTGCCCAAGGTTGAGAAGATGTGTGAGCCGCGTTATCAAGAACTGAAAGCTAAGCAGATTCCATCAGCATTTCCGTTTGGCGCCGATGGTAAAGTGGAAATCAAAGTGATAGCAGGCGAAAGTTTCGGGGTCAATAGCCCAGTGTATACAAAGACTCCTGTGTACTATTTGGATGTTCAGGTTAAGGATGGAGCCGCTGAATCGTTTGTGTAGCAACTACCGCCAGGATGGAATTCATTCATTTACACGCTGACTGGTAAAATCAAAGTTGGTGAGAATGAGACTGTATGCGAACCTCATAACACCGTGGTACTCAGTAATGAGGAAGGCCAGACTTGCGTCAAATTCACTCCGACAGGCGAAGCAGCCCATTTCGTAGTCATTGCTGGCAAACCTCTGAATGAGCCCGTAGTTCAGCATGGTCCATTCGTGATGACTACTCAACAGGAGATTCAAGAGACGTTTGTTGATTATCAGTACGGGCGTAATGGGTTTGAACGCGCACCTTCCTTCAAAAGTTCCATATCAAAGTCACACTGATATTGTTACACAGTGGTAGGTGATTGATCATAAGATGAATATGAATGAAGCATTTAAATTGCATATTGACAAATCTAGCACTTTACTCTTACACATTGTCTTTCTAAAACGCGCCCTGAACCGTCACCGATGTTTCGCACCGGTAAATATTTCAGCCCATTCATTCATTATACGAAACGGGGTGTCTCTCTCTGACCAGTTCCGCCGCATCGTGCTGTTGATGTGAAACGGCCGCGGTTTCTCTTTTGTTGAAACAACAACGACCAAAACGTTGTGGCAATTCCCCATTGCTCTTTGTCCTTCCTTCCTTCCTTCCTCGTATTGAAACTGTTACTTGAATTGTATCTTTCATAACGTTATATCTATCTATAACTACTAATACTTCCTACTATCTTATTAATTATTGAATGAGAATGCCTACCAGACGTGGTAAGTATTCTTACAATTTCGTTTTAATATTGATATAGGCTCCCGCAAACGGACTAATGTAGCTAGAGAAGAGGTTGAGGCTGTTGAGGCCCAGAATGCTGTTGGTCAAGTATCTCCTGCAAAGAAGGGACGTAAAGCCGCTGCTGCTGCTTCCCATGGTTCTTCTCCAGCTGCCAAGAAGTAGAAGGCAGAGGCTCAGCCACAGTCTCCAGAGAAGAAGCAAAAGAAGACCCCGGCAAAGAAGGATGCTCGTGAAGCTGGAGCTGCTCCAGAGTACAAGGAACAGTTTGGTTCAGTCATGAGTGAAATTGATCAGTTTGGCAACAAGATTCAGAGACAGGTACTGGCTGCTCCTGTGCCTGCCATCGTCAAGAAACAGGATCCTGTGAAGAGTGCTAAGCGTAAGGCTATTGTCTCGGAAGTTCGCCGTATCAGCAGTGTTGACCTGTTGGATGTGAATGATATGGATGTTGAGGGTGGTGCTTAGGAGATTCTTAAGCCTCAGGTTGTTAAGCAGAGAGTGAAGGCTGAGAAGAGCAAGAAGAAGGAAGTTGTGAACAAGAAGAAGAAGGCTGTGGTCGGTGAGATTGACCAGCTTGGTGATGAAGGTGTCAGAAAGTTGCTGCATCCAATCAAGAGCAAGAACAAGGCTGCTGCTCGTGGTAAGGCTGGTAAGAAGTAGAAAACTGCTACTAAGTCTGTGGCTTAGAAAGTCAAGAAGGTGATTGTTGACACTAAAGAACTGGCAACTCAGACTTTTAATGAATTGACCGAGATTGTTAGCCCTTCTGCTCACCACCGACCATCTGCTGTGAAGTCAAAGCTTGACTCGAAGAAATTGAAGAAGCAGGTGGAGGCTGAGATGCTCAAGGCCACCACTGTCAGAGAGATCAAGGTGCTGGGTTAAGATGGCATCAAGCAAGTTATTCCTAACCACGTTGAGGTCAAGTACTCGGACGCCATGTAAGTTGATTCTACACCATCCAAGAAGGCTAAAGGTGGTAAGAAACAGAAGGGAATGTGAATCGTATGATGTTTAATGGTGTGATTATAGTATGAGATGAATTTATAATGTGTTGTTATATCGATGATTTAATTATGGTGATTTTTTATGGTGTTTTATTTTGATCTGCTTGATTAAGTAGTTACCATACTCTGACTACTTGCGTCTTACCAAGTTCGTTCTAATAAGAGTTGAAAATGGCTTTCAATAGGCGAAATATATTTGTGGTGGCTCTTAGTGGCGCCAGTTGCTCTGGAAAGACTACGATTACTAGGCGGCTTAGAGATTAATTCCTGCATAACAACTCCAGCTCAAGTGATTAAAATATTGAGGTCCATATTGTGCATTAGGATGATTACTATAAGGTTTGATTTGATGTTTCGCCTGTTAATATATGAATGCCTTGTGTATAAAGAGTTCAAATGCTGTATATGTAGTCAGAATCAATGATCCCTGCGGTAACTTACGTGGACAATAATGGTGTATCTCGTACGGAATAGAATTGGGATTGTATTGGTGCTTTGGATACTCAGAGGATGTTGGCTGACTTGTAGAAGATGATTAAAGATATTAAATTATAATAAGTGCCAAATAATAGCATCATCGTTAAGAGACACGTTATAATAGTTGAAGGATTTCTGGTGTTGCATCCCAGTTGTCTCCTCTTACCTCTATTTGATGCCAAGATTCATCTACACGTTCCTCTGGATGTGATGCTTAAACGCCGCACTGGTCGAGAATATGAGATTGTTAACTCTGACGGTCAAGGTATTCATTCATTAGTTTATTCAGTGTTTTTAAAATTATATTATTATGGAAATTGTTCAGCTTTAAGTGATGGTGTAGACGCGTTTTGGGCAGATCCAGAAGGGTATGTGGAGTGCGTCGTATTTCCAGAGTATGAGCGATACATGGCTGAACTATCTCAGTAGTCACAGAATGACCTCTCGATACTCAACACTGAAGACATGGACTTGGATCAAGTTTATGAAGCTGTTGTCAAGTCGTCACCAATTAATAAGTATTTAACTTCTGTAGAGAGCATTGATACATGAATGATTTAAGAAGACTTAATACATGCAGTGATGGACAATTGCTACGCGTTTCGCTTTGAATTGATCAAGGTTCATTGTGGAGTAATAATGTCACTGAAAATTGATTGTCTTTTGGAAATAAATTTTCTCGTTATAATGATTATAATGCGGCTGGTACCAATATTGCTGAGTGATTTCAATCCACTCAAGTCAAGTCTCATGCTCATCTATTTTTAGAGTGCCGGTTGCCATGATTCTGTTGCTTAAAAGTCTTGGAATAGTCTTTAAAAAAACCGCAGCTAATAAATCTTTTATATACGAAAGCTTTGGTTGATAATAATTTATAAAAAAGGTTTTGATCATTCAATCTATCCAAACCATTATCTGCAATACAAAATGAGCGCATAGTTGAGACAAATGACATCGGCCTTTGGTAGATCAAATGATCAGTCCAGCGCGGCAGCACAGCAACGCTCAAAGTAAGCTTAGTTGTCTCAATAAAATCGATAGCCAAATATCTCTTCAGTGCCAAAGAAAGATGCTAGTGGAAAGCCGATTCCTGGTACTAATGATGGTACATTGGTGCGTATCAGACTGTTTGATGATCGTGAACGAGTGCTCTTCTTCAGAGATAACCAGTCGCCTAATGCTGCCCAAGTCTGCGCTATGATTGCCGAGAAATTGGATCTTAAGAAGGAGTCGCTTATGGCATTCAGCCTATGGATTGTCGGACGTGATTTAGAATTGCAAATCCGCCCAAAGATGGAGTTGTCAGAGATGGTTGCCAAATGGCCGCGATATATGGAAAAGTATACGCACTCGCAAGATGTGGTCAATGCTACGGATTATAAATTTGTGTTTAAGCGAGAAGCGATGGTGTCTGTAATGTAAGAGAGGCAGATTGTTGACGAGGTGGCTATCAAGCTTTTGTATGGCGAGGCTAGAAACAATGTCATTAAAGCTAGATATCCCGTGTCTTTGGACGATGGTATCAAGTTGGCCGCTATCTAACTCTAGATCAATTACGGCGAGTATAATGAAGCTAAGCACGGATTTGGTACCAACTTTGTGTTGCAGTCTCTATCTGCCCTACTGAGTCCAAATCTTATCAACAAATTAAAGTCTACTGATTGGGAGGCAAAAATTACCGCCAGTTGGTAGATGCTGCAAAGTAAATTGTAGAATTTAGCTGCGATTGGACCATACCTTTACTTTTTGGAGCATTGTCGTGAGTGGCCAGTCTATGGATGTACATTCTTCCCGGCGTGCAAGAACATTCCTCCATAGGGATACTTTGAATTGCGTTCTGATCATCTCTATGTCGGCGTGAATGCTGAAGGTGTGTGCATTGTGGATGATGATCGACACAAGATCAGTTGGTCAGGCAAATTTGAAGGTCTCGAGTGGGAATGCACACCTGATAGCGTGACCATTGAGTATATGCCAGCTAAATCTGCGGATGGATTGCCACCAAAGAAGTTGGGCAGTACGTTGATAACTCCGCAGGCTCATCTGTTTGATTCACTTGCATCAAGAGCCATTTATCTGATTGAAAAAGCGGAGAGAAAGCGTATCATTGAGCAGAAGAGAGCATCCGCATTAAAGACTCTTGAAGGTGGTCGCTAGTCTGCTAATACTACTATTCAACCCAGCGCACCAGCTGAGGCTAAGAGAAAGTCCACCTAGCCCGGCAATGTGGCTCGTGTTAATGAGAGCGCTACTATTGTTGAACACGATGGCGAAGATGCTTCCGCCGGTTATCTGATGGCAATTAACGAAATTAGAAGACCAGCTTCAACTAAATGAGAAACCAGTAAAATGATAAAATTTTTTTTATATAAAAACAAAAACATTTTTTGATACACAATCACATCAACTTCATCATCATCAATATCAAGATCAATTGTCCAAAGTCTCTACGCTGCTACTCACAACTTCGCCATTCTTGGTGTCTGCGGCGAGATTGTCCAAAGTACCGGCACGCGTATCAAGATCGCCAGCATTTGCAGATTTTTTAATGTCGGTATTTACTAACGCATCCTGTGATGTGAAATTAGAATCTTTTACTGCATTCTTGGCCTTCAACTCTTTCAGTAGCTACTACTTGTGTCTACGCTTCAGTAAAAACATTGCAACGGGTACAATGAATAACAACGCAATAATGCCAGCAATTAAAGCGTATAGCCATTCTTTACTTGATGTACCCACATCTTGAGGAGTAATTACGGGTGTATCACTCGGAGTGCTAGTAGGAGAGACGGTTGTGGTATTATCTTTCGGTATATCTACAGCCTATGGCATTAAATAAGTGTAAACGCAACCTTCGACTGGAGCGCCAACAACAATAAATTAACTGTTCAGATCAAATGCAAATCCAAAATGGTCAGCTAGAAAGGAAGTATAATTTTAACCACCATCTTCATCGCTAACACTTTGTACCAGTCGCCTACTTGGATTGCCTTTTCTCAACCCCACCAGCAGATCATAAAAATACGGCGACTAACTCTGACTCTAAGGGATCATAGACTAAGTGATATTACTGAGCTCATAAGGAAACAGAACCTCATTCTGAGCACGACGATAGTACACATAGACATTACCGCGACCAAGTTACTGTTGAGCACCAGCAGCATTAGCAACAACTAAAAAGCGACCATTTGGAGCAAATTTCATGGTTCTTCCAAATGATGATTACGTGCGTTAGGTAGGCTATCTAGATGGATTAAAAATTTCTTATCCAGCATTCCACTATAGACTAGAGCTAGCAGAATAAAACGTAAAAAGCTTTGAGGAGCGTCTTGGTGCGCCAATAGCAGTCAAAAATCTATCATATCTATGATCAAACGCAGACGTGATCCCAAGACCAAACCAATCGTTACTTTAATCGAAATCTTGATCAAAAGAACTAAGTACCTGATCGGAACGCCAGAAAGAGCCAATAGAATCGTCAAACTCGTACTGCATCACAATCCCGGCTCCATGCACAGTCTCAAAAGTGCCATCTTCTCTCTCAACTCTTAGATAAGAACAATTTCTAGCAGGACAAAGTTGACCAAAATTCTGCGGCGTGTCTTCAGATGGAATCACAAAATCTCTCATGAGCAAAGTCATGACTGGAATATTCAAAGTACTTTTATCTCTAACCAGGACATCAAAATCCAAACCAGACATTCCAAACGGAATAGAGCTTCGCGGACGAATTTACTACAGAAAATTAAATATACCATTATAAGGATTTACAATACTACCGCCAAGCTGCTCTTTAGTTGGATCAAAATCTGGGCGAAGCAGACGGTAAACGTAGACTCCAGCGCGGGAAACGTCAGTGATTGCACCAGCAGGAAATGATCCACTCTCGACATTATCTTAGTACGGCTAAGCTGAATAGAAATTTGTACTTGCACCATCCCAGCCAGCATTGGCGGCAACAAATAGAAAAGTTCCCTCCACCGGCTCATACTTGAACATGACTTTAGATCCAAACTTATCCCAAAATCTAGACATTCCGTTCGGATTAGGAATCTCACCAACGTATGTATAAGTTTCAGCATTATCAACTAAAATACGCTTATAAATTCTAACTGCGCCGGCATATTCGTTAAATTATAATTATATAGTCTTTTGAGTGGAGTAAGATCTACCGGGGACTCCGACAGCCAGCCACTGCCCATCCTCAGACAGACTAACACTGTATCCAAATAGAGAATAAGCCTGATTTGGATAAGTACCATTGTTTGTATCTTAAACCATATTCACTGCTGTCCAGGTGACATTGGCAGGATATGAGGTGGGATCGCGAGTGGCATTCACACTGATATTTTTCAGATCAAGTGAAGGAGTTGAGTATATATGAACAGTAGCATCCCAAGGTTTACCAACAGCCTACACATACAAAATCTTACACTTCTAATTAATAAAAGTAAAAAACCCAAAATCATACCATGTAAGTATATCCATTACTAGATGCCTAACTGACAGAGATTGAGTACCCAAACATTCCACCGGGTCCAGTGTTCACCTGACCATCACAGATTGGTTGAGTAAGAGGGGAGTACACTGATGCAGACAAGACAGAAGTGATCTGACTCTGGCTCAGAAATAAAATAGCCAAAATAAGGTGCACCATATAAATATATTTAACGTTGAATGAAACAGCAGATAGGCAATAAATGATGTACACAGAGAAAAAGTAAAGAAAATCAAATGTGAAACAATTCAACAAATTGACGGCTTACTGAAACAGAGCGACCTTTCTATCGTCTTTACCGGGCTGGTAAACAGATATTCGGCAGACTCTGTTCAGGCTTTTGCTGGCGCTCGTTCGTTCGCTCTGTTGGCGGAAGGGAGAAGTGATAGAGAGAGATCAAAGATGTGCTTTCTGCACGATTCTCTCAATCAGCCGCTGTATCTCCTCTTTATGTCCTTCCCTTTTCATGGTAATAATTATTACGCGAAAAAATTTAAGTCGCTATTACTTTGTACATTTTAAACTGGGTTAAATACAGTAGAATAACAATCTTTTGCAATGAATACAGATAACGGATTGGATATCGTGATGGACAGTTTGGAGAAGATGGAGGAGGCAATCTGGGAGGTGGAGTCTGACGTTGACGCCAAAGACACTGTCCTCAAAAAGGCATCTGACGCGTCGCCGAAAGATTAACTTTAGACTGGAAAAGAGACTGGCGGTTGGGGAGAAAAAGCACCTAAAGACACTCAGTGGGGTGGTGGTGACGTAAATATGGATCGTGATAGAGGAAGATCGCGCTCACCTACGCGTGAAGAGTAGAAGCCACTGTAATCAGGTACGGCCATTTTTGTTGGCAATCTACCATATAGGACTGACGAGAGAGATTTGAGGGAACGATTCTCTTAGTATGGTGAGATAGTTCATGCCGTGGTTCCTACAAATAGGGATGGTAGATCTAAAGGCTTTGGCGTTATTGAGTACAAAGATAGCAGTGCTGCTTCTGAGGCGATCAAGGCTATGCATGAGACTGATTTTATGGGTAGAAAGATTTTTGTCAGGGAAGATCTCGATAGTAAATCGCGTCCATCTGCAGGAAGATCTCGTGAAAGATATCCTGAGTCTAGGGATCGTCATCAATATGGGAATGGCGGCGGCGGTCGCTACGAGAGCTATGGTAAAAGCGGACATTTTGATGAGCGCGAGACTGATTATAATCGCGACAGTAAGATATTTAGATATGTTTAATTTTTCATATTGATAATCTTTCTATGTGTAGGGCGCTCTGATTATGCTTATCCAAGTGAACAAAGGTATCCTGCTGATAGAGATTACTACGATAGATACGCTTACGGTGATTATCGAGGAGGAGAAAGAGCAGATTATTATCCACCACCGACATCGCGTTACGGCGACTATCCTCGAGACAGCTATTATACCGGTACCCGTGCAGTCGAAGATTATGGATCACGTCGAAGCTCAGGCAAAAACACACTAATTGTGGAGAATCTGCCACATTAATTCAAATCTGGTGATCTTTGGGACTTGTTTGCCAGAACAGGCAAGTTGGTGCAGGCAGATATTGATCCGTCTTAAAGAGGCGATTCAAGGTCCGGTCGTATTGGCATTGTCGAGTACTAAAGAGAAAATGATATGAGACGTGCTTAGCGAGAAATTGATGGTCTTCAAGTACTTGGTTGCAAGCTCCGTGTTCAAATGGGAAGTGATAGAGGCGAAACTCGCCGCGATGAACGTCGTGATGACGATCGCGGATATTAAAGAGGATATGAAGGCCGTCGAAATGAATATCGTGATCATGACTATCGTGCCAGATCTCCTTGAATAATAACCATGTAATGAAACTAAATATATATTGCATTCTTAATTTTAGGATCACTTTCGCAGCTTTTGCGCTTTGGATCTAATTGAATCTCAAGTCCCCTTGTCACGTTCTATCACGCACCGAGAGTTCACGGGATTCAATATAAGCACCCCGAATATCGTGTTTTCTATTTCCAAAGCTACCAATAATCAATAAGTAATATGCAGCATAAACGATAGAGTCTATATATAGTGGTGGTTAGCTTGCTTGGTCTTCTTTCTTACGGTTTACCTTAGAGTGGCACCTCCGTTGGCAATTCAATTGGCAGTGTCAGAGTTGATCCTGGGTCACATCTTGAGCTGAAAATTGGTAATTCAGAAAATAGCGGCACATCATACACGTTCACAGGCAATGAGACTGCACCATAATCTAGTGGCCCGTAGCAGGCCTTGGCTCAAGGTAGTTAGAATCCTTTACCTCCGCGGCCACCTGTCCCAGCTGCTCCGAGCTCTATATTCGTCCCAGGCGGTGGAGATGCAGGCGGTAAAAGTAATGGAGTATAGAATGTTACGGCTGGCAATAACTCTACAGTAACTAATCATATCGGCAACAGCGATTAAACTAACTAAAACGTTTAAAACACTGTACTCCCTCCCGCGTAGGCTCCTCCTGTGCACAAATCTGGAAGTAATATCACCATGCCCAACATTATGAACAATACTGGCTGCGTGGACACAACGCTCAATGCATAGACATATAATAATGACACATAGGTGAAAAGTACAGAGTACTCTGTTGGCAATACCACCACTGGAGATAGCGCAAATATTACTAATAATGTCGGTACCACCACGACTCATAACGCGAATAATATCACAGAGCATAATGTCTTCTACCAGAATATATCAGGCAATGCTCGAGATATGGCATCATTTATTGATCCACAATATTAGCAGTCGCTGATAAGAGAGTTTTTATCGGCACTCACTGGAGTTTCGGGCTCAGTGTCATCATTGGTGATTAGATTTGGAAGTCCCGTTGGAAATTCGTACGCTGAGTAAACTAGCGCTGGCTCGCTATAATATTCTACTACATATGTTTATGGTATTATATACGCGCAGATATTAGCACTTCTAGTGTTGATATGAATAGATGTTGCAAATAGAGATATTCAGTTTTTGAACTTTGATCCAGACGCGTTTCCTTTTGTATTAGCCTTTGAAACACTTCAGACACATGGCGCTGAAACAGTAATGACACGCACGCGTAGTCGTTTCAACATCAGAAATTTCGTTTCAATTCTGAGATATCAAATGCACTACTGCCTAGTTTCATCTTCCATTTCCATTAAAATTATCTAATTTATTTCTTATCCAATTGAGTATAAAGTATGGCCAACAATTATCAAAAGATTGAAAAGATTGGCGAAGGTATGATCCTCTGCTGATTCTTCTTTCAAAATTGACAAAAGTATTGTAGGAACTTATGGTGTCGTTTATAAGGCAAAGCATAAAAAGTCTGAAGAAATTGGTAAGTGATATCGTCTTCAAGACCTCCGAATTATTTGTATTATGTAGTGGCAATGAAAAAGATCAGACTTGAGGGGGAAGATGAAGGTGTGCCGTCCACTGCAATTCGTGAAATATCTTTGCTCAAAGAGCTGCAGCACAAGAACGTTGTCCGACTGCTGGACGTGATTCATGAGGAAAACAAGCTGTATCTGGTGTTTGAGTATCTACACCTGGATCTCAAAAAGTTTATGGATTCTGTAGTTGAGAGAACCGGCTAAGGCTTTACACCAGCTGCTGTTAGAGTAAGATTCACCCTTAAACTGAATATTCAACGATAGTTTATTACTTATCACTGTTAAGCGCCGTCGTGTAGTCTTACCTGAAACAGTTGATCGCGGGCATCTCTTATTGCCATTCTCATCGCATTTTACACCGAGATCTGAAACCATAGAATCTGCTTATTGATACTGATGGCAATTTGAAACTTGCCGATTTTGGTTTGGCGCGTGCATTTGGAATTCCTCTAAGATCATACACACATGAAGTGGTCACATTGTGGTACCGTGCTCCTGAGATTCTGCTGGGAAGCAAGCATTACTCAACCGCGGTTGATATTTGGAGTATTGGGTGTATCTACGCAGAAATGGTTATGATGTCTCCTCTGTTTCCAGGAGATTCTGAAATTGATGAGATATTTAGAATATTCAGAACGCTTGGTACTCCGACAGAAGAAAACTGGTAGGGAGTAGCTTAATTGCCCGACTACAAGCCAACGTTCCCCAAATGGTAAGCTCAGAAGCTGCGTTCTATTATCAAAGACGAGAATCTATGTGATCTTGGAATAGATCTGATGGAAAAGATGTTAAAGTATGATCCGGGACAGAGAATATCTGCTAAACAGGCTCTATGTCATGCCTACTTTACAGCTGATCTTGCGGAAGAATGAGTACAATTTGCGCGATTACCATGGCCACTTTAAGTAAGTTGTAGATCGTGAGCCTCATGACGAATAATTTAAGTTTTGCCTCTTTAAAATAAAAACTATCTATTTACTATCGTATTTAAACAGCATCCTTATTAATACACAGCATGGCGATTATACATCTAGTATCAGAAAATCAGTCTCTTTCATTGCCAACATTAGACTGCAAGTAATTGGTCATATTATTTCCAAGTGTTGCATAATTGTCTTATGCTTACGGTGCATTGCTTATAGATACAGAGCCAAGTTGAGCATTTGCTTCTTCCCGGGGAACGATATCAATAAGGAAATCGTAAACATCATTTTTACTGATTGCAGTGGCAATGTCAGACCTTTGCAAAGTTCTTCTCTTATTTTCTTCAGTGTGAATCCAGCTACGCATTGTAAGTTCCAATATGAAAATCTCACAGGCTTTGGCTAATAGAGCAGGTGCCTCTCCACTGATCATCATCTTCTACTTGGTATCCTCTTCCGCTTTCATCACTTTCTTCACTCTAGCAAGGGGCAAAGTGTGACTCTTTGCAATAGCCTTAGGATCGGTGACTTGAATTTCATGCATCGTGTTCTACCAGAACTAATTAATTATGCTTAACTAAGATGGCTAATAGTAGCCAGCATGAGGATTTTGCACCAGTCCATGAGGCATACCAATCACTTGGTTCTAATCAAATCTCATCTGAGGCTGTTACAGCGGCATTTGAGGCATAAAATCCTTCTATTCTTACTAATCTTTACGGAAATTCATAATTTAGTCTCGACTCTGATATAAAATATAGACTGAATATGTCAGATTAATAAGGAATTAATAAAACAAGATGTGGTCATGGTCAAGATGGCTGGAACAGCAGCTGTGAAATCAATCAATCAAACAAACAAACATTCATATGATCGTTTTAGGCGACTAGCCACTGTATGCCTTCTTTCAGCAATATATTCTCTATTTAATGAAACCTATTGTATGTTAGTTTAGAAAAAATTGGATTTCAAAGATCATAGCAATTAGTCTATTCAATTTAGGGAGCTAAATAAACGATGTTTCAATGCATCAACGGCACTCAGTATCTTGCCATCACATAAGAGCTACGTCAATTCCAAAAGTTCTGGTATTTTATCCACGGCATGCAGCCTTTCTAACATTAAATTTCCCACTTGCATTAGATCATGAAGAGGAATAAGCTTCTGACCCAATTCTGTAGCTGGATGAAAGTTCCAATTTACAAAAGTCGTCCCAGGCTTCCTAGAATGATCAAAATCAATCAGCATCCAAAATCCATTCTCAACAGATGTAGGAACATATACAATGTTAGACCATCTTATATCCCCATGACACCATCCAAGTGAATGCCAAATGCTTAAAGCACGGAGAACAGAATGAATTGCCTCTACAAGTTCACCTAAATCCTTGGGTACAGTTTAAAATCCTAGAGGTCCCAGGTGAGCTCGAATCGACCTAGAGTAAACTTTCAAATTATGAACTCTGATCATATGCAAAGATTAGGCGTCGCCAGGAATGCTTCTAAGGCATTCATGAATTTCAGCAAGTCTCTGTAGATTTTCCAATGATAATCCAGAAGTCTTTTTCACAAGATCACAATCACCAAATTCAAGAACAACGCCATCAGATCTATTGACAGATTGGTATGCTTGAACAGAAAAGTATGCCCATTTTGGAGGCCAGTACTTTGAGAACAGCTCAAAAACACGCACTAAATTTACAGCTATCTTGAATATTTAAGCGCATTAGTCAATGATTCTCAAGTCCAACGTTTTACTAAGAGGAACTAGCTAATGAGCTTTGGTGATTGCGAAAAACTGAATTTAAGAGCCAGCAGTAGCAAAGCCAATAATGTACTCTAAAGATCCATAAGTCAAAACACTCCAACCACTAGACAATTTTTGGACCAATTCTTCTGTAGATGTTCTAATATTAGATAAAGCATTCTTATGCTCACCTTTCATAACCAAAAGATGATTATTCATGAATACCAAATAATCTGGTCTTTAAAGTCGCGTCGTAGGTTCCGTAATGTCTATCGAATATCTCTAGGTATCTATGTCGATTCCTCTACATTTGGACACGACTTTTAAAGGAATTGTAATTAACGTATCATAAACATAATGCCAACATTTTTCAGAGGCTGTAGCAGAAGGAAGTAGTTTATGCATAGTCATTATTGATCCACAAATATGCCCTAACTCGGAACAATACACGGCGTTAGCACAATGTTTATCATTAAATACCCCAGGTAAGACAACGTTACTGCCGTCATATAGAGAAAATGGAAGAGGACTATTCAGTACGCTTTCTAAATTTTCTGCCCTGGGAAGAGACTCCAATACAGGCCACACATTTTTACCAACGAGCTCAACAGCCGCAACATTATGGTAATCGAGCTGAGGTGAAAGATGGAGGTGGTTGTAAATGTTAATGCCAGTCGCAACACCCGCAATCTCTTTCCAGTGCGCCTCTGTGCGAGCCATCATATCTTCAAATGTCGTTATACCCTGCTCCAATTCATTGGCGATCGCATTGAGCTACTTCCTTTTCAACAACGCAAGCAATGAGTTTTCAGTTGGCGAAATCATATTTGAGCTTTATGGAGAAAAATTTATGGAGGTCAATTATTGCATTCAAACTTCAACTAAAGTTCAAAGGCATGAAACAAGCCTAGCCCACTTCCATCAGAGTCGCGTAGTATCGCGTCATGATATACAGTAGAAAGACTAAATTACTCTGTGAATTGAATCTGATTTACAAGATGAATTGCAATTCATTTTAAACAATGCCCAGCCTGTAATATTAATAACAAAGTACGTCATGACAATAGACCGGATCATGCATGATGAGCATGGGGCGGATCAAACAAACCGATTGTTTCAACTGAACGACGGGCGACCATTCAATTAAAGTCGGCCGGAGCAGTTGATGACTTGAAGTTTGAATTACCCACTCTCACTTTCTTTGGTACATCTATTTCATCACTTTGTCATCTCCTTACTTATTGTTTGATATAATCTATCTACCAAGAGTCTGCTGTTAATTAATCGTATCATATCATATATAAAATAGAAGATAGAAGGAGAAATGAGTAATAATTAGCAGGCTTCTCACTCCTAGTCAACGTACAAGTTCTCAATAAGTAATGCAAAGAGGATAATATTCTAGGACAACAAGTCCTACGCTGGCTCTATGCATTCGTCAAATGTCTTTTTCGCTCGTCCTCGTATGGTCACTGTGAATGTCCCATTGCCTTCTGATTAACTGCACAGCCGAGATGCTAACAAAGAGCTGTACATCCCATAGTAGTAGTATACCAATAATAAAATCCGGACATCCAAATACTCCCTCCTCACCTTCATCCCCAAGAATTTGTTTGAACAGTTTAGAAGAGTCGCCAATACTTTCTTTCTGATGCTGGTCATTCTGTAGGCGTTTCCTTTGTTTGCCACTGTGAATATTGGAGTCGCTGCGTTTCCCATCATGTTCATTGTGTTTGTCACCGCGCTTAAGGATGCCGTGGAGGATTACAAGCGATGGACCGTGGACAAGGTGACAAATAATCGCACATGTCTCTCGCTCAGTTCCGAGTGGAAGAATTGGAATCTGCCGGATCTGGAGCACTCGGGCCTTCTCGGTTACGCGACGATGTTGAAGCACAAAATTTCTGCTCGTTTGAATGGCGGTAAAGCTGGAGATGGGTCAACATCATTACCGGTTGATGCCGAGATTGAGGGTGCAAATTTGATTCAAGATTATGATTGGGTTTCTAAACGATGGTAAGATATCAGAGTCGGTGATATTATAAAACTTGTGAACGATGACCCGCTACCGGCTGATCTGATCTTGTTATCGACGTCTGAGCCTGATTGTATCGCTTATATTGAAACTAAGAATCTTGATGGGGAATCAAATTTGAAGTTGAGACAAGGCGCGATTGAAACTTATCAGTATTAGTCTGCACAGTAAGTTGGGAAAAAGTTGAGATGTGTGGTTGACAGTGAGCCACCTACCACGAACATGTTGCGGTACTAGGCTACGATGACTTTGTATCCTCAAGAGATGGAAATGGATTAAATCATGTAGACACTGGAGAAGAGCAAGGCCAGAGCCTAGATGTTGAGTACAATAGATTCCGCAGTCAGTCAATCCGGGCCTAGTATCAAGAGAATCCCGATTGATATTAATGGTGTTCTGCTCAGAGGTACCGTGCTTAGGAATACTAATTGGGCGATTGGAGTTGTGGTCTTCACTGGAGATGATACCAAGTAGATGCTTAATTCTGGAAAGACTCCATCCAAACGTTCCAAGGTGGAAAAGATTATGAATCCACACGTTGCATTCAATTTATTCTTCATGTTGGCTCTTTGTTTGGTCTGCGCCGCTGCTTACACTAGCTGGGCAAGATAGTTTGATATTGATAGTTCTTTTCTATATGGTGCGATATCATCGAATCCTTCAGTTGATGGCCTGGTTAACTTCTTTGCCTGTCTTATCTTATTTTAGAATATAGTGCCCATATCATTGTATATCAGTGTGGAGATTGTGAAAACGATCTAAGCCTTCTTCATCTATTAGGATCTGGATTTGTATTATTCAGTTAATGATACACCGTGTAATCCCAAAAGTTGGAATTTGGCTGATAATCTGGGTTAGATTGAGTACATATTCTCTGATAAAACAGGAACCCTGACTAGGAATATCATGGAGTTTAAGAAAGTGTGCATTGATGGCAAAGTATATGATGGTTGTGCGAGAGCTGACAGTCTATCCAGTCTTAATCAGAGTTTGAAGTTGTCAAGTCCTACTGGCAAGTCTCCTCCTTATCACGCTAAGAAGTTGAGTTCTAGTCAGTTGTCATTTAAAGCCAATTGGATCGAGGGTGTGAGAGAATCGTAAGCTTAGAGGGAAGTCACCAAAAGTTTGAACCAACTACCACTTCCTAGAGATCACTTATCTCCTCATTCAGCGGCACCAGAAGGTGGAGCGCCTAGAAAAGGCCACAGGCGAGGCATGAGTACGTAGTCTGGGAAGGGCGGCGCTGGATTAAAGGATCGTTTTCGTCGTCTCTCGTCATAGAATCAGAAGTAGACTGAGATTGACATCATGGGGGATGATGAGATCGAAATGGCTGAGAAGAACCCGGATACTGTTGCAGTAGAAAAGACTAGCAGTTCATGGGTGGATGAGAATATTGAGTCATTTCTCACCCTGCCAGAGTTCATGGGTACCACTCATAGCCAGGTTATTAGAGACTTTTTCACTCTGATGGCCGTCTGCCATACCGTGCTTGTTGAGGATAAGAGCGAGTCTGCGAATAGTGGCACCTTAAATTCTAATGGGAGTAGCGCTGGTGGAGCTAGCGGTAGTAATAATAATAGTCTGAAGAGACCTGATACACCTCAATTTGATGGTAGAGATCTCACTCAGAAGCCGAAAGTCATTGCATACAAGGCCCAATCGCCTGATGAAGCATGTCTAGTCACCACAGCTGCAGAAAATGGCTTTGTTTTCAAAGGTAGAGAGCACAATAGTGTAACTGAGGCTAATGAGATACTGCTTGAGATTCTTGGCAAAGAGTAGAGGTACCAACTTCTGAACATTTTGGAGTTTGATAGTGATCGCAAGAGGATGAGTGTTATTGTACGCGTAGCTGGTTCATTTGATCAGAATAAATATGAATCTGATGATGTTGGTAATAAAGGACGGTCCGATGATAACAAGGGCGATGTTATTCTGTTTTGTAAAGGAGCCGATTCTATCATATTTGACAGATTAATGTCCGGGTAGTCTGACATTGTTGAGAAAACTGCCAAGTGTCTTGAAGAATTTGCTCAAGAGGGTCTTCGTACGCTATGCTTGGCGTATCGTAAACTTCCCGAAGAGCTCTATCAGTCCTGGGCTTCTAGGTATCTCGAAATTTAGACATAGATATTTCCAGATCCGAGCGCCCGATCCAGAGCACTTGAAAAGTTGAATGATGAAGTGGAGACAAAGTTGGTTCTTCTGGGTGCGACTGCTATAGAAGACAAACTGTAGGATGGTGTCCCCAAGTGTATTCAAGATCTATCGAATGCCGGGATAAAAATTTGGGTACTGACCGGCGATAAACTGGAGACAGCTATCAATGTGGGCTTCCTTTGTGGCTTGTTGAAAACTACAGATTCTGGAGAAAATACTGACAATTTAGAGCACGGGGCCATGGTGCTAATTCAGGTGAAGAATGCCAAGACAGAGGATGAAATTTAACGGCAATTACAATCAGCAAATGATAGATTTTGGGGCCAGAAGTCTCATGAGTTTTCACGTAAAAGAACTGAATTTGCTCTGATTATAGATGGTCAATCTCTGAAATTGGCACTTGAAAACGATGAGATGCGCTAATTGCTTTTAGAAATTGGATGCAAATGTAAAGCCGTCGTTTGTTGTAGAGTTAGTCCATTGCAGAAGGCCAAAGTTGTAGAGTTAGTTAAATATGGCAAGAGCGTGCTTACTCTAGCCATAGGTGATGGTGCCAATGATGTCTCTATGATCTAGGCTGCTGACATTGGTGTCGGTATTTCTGGCGAGGAGGGTCTTTAGGCTGCAACTTCGGCCGATTATGCCATTGCGCAATTTAGATTTCTAACTAAACTTCTCCTGGTACATGGTCGTTGGTCTTACTCTAGAATATCTTACATGATTCTCAACTTTTACTTGAAGAGTGTTGTGTTTACCATGGTATTATTCTGGTTTTAGTTCTATTGCGGATACTCGGCATCTGTTATTTACGAATTCACCTATATGCTCTTTTTCAACTTGGTGTTCACCTCATTGCCAATCATAGTCATGGGTATTTATGATCAAGATTTAGAGTCCAAGTCCATTCTGACATTCAAACCAATATATGGCTCGGAGGGCATCAAGTAAACGTTCTACACCAACGCCAAGTTCTTCATCTACATTTTGGAATCTCTGTGGCATTCGCTTGTCTGTTTCTTCATCCCTGTATGGACGTATGGTGAAGGTCCGAGTAATCAATCAGGATTGACCATGAGCGGAACTCATTTGGGTACGGTGATGGCCATCAGTGCTATAATAGTTGTCAATCTATCCGTTGGGCTTGATAATCACAGCTGGACTTGGCTTATTCATGTGGCTATTTGGGGCAGTTGTGCCGTTATCTTCTTGTACACTCTGGTATATAGTTCCATTCCTCAGAGTCCTATTCTAGGTCTTACGCCAGAGCTGTATCCGGATCCACAGTTTTGGCTTAATGTTGTAGTCTGTATCATTTTGTCACTCGGACCCAGGTTCGTTTACTACTTTGGCCGCAGATAGTTGTTCCCCGCGGATTGTGATATAGTTGAAGAAATATAATACCTCGTAAAGTAAGGTACGGCTAAATTGAGTCAATATGTACACAAAGATGCAGGTGGACATCACTCTGGTTTGACGTCGTAAGACAATAGCGCGTAACACTCCATTGCACAGTCTAGATAAGGATCAGTGTCGTATCCAGCAACTCCGGTTGAAGAGAAGAATTAAAGTTTAGCAGTACCAGGCACTGGCCTAGTCAGACGTCCGTCTAATGCATCTGCGGTCTCCTCCTATAACATGGACACGGGAAGGCCTTCAAAGTTGACCGGTTTCTCGTTCAGTCATACGCTGGGAATGGGTGGAGTTGTCACTAGATCTCCTTTGAATCTGCCTCTTAACATCCTTCCGTTCAAGTACTCCAACAGAGATGGTGGTTCTCCAGCTACTGGACGCAATGCTTCTGCAGGCAAAAAGCCAAGATTGCTCTGGCCAAATAGACCATCTTCAGCTTCTGGGAATAGGTAATAGATGCAGCAATCTGCCAGTTAGTAAGCACCACCCTTAAGTGCACCTCCTGCCATTGATCCATAGTAGGATGCAAGTTCTCCAAAGCGTTCCGGTCCGCAGTTAACATTGCAAGTACCTCAGAAGACTTCGCCTTAAAAGGATTCTGCTGACTCATCTAGACAAGCTCTAAAGAGCCCTCTATCAAGGCAGTCGTTTACTGCATCAGAAATGGGCTTATCATCAGAATCTTCATCTGGAGAGCGGTTACCAACCATTCCATCTGTACCATGCTCAGTTACTGCTAGCCCTGCGCATACTCAGCTGAGAGTTGTTTAAAATTAAAATACAGATGAATCTGATGCAGGAGTTATTGAGTAACATCAGGATCAAGCGCTGTAATAATAATAGCCTCCACCCGAAATTGTTGAAGTTATGGCTACTCCCACAGCGTCACCAATTGAGGAATCCCAACCAGCTAATTTCGATGAAGTAAAAGATGAAGACGAAAAATCGCAGTCATGATGATAAAATATAAATTTGATTTAGTTTAGTACTAGTTTACGACTTATATTCACTGTAAACTTACCATATTATCTCAGTTTGCGCCAAAAATTGTATCGTGCAATTAAGCCAACTATAATATTCTTAATCAATATTTCATGATTTTTACATCTACATGTTCTTCCAGTGGCCATATATATCTATAATACTCAAAATTCTACACGTCAATCCAGTGACTATCCATATCTATACTACTCAATCTATTGATCTTGGGCGCAACGGTCACAAGAGACGTGACACTCTCTGATTGGCTGAACACAAAAATTAAAGTCCAAGTTCTTGGCTCATTAATCGGAATCTTAATCTGATTTGATATTGTGATATCTAATTGCTTTTATTTCCTTTTCCTAAACAATTTGTTAAATAATCAGACATGTTGCATTTTGTAATTTAGTAATTTCTGCTGTGCTCTGCTGCATTCAGTTTCGTGATTGATCCTTCGCTTGTGGCCCCTTAATCCAAGGATATCAACACTGCACCGGATGTTGATACTCATAGCTCATCCGTGACGTTTAAAGTCTTGGTATATGATCAGATTGATGCAGTCACGTCCTTCTAGTTGGTATTGTCGCGTCAGGATCAATTGTAATCTCAGGAATATGATGACAGCTCGTTTAGTGAATCTACTGAGTACGTTATAACTGTGGGATTGCCAGATGATACAGATTACCTGGATGATTATGAAATCTCCTTGACTCCTGATGGTGTGGTGGCAGATGCTACGACTGATGGCAAGCTCTAGCTAATAGCGCAAATAATCGAGAATGCTGAAGCTCAAACAATGAACGTATTGTCCCCTGAAGAGGCGATTGATGCTATGTTCACTCAAGGTGATGATTATGGAGTGTTGAAATTATCATTGCACTTGAACGTATCTCCTGTCGATGATGATTAGGAGTCATCAGCATCAGCGGATGGAAAGACAAGATCAGTTTCTTTCAGTGCCACCGTGATTGAGGCCAACGGTGAGAGTGAGATGACAACCGACTTCAACTTCCAAGTGTTTGACACTTTAGTGGATACTGGTATTTTGAGATATCATACATTTGATTTGGTTGACCCATAAGTTCACAGTGAAATAACTGCCATTGAAAGTGACATTGATGATGGTGCTATCTTGACGGGTGATGCCGATCAACTTCCAGCTGTTACTTGTGGACAGGCATTGAAGCGCAGAATAGCTGACAAGTGGGAATATTTCGCGTCAACCATCGAACAGTGGTGGGATCATCTGTCACAGCAGGCAAAGATTGCGTACATTCTTGTCAATGTAATGTTTATTGCAATGAGCAGTTACTTTATCGGTTGTATGCTGATAGCTACCGGGAAGAGTAACAAATATTCTGAAATTCCTCAAGACGCGCCTCGGGATGGTAATGTTAAGACGCGTCACTTGAATGGCTCTTTGAAATCTGTCCAGGTTGCTTGAAGTGGGAGAGACTCTCTTACATTACCGTATTAATTCGCCTTGATGCGTATATAGGTAATTGGTTAACAAAATATGATTTTTATGATGTTGTACCTATAAATAAATTGTCGTTATTTTTCACTGTTCACTTTGAAGCACTTCTCCTCTTTCAATCACAGGAAAATCTTCTTCAGTCATAAGCGATTAAATAGGAGTTTATCATTCACGAACCAAGATTAAAATTAATTATAAATGAGTAGTACGGCTAGTGATTAGAATTTGAAGAAGAGGAAGCGAAAGAAGGCTTAAATAATAGATAGAAGAGTGGCTATCCGTACTCAAGATACGCCTGAATCTGCCAGTATGTAGAATACTTCTGATATTCCGCTGGTTGATCAAGACGTTCTAGAAGAGTTTAAAGAAGTCTTTTAAAAGTTTTATGAACACGCAGATGGTTAATCTTAAGAACTAGAATAGTCTTAATATGAATTATATGCTGGGAAAAGTAATAATTACAGGGAGCGAGATCAAGATAGTGATACAGAGCATAGCGAAGACAGTACTGATGACGGAGAAGAAGAGGAAGTAACTAAATCATTAAGGCGACTCATGAAAGAGAATAGAATGTCCGTGGCGGAGTTAAAGTCTAAAGCAAAGCGACCTGAAGTTGTTGAATGGTTCGATGTCACTGCGTAGGATCCTCTCCTACTGGTCCATCTTAAAGCCTACCGCAATACTGTCCTTGTGCCTGGACACTGGCAGTTGAAGCGAAAATATCTATCAGCTAAGCGCGGCTTTGTGAAGCCTCCATTTGAACTACCACCATACATTAGAGAGACTGGCATAACGTAGATGCGTGAGGCTGTCCAGGAGAAAGATGATAAGAGGACTATGCGTGCCAAAATGCGCGAGAAGGTGCGTCCAAAGATTGGTAAGATAGTTATGGACTATCAGCGACTGCATGACGCGTTCTTTAAGCACTAGACTAAACCGCCCTCAATGAGCGTTCAGGGAGACATTTATTATGAAGGGAAGGAGCGCGAAGTGAAGTTGACAGAGAAGAGACCTGGTGTTCTATCAGATGAATTGAGGGAAGCTCTGGGTATGACTCATCCACTGCTGCCCACTCCATGGCTGATAAACATGCAGCGATTTGGTCCACCTCCATCCTATCCGAATCTGAAGATACCTGGTCTTACAGCTCCTATCCTTTAAGGTGCCTAATGGGGATATCAACCCGGCGGTTGGGGTAAGCCTGTGCTTGATGAACATGGCAATCCATTATACGGAAATGTATTCTGAGATAAATCAACTAATTGTTGATTTAGAATTAGTTATTGTATAAAATGAAATATCTTAATCAAAGAGTATAATTCTACCAGAGTTATTTAATTCATTATTACATTATAAATGATGTTTCTGACTACAGCTTGGTACTATCATCGACATTCAAATTAGATAAAGACGCGTCATCATCACTATTAATCTAACTATCTTCACTCACTTGGACACCTTAACCCGGTGCAGAGGCAGCAGCATCATGATCACCGGTGATATCATCTTACACAGCAGAAGCGGTAGTGGCATTATCATTATCATTGTCATCATCATCATCTCGGAGCTGATCAGCATAAGCTTCTGGAAATTTCTAAAAACAATCCTGCATGGCTTTGAACAAGTCCACACACTCTGCACCCTTCATCCGATCCTCAGTCGAGTCGGGAGAGAATACGAAGCAGGAGAAGGCCTCTTTGAACTGAGGTGTACATGGCAGTGCCGGGTCAGCCATTCCAGCCAGGCAAGGACAATCCCAATTGATCTCCTTAGTCTCTGGATTATACGCGCTCTACTCATCTCTATCACCAGCCACGTCACTCTGTTATTAATCAATCTTGGTATCTTCCTCAGTAAGGAAATAGATCTCGTCTTTATCCTCCACTTTCTTACCGTATGACATTACTATAACTATTATGGATCCGGATGATGTAATAAACGAATTTATAAAATTTTCTGCCGCCGATTCAACGGTAAATAAGATCGCACTAAGATTAATAATGTAAATAGATCAAAGAATATGATCTTGATTACATTATTGTTATCAATTTGATTTTGACAGTGAGAACAATATCTGGGTATATAGGAATAGTTTTACACTATTTGTATCATGAATGTTCGGTGCGTGATAGTACGAGTGTTGGATCTACGCCTTTGTTGTGCGATACGAGTTACATGTCCCTTCTCTATAGCAACGTGTCACTGGCATGATATTGCTGTATGGTTAGAAGTTCTACATTCAATCACTAAGTCGATCCCTTTTTCAACTTATAGTTATTCTTTCCGATAAGCTAGTTCTTGTTTGATGATCTTGATCTTAATAGAGCTTTTAAAGATCTTTTCATTTTGACTTGGATATATATATCAGAAAATTTAAGTGGCGAATCGATGTAGCGATTCTGTAGTAGTTTATCAAGTAAAGTCCGTTTGCGTCCGTTGTCAGTTATCAAAGGAGTTGAAGTGAATGTAAATGGACGTAGACACTATTCAGCGACAACATCAGACTCTGTATCTGAGATTGTGAAGCAGGTGGCTTCCACACTTAAAGAGTCTAAATCATAAAATTCAACCTCATCAACCACATCAACGTCCACAAGTAGCAGCGAAACTGTGAATCTAATCAAAGATGCCAAGTTTGAGTTCCAGAAGGTGTGGAATAATCTGGAGTAGAAAATGGGTGGTAGCGAGCGGATGGTTCTCCCATACGAACTCGTGTGGCTAATGGGCAGTCCGGCCAGTGGGAAAGGCACTAACACGCCGGCGATCCTGAAGGCTCGTGGTATTACTAACGCTCCCATTGTGATGAGCAATCTCCTCAACAGTGCCGAGATGAAGAAGCGGATTGACAGAGGAGAGATGGTGGATGATGCAAAGGCTCTTGAGTTGCTTCTCACTGCTCTTCTAAAATGTGATACCAATGTCGGCGTGTTGATTGATGGTTTCCCGCGTACAGAGGTGCAAGTTGAGTATTTGAAATTGCTTCACGAGAAGATGCATGAACTCCGCAATGTCTTTCTTAATACTGAACACTAACAAAAGTTCAATAGACCGATATTTAGAATTGTCGTGCTATACATTGATGAAAAGGAGTCGGTGCGGCGATAGTTGATGCGCGGCAAGTTGGTACGCAAACATAATGAACTTGTGCATAAGACTTCTGGTAGTAAATAAGACCTGCTGGTGGAGAGAGTCACTGATTATGATGAAGACTTGATCCGGGCTCGGTACAAGATATTTACTCAGCACTTTAGTGCCCTGTAAAAGCTAAAGTAATTGTTTCCATTTCACCTGATAAATGCAGAAGGTTCTATTGAAGAAGTGGTGCGCTCAATATGGCGCGAGTTTGAGTATCAATCATCTCAAGAGTTGGATCAATCAACATACGATGCCATCTAACACATCCCTGTGGCAGATAAGATTGGAGTTCATGCCAGGTAAGAATTGGTGCGAAGATTAGACTCTTACATGTTCCATTACAGATAATAGTTTACCGAATGCATTCAAATGGTGGAATAGTTATTTGTACCTGCGATATAGCGTCATGCAATCAGCGGCTACGGTATAGTTAGAGTTGATGGAGAGCATATTAATAGCGAGCGTCAAGTTGACATGATGATGGACATTCTTTCTGAGCGCGGATACCACGTAACTGTGGACAAGCGTATAATCAACGTGCCGGTTAAAGTACACCGTGATACTTTTGAAATCATCAGTTAACGCAATCCGGTGTATGTTTTCAAGGTGAGATTTGCTCAACATGGAATTCGCGGCGTCTTCTCTGCTGATGATCCTAAAGAGTATACAAACACTTTGAAGGTTTCTGAATGAATAACTAGATGAATACATGTCATGGGATTCAATGAATATTGAATAAATGAATTACAAACTAGAGTCACCTGGTGCATACATATTTAGGTAGTGCATTTTATTTGTGCACACATTATGCATGAGGTGTCAAGAACTTGTTTTAACAAACTTGATACAAATTTGACATGGCAACAACTACTTTTTGATCGAAATCAATAAATAGACTCCATAACAGCAGTATATAACACATTGTGTGGTGTTTACGCGCTGTGTATTCTGTGTATACAGGTGTTCATGAGTTATGAATGCGCTGTGAGTCATGTTTTCTCCGCTCGTGTGTGGCGGGTCATGTGTTTCGCAGAGTTTTCCGTGGCGTTGTGCTGCATCGTAATTGTGAGTCATTCCAGATCGGATTACAACAACAACAACGGACGAGCGGCGTGAATACAAACAAAAGTGTCACCAACCGCAGAGCAATGGCGGCAACTTCTCCTCGGCAACCATCTTACTTTAATTATCATCTCTTGCCGGCAAGTAGATTTTGACACTGCGTATAACTGCACTAATTCTATGGTAACAATGTCTTCAGAAAGGATGGATGTCAGCTTCTTGATTCATGATAGTGATGGTGAAAATGACGATTATCATCATCATGAAGGCGGCGATGAATACGACGCTGCGGAGAGTAAGCATGATCACTCGGCCGCCGCCGCTGCAGCTTAATAATAATGTCCGAATGATGTACTCCTGAATAGTGATAGTTCAAGAATGTTACCTTTGGCTAATAACTCGCACTTATATAAAATGCATTTGCTGGGCGAAGGAAAACCTCATTAGTGCGATTCCCCGAATTGTCTCTTCAAATATGCGCAGCCAAAGACATGGTAAACCGATTTTGACAGCAAAACTACAAAGCTGATACCACAAGCGGTAATCAGAAATGTCGCTGATCACAATAGGCGATATTCTCCCATCAAGCCTGGCTATGTATTCTAGCATTCTTAGTAGTTTCAGTAGTAATAGTAGTAATAGTAGTAGTTGTTGTTGTAATAGTAGTAGTAATAGTAGTAGTAGCGACAAGCGATTGGCCCATTACATCATTACCAGCAGTAACATAATGTCAACTTCTAGTATCCGAGACCGCTTACAATCTCCTATGTTTCAGAGGACTCTCAAGGTGTCACTGCTCAATCTCCACCGTCTTTTACGCCAAGAACTTCGCTCTCTGCTGTATCAGTCGCCGATCATCACTCTGGGAATCCTCTTACACCCATAGACAATGCTCTGGATGAAGAGGCTATCAGAAGGCTGTTCATGGCTGCCGAGTCAAGTAAGAATGCAGCCAAGGCTAAGCGAGATTCTGCCATGTTGGCTCTGCTGTTGGATCTGAAGCTGGCCTGTCAGCGTATAGCTGATCTCAAGTACAAAGATGTAAAGGGTATGGTTGATGGATCCTTCTGTGGTCTGTATAGATACGGCAAGGCCATGTCTGAGCCTACTCGCCACATCAAGTGTCTACACTTAACCAAGGTCAAGATTCTAGAGTGGATAGACTTTTGCCGCAACTAATTTAATTGGTCATTCGATGATGAAGCTCCTGTGTTCGTTCCTCTGCCTATATTTGGTGATCAGCACGTTCCTAGAAGAATGCCGCTGAAGCGTGATGCCATAAGTAAAGTTTTCAGTTCAATCAAGAGTGTGAGTGGAGTCAGCATGTCCAAGGATATGGTGAATCGTACTACTTTAACCGATCAATTGGCTTAGAAATAGAATATTACGTGACAGTATTATATATCGTTTTAATATATGTATTTTGTGGTCACTTGTGAATTTCTTCTTTCTGTGTGCCTTTACTATAATAGTATGGGCCCAAGTAGTTGATTGGCCATAGTTAGATCACGAATTGAACTCGCCCAATCAACGTTCATTGTACTATCCTCATCACTCACTATCCTGCACATCTTCATTTGCTTCCTCTTTTATTTATATATTATTAATTTCAATGCTTACCGTTTGATACTATACACTAGGATATTATATAAATAATGAATTGGAAAATTGCGAGATTTTTGATTTAATTAATCGTGCTGATACAATGTACAATGTTATGGGGAGTAAATGGTTAGAGCAATGGCACCACAGAGGATACCAACAACACTTAACCATCATCATCACCTTAATCTTCACCATCCTCTAACTCAAACTCTACAGGTGTACCGCTATATCAAAACAATACAAATAATCCTCTAGGAATGGTAATACTCTACGCTCCTCAATATGATGATTTGAAGGGGAAATTTGGCGCGTGTATCAGAGTAGGATCAGCATTTACCAACGTGTCAATTACACAGCCATGGTAAGTGAGATTCAGGTACACCAACGCTGAGATTGCGATTGAGTAGAATAAAGTGGTGCTTATACAACGCGTCAAAGATGCTGCAGGAGACCCTGGCTTCTCCCTGACGCCACCAACACAGGCATTGAGTAGAATTGAAGGCAGAAAATGGTCATCGCTGATGTGTTTCAATGGTACTTATCCTCCTCTACCGTCTCAATAATAGTCACAGTAAGACGCGTTATAAAACGTGCCACTTCCTGACCAATTTGATATGATGATTCAAGACTTTGGACCAAATGGTTAAAATTTCTAGGCTGTATTCCAGGCATCGTATTAGAATCTTACCAATGTTCCTACTACTCCCCCTGTTAACTTTCTCCGGATAATCGCGGCGGATCCTCAATCGGCTACCATTAAATCAAAGCCTCAGCTAGCCGGCGCAGTAATTGGCTCAATTGGCGCGGGCCTCATAATTTCTGCTATAATTGCCTTCTGCTTAAGGTCAAAGGGAAATGGTTCTGGATTTCAGGCAGAAGATGATGACTCGATGATGTTTGGTCTTTGAATCCATATAAAAAATTGAGACTTATGCTTTGTTATAATTAAATTCCATTTTATACAATCAATATTGAGTTTTCATTTATATCAGAATAATGTTCAAGTCAATTGATTAGTGAAGATAGAGCATCAATAAATTGAGTAGAAAAGTTGTCATCATCAAATTCCATAGCGCGCAATCTACCAGCCTGTTGAATCAATTATCGATCCTTTTTAGACATTTATAGAATCTACGCAATACAGTCAGCATAGCCATCTTCATCCTATTCCACAAATCCTACAAAAGCAATTCCTGATGTTATATGATCAAGTTATACAAGTAAATAGTATGAACAATACCTGTGGGTTGACTATTGTGTTTGACCACAATGTCCATGAGAGGACCACCGGATGCGTTTGCAATCGGAATAACACCTGCAGCCATGTACTCTACAATGCCAATACCAAAATGCTCATTATACATTGTGTGTATACCTATCATCGCTCGACCTAGATAATCTTTGAGCACTTCATACGGTGCATTGAGTACGAATTCAACCTGACTGTCCATGCCCAACTGCAGGGAGAGTCTCTTCAAATCGGCCACACGCTCATGGTCACCTGCATTTCTGCATCCACCAATAAGCACCAGCTTGACGTTATTCTTCAATCGTGGATACTTTAATAGAAACCTGGCAAAAGCTTTCAGTTACAATTAGTGATTCTTCTCTGGTCTAAACTGCCCAATTGATACTATAATCTTTTCTCTATCAGCTTTATTACTACTACTACCACCAATACTGGCGAGTGATTGCACATTACATGGTGGATAGATTTTGTACAATCTATCAGAGACATTCCATAGCGATTTTATATGAGCCTCTGTCCAAGATGAGTTGACCATAACACAATCGGCATATTGGCCAACACATCCATACAACAATGCAAAGATTCTATAATAAACCGACTTGATAGCAGTGAATACACGTCTAAATCCAACCACCCTGTTATTAAACGTATCTTATCCACTTTCAACCGCATGCAACATATCAGAACTGATAGTGGGATAATGAACATAGCACGCAATCTTACACCCACAGAAAGTCTTGACCAATGGATAAACAAAAGCATATCCCATAGTATCAATAAAAATATCTAATTAGCCACAATTTCTGATTGCCTCATAGCCAAGAACCATTGATCCAAGACTCTGAAATAGCAGTGTAAATCTGGGATAAAGCTTATCCTCAACCAGGAATCTCTTCTTCAAAAATACAAATTAAACAGGCAGTGGTAACTCAATATTAAATCTATCCTTAGCTTTACTCAAAATCTACTCTGGGGAGGCATCTAAATCACCAGTGAATATTATGAAATCCCCATTTGGATATTGTTTCATACAAGCCAGTAGGGCAACCCATAATACACGCTCACCACCACCTCCAGCATTGCAATAAGGATGAAAGAAGCCAATTTTCATAGATCTTGGCGTTGTTTAAACTGCGTTGCCATCTTTGATATTCTTTTTGTACTTTTAGGTGGAGCCTTTAACAGGCTGATATTTATTATCACTGCTATTAGAGAGGCTAATATTTCTTCTACCAGCAGAAGTTGAACTAATCTACTTGGAACTCTAGACGGGGATGATCAGATTAGAGGCAGACTTTATTGTAATTGACACTATAGTTATAGTGAGCACATACAGAAAATATATAAAATCCAGCATTCTTAATCCACAGCCAGACAATCTATTCTGTCTATCTGTCTACCACCTAATAGAGCTTTTACAGAGCAGAGCCGGGGGAATGTATGGAGAGAGAGAGAGATACCGTGCTGTTTGCAAGAAGGAGAAACATCTGCTGCTGTCAAAGCAAAGCGAACGAGAACGGTTCAACGCGTGAAAGAACCAACAAAGTGATGTACATTGTTCAACTGACCTATGGTGATAGCCAGTCAGGATTTATGCTGTACAAAACTTTTTTATTTAAAGTGACAAGGTTGAAGAAGAGATTATAATGAAATGCTTCATTTAATAATTATGCATTAGAGTATTCATTGATAAGTACCACGCTTCCTTAACGTATTTTCTCTCTGGCAAATTTAACACGGAACCCCATAGTCTAGATTAAAGTCATGACCCATGGCATTGATACGTTCATCGTCACCCACTTGCGATAAATGATAACGAATAGCATCTAGTGATCTCAATGCAGATCTGGCAGCCACGACTCTGCAAGATTTATAATTCGGTCCTTGGGAGATGCCAAGCAGAATGCCATGCAAGTACACTCCCACAGTCAGACACGTAAAGTAGGACTCTGTGACGTGCTGATCAGCAAATTCTAATGACATTAGATCGCGGCTGAACTCGGTCTCCTTCCCTGGACGGTTTCCATTCTATTGCTTCGATGAGGATGCGCCATCATTCATAGTCTACTTCATAATCTACTAATCAAGAGCATTAATTGAGCGCATAAAAGGAAACTGCTTGATAACTAGAGCCGAGCATTGACGGCTATCAATCAGCTGATTCAACTTCTTCAGTGGATGCATTCTAACATACATCGCTTCATGACTATGCTCCAGTACCCATTTCTTCAAAGACATTAGGCGATCAATCTGTACAACCTACGGCTCCAATGCGGTACTCTAAATCTCTTCATCTTAATGCTCATTATCTTCACTTTCCGTCTACTTATCGAGGACTGGAAGAGCAGCCTTAGCAGAATCAACCTCCAATACTTCTTCTGGTAGAACAGTCTCATCAGAGTGAGTGGCATCCGGTCTGTGACCATCATTGATACCAATAATGTTATCGATAACTTTAGCCACCGCGTCATAATCGAATCCGCAGTCAATAAACACCGCGCCAATGACAGCTTCCAATACATCACTGACACCTTTAGGTATTGTATGAGGATCTTTGGGCCATTTATTAGAGACCAACTGACAAGCCAACTCCATGGATATCAGCTAGCGATTATCATCAGATTACTAATCAGCATTCTACAACGTAACTGCCTGCATACTTTAAGCAAGCAAATCTACCGACTGCTCCTTCTCAACTGCAGTAGTAGTGATAATCTCATCAGTGATCCCTTCCTCACCCACCTAATGCTTTTGCTCATCCTCCTGTTCATCTTCTTGATCGTCATCGACAAAGCCATCATCCAGAGAATCAGGGACTATATCCTCTGATGACTATTATTCCAAATGACTGTTACTATTATGGATAGGCATATCCACAACAAGAAGGGATTGTGTCTACTTATCAGTCACACTCAACTCAGACTTGGCATCAAAAGCATTTACCCACCACCACCATGGCAATTGGTCAATGTGACTAGTCTCCTCAACCCACTACGCACGGTCCATCGCCAATACTTCATTCACGTACCGCGTAGATGACGAGAGTTGAGCGAACAGTGGCTCAGAAAAGTGGATAATATTTTTACTCAATTACCGCGCAATACACACAAATCCCAGTGTCTCATTGTTAACTACCAGCATTTTGACATCAGTCAGTCGGCCAGGATCTAGTGGGATACCACGCTTCTCCAACTTGGATCTAATAGATGGCGGAATCAGTGCCAGAGGTGGTATAAACTTGGGGAACTCTTTGCCATACTACTCTCTATCTCGACATAGCCAGAATAGTTCAGACGCAACAACAAGATCGAGAATGGCATCACCTAAAAATTCGAGCCGCTAATAATTAGGCAAACCCTCAATCTACGACGATGGATGGTTCAAAGATTCATCTAATAATCTGAGATTACCAAACTGTCGACCAATAACATTTTCAATGGTCACTGGAATAGTTCTAGGATGGTAGTCTTTATCTTTGTACTGATCAATCAAAAGTTCTTTATATAGAGGCCATTGAGGCTGGAGCATCTCAAATCCAAGTTTAATCATCATCTGCATAGCCATTGAAACACCTCCATGAACATATGCTGCACCTAATAAACTCTCCACGACATCAGATACTGTGGCATCGGATATACAGTTGGCCTCTACCACTTTATGTCTATGATGCTTGTTGAAACCGGTGATAGATACAACTTTCGCCACCACATCACTCTGCATAGGAAGTCTATAAGACTTCGGTGACACTGGGCTAATCCAGATATACTGCGGCAATGACAAAGCTTTAGCCTTCTTATACAGAGCTTTATTAGAGACGATCAGATGCCTAGCATAGGACAGCTTACCTTCATCTTTATCCAGGTGCTTGCAGAATAGATCTAGACTCACTGCAATCTTCAAAAACGCGTCACCAATAGTTTCCAGGCATTCATACGAGTATCCCAAATTAGTTGCCGGAGCAGTGAGAGCTTCCAGTAGCAAATGTATTGGGATCTCTTGCAAATTAAAATCTTGCTGGAAATTCAAAGCCAGACTTATAGACTCTATACGCGCAATAATGGATGGAAACATTGCGGCAGACCTGAACAGAGGCGCCGGTATTGGACAGAATATGAAGAATTGCGGAATTCTATGTTGCGGCAACTTGGACTTATCTTTCACATTCAGATTCTCGGGATCAATGACAGGCACAAGGTAATTTCTCATCAATGGCGCTCTGTAGACTTTGCATAAAGGCTAATCTTCGCGGATGTGGGGCAGTCGTCTTCTGGTGTATGGAATTCTCTTATGCGTCTTCTTGTACCAATCCAGATATGTATTACCGTAATCACCGTCAGCTTTCAAAATAACGCCTTTATCTAACAAGTCCTCTTTCATAATACCAGACAGTGGATTCAAGTCATATAAAATCTTATCAATCACCACACGCTTTTGATAGTCCATCAAATCTGTCGCCACCCATTCCTCAGATATTAATGCAGTATCACCTTCTGCACTGTCTATGATCTACTACTCCTTGATATAGTCCAGGACACTGATAAAGTCTGGCCGTCCGCAAGACTTGAAGGCAGACTCGTAAGAGAACACCTTGTCGATATACGCCCAATCAACTTAGTCTGATTACTGCTCAATCGGCGCCCATAAATATCTATAAGATTCATCCCACTGCTCGAAATCAGTCTTATCCCAGATATAATTCGGTTCATTACCACTGGTGTCCATTTCATCACGATGCGATAGGAACACGTATCTCATGATGAAACTATTGAATCTCTGCAACCGCTTCACCTCCGACAACTTCAACCTCACAGCCACACTTTAGTTCATACTCAATTCCCCCGGCTCGTCCAATACTCCATGAGACTGCGAGTATATAGGAAATGTAAATACTTCAGGCATCTTTTCCCTGGTGATTAAAGCAATTGGTAGATGGCCACTAAATTCTGATGACCAAGAGAAACGACTACAATATAAGTCCAGTTCTAAATCATCCACAACTACTGCCGGCTGATCGAGAGATGTCTTATCTTTATCAACATCTTCTGCACTATCGAACCATTTCTGGTCCGTCCAAGGCAGCTTTAGAGTCCACTCAATATCTCTCTTAATTCCCATTTCTCCTGGAAGCAGATCCTGATCCATCTGCATGCCATCCAGCAAATGATGAAAGTCATATCGGTCCTACTTGTAATTGTCAATCTCAAATCTGAATGGTAGCAAATGATCATCCAACGCCCCAACCTAATACAATTTCTTTACAGCCTCCAGAGCCGCTGACCGCTTCGCCAATGTCTTCGAAGGCATAAGATTACCTTTCATAGTCTTGAATGGAGCTCCAGGAGGCAGAATAGCTTCCATCTGATAGATCACTTGATCAGATACTCCCACAAACTGAAACTCGGCTTTTCTTATTATATTGTCGGTATGTGACAGAGTAGCGCAATAGTAATGCAGTGTAGTCACACTTGAATTATAAGATACACACGCACCAGAAGATTCCACGGTGAACACTTCATTAGATGAAGCATCGATCCAACGAGCATTTTCATTGTCTCCGTCTACGTCATCGTCATCACCATCATCGCCCTCTTCACCTTCACCATAAGTATCAAGTAGTTACCACTAGGAGAAATCCTTCTCCGCCATTTTGATCCTATTCATCACGGTCCTATGCTCCATATTACCATCTTCAATAAAAATGAGAAACTGAGAATCCTTGTGCCTGGCACGACCTCTTGACTAAATGTACGCAGAAAGTGTATGGCACAGATCAAATCTGATAACACAGGAGCATGGCTGCACATCAAGGCCTTCTTCAGCGACAGACGTAGATATCAAAACGTTACTCTCACCCTGCGCGAAATCTTTAACAACCTGGTTCTGCATCTTTGACTTCATCTTATCATCCATCAATTTCTAAGTCTTACTACCATGACCGACTAGAACCTTGGGGCGAACAATATCCTTCAAATCGGGGCACTGCACCAGAATCTCTTAAAGAGCATATGCACATAGTCTCTTCTGAGCAAATATGATACAACAAAAGTTTTAAAAGGAAGGAGCCAATTTTTTCAATACTTTAATCAACCGAAGTACCTTTGGACTCAAAAGCTTTGGATCGTATTCCGGAGCGGCAAACTAGCTCAGAGACACGGATAAATGTTTAAGGTAGGTGATTGCAGATTGACGATCAGCTGTGGGATCCAAGTCTAACAATTATAGATTAGACTGTGAAAACTGGCGCAATTTAGCATATAATAACTACTCAGCAGCCCATGGACCAAGTTCAGATACTAAAACTTCCAACTTGGACTTCAGTTATAATAGCGGACTATTCACCTCACTACCCAGTATGATCAACTTTTACAATCTAGGACCTGGTACTACGAAATCTATCGGAGTTGAGGGATAGAACACCAGCTTCTCCACAGGTTTAGGCGCTGCTTCCAGTAACTGCGGATCTTCAGTACGAGATACAGTAAATGCTTGACAGTCCAAATTCTTCTCCAATTGCCACACAGACTAATTCACATCCTCCTTACGATTTACAGGCGACGCTGTCATACCAAAGATCTTAGGTCGGTACTCGCGGTCAATCTTGTAGTAGAAGTCTGACATGATCACATTGTATGGATGCCTCTTACGTGCGTGATGACATTCATCAAAGATCAATAGAGCAATCTGATCCATCTTGATAAAGCCGTGCACCAGCAGATCAAGTAGAATCTACGCGGTCAACACCAGAACATCCAACTTGTCAAATATCAACTTCCACTGATTCTCTCCCCACAAATCAACATTCATCTCACCGCAGTAATGTCCGACGCGTAGAGACGTCTGAGATCGCAGCACGGAACTCTATTGGAAGACCAGCGGGACACTATTCACCAGGAAGAAGATTAGCTTCTTGCGCGGCGAGTCTGATTATCCCGCCACCATCAATTGACTATCACCCTTCATACCCTTATACGCTTGATACACTTGATTAGAAATATACTTGATCAACATGACAGCTATAAAAGTCTTGCCACTGCCAGTATCAAGTACAGCGAACACGTTCTACTTCTTGGCGAGTTCAAAGCATTGTAATTGATACTTGCGAGGCTTGAAATTCACCGGCAGATCCAAGTCAAAGCTTCCCATGGCAATATCGACATTCGGAATCTCAGTCGCTGCCTGTGCCTCTTCAATTACCTCCATACCATCATTATCAATCTCGTCAGTCATTGCGATATATTTGTCCACTATACTTGTCGTTTATTCAAATTGCAGATCGGTAACGCGCAATTGAACAAGTTTTGATGAGAGCGAACAATGCTAGAAGAAACAACGAAGGAGAGAGAGAGAGTCGTAATAAGTGGAACCACAATGACTCAATACAGTAAGTAAAAAGGTAAAAGTTCTGTTTATGCTTAATATAACTAAAATCTTCGACAAGAGTAAGCGTAATATTAATCTCATTTGTTATCCTTATCGTTCTACTGAGAACTCTTCTGAAACGACTTGATCTCCTCTATAAGGGCAACCTCCTCTTTCTCCAGACGTTACAATTTCTTGTAATCTTCATCAGATACAATGAGCGGATTAAGATACCATACAAAATCAGGGAGCTAACCAAACTTGGTCATGAATCTTTGCATGAAATCTTTTGGATTGCGTCTGAAATCTTGAAATGTCAATGGAAGTACTTGGTCCTTCTCTGGCACTTGATCGATTGGTAAAATAGCAGAGATCTTGTCAGGCTAATGCTCATACAGATACCGCAGATTCTTCTCAGCTACTCTCTATACGCGATAATCTTCCAACTTGTAGTAGAGATAATGTCCAACTCCGAAGATCAGGGACCAAACCACTGCTCCACGAACTCCCATATTATGAGCGTACGCAGCGGATACATCTTTAGCCCGTGCCCATTATCTCCCTTGAACTAAGTTAGTCAAATAACCACTCACTCCTCCGGCTAGAAATGATCCACAGATATCCCAATCCCGTGGTGTCATATCGCTCAGGAATTCTGGCATATCCAGTCCAGGACCTCCACCTTCCACGAATATACTGGACCATTAGAGCATAGAACTTCTAGGGATAGCATTTCCATTTTCATCCACAGGTCCGGCATTGCTCCTGGAGAGATTATCAAGGCGCGTCACTACGCGTTGAATACCACTAGGCAATAGGTACTTGAATCCCATAAACTGACCGCTGATCAAGCCAATATTGACTGCAGTCTGCACTCCCAGCCGCATAGGATGTGGGTATTTAGTTAGCGCGCCATATGTTAGACCAATTGTCAAACCAGCAATAGCACCGGGTACTATTCCATCTGCCAGAGTCTGAAGTGATTGTGTTAATCTAAATGTAATAGAATCGCGTTACTCTGTTAACATTGCGTCTTGAGCCATTTTGAGATCAGCCAACTACTAATCCCCTTGCTACTACTGCAATTTTAAATTCTCTTGCTATACTTTCTGCGCCTTTGCCATCCCTCTGGCAATATGGAACTGCCCATCAATATCAAGATTCGCAGGCATCTTTTTAAGAAGGGTAATCTATTGGCTTGAACAGATCGAGTTTAATTTATTGCTGCGAAAGATCGAAGAAACTTTAAAATACGCGAAATATTAAACTGCTGAATGAAATGTAGTAGAAAACAAAAAACGATTTATAGGAGATCAAAGTTGCAACATTTTGCTTGGTGTAGTGTCCTTTTCAGAATATTTTGGCAACAACTCTTTGTTGTCTTATTAGTCATCTTCTTCACCTTCACTATCTTCTTCCCAACCGGAGATGAACCAGATACAATCAACAAATAGAGACACAAACAGCCATAGAATCAATGCGGATAATGCCACAAGCAGACACGAACCCAAATCGAATTCATAATACTCAATCTCTGCTTGAAAATACGTAAACTCCTAATCGATGCTTGCTTTCCTACTAGCATCAACACCATTAATAACTACCTTTGACTCAGAGGAGTCATAGTCATTCAATAGATCCCACTACTGCGCACCTTTAGCATCATGAAACAGATTCGCGAATAAATCAAAGCCACTCGTAATTTAATTATCATCATCAACTGAAACTGTTTCTTCGTTGATGACAGAGACGCCGTCAGTGGCTGAAATTGACTCAGTAGTTTCAGAGCTTAGAATGGATTAGGCAATTTTGAGTTCATGTTTAACTTCCACCAACTGGCAAGTACCATCCTTGGATCCATCATTAGCGAATTTAGAGCAGAAGGAAGAATCCATAGTATCGCGCACTTCTGCATTGTCTACAGCCTCTAAACACTTTTCGTAAATGTCTGCATTGTTAAAGAGATAACAAATGTTTCTGAATACTTCAACATCAGAAGAGGTTTCCATACGATAGAGAAAGTACTAGCATGTCAGACAATCGTGACTAGTCTCAAGATTAGATTCTGCTTTTTAGTTGACTTGTGCTACATTTAATATAAGAATGCGATTAATATATCAATGATAATCTTTACACAATTTATGAAATTTTACTAGGAATGGCTGAGACGCAAGTGATCAGCGCCACAACTTGAATCAAAAATTGCATCATTCTAAAGTATAAGTATCAGCTTAATCAATGAATTGAATATAAAGTGAGTATTGTACTAATAATAAGACAAGTCACACAATCCAGTTTAATGTTCGCACGCTTACACACATGATGCCTCCGGTCTCTATCGCGACGAGATTATGGTTGTCAAGGCGATTGTTTCAATGTGGTTCATGACCAATACCAGTTGATAACATTGAGATAAAGGTGGATTGCTATTATACGTAAATAATTTATTTTCACACTTTGTCAAAATACTCACTCAATCGTCTTCTTCATCACTAAAGCATAAAACGCGTTTTCCCTTTACCAAATTTTACTGAGGACTTTCAGAACGTTACTCTTGCTAATCCGTAGTGTCTACTTACTAAGATGAGACATTAGAGTTGTCAGCACGGGCGTCAGTTACTCTCTCGGTCGCGTCATCACCTTCAGAATTCTAAGAATTATCTAATGGAGACGCATCGATATCGTCAGATGAAACACCAACATCAGAAACTGAATCCTCTTCGCCAGAGAACTAGTCATCTCCAGTTATAATTTCAGTCTCTTTAACAGCTTTACTTTGGACTTTCTTTACCTTTTCAACAGGTTCATGATAGATACCATTCTAAATACGGTCAATATCGCGCTAGATCTTTGGATAAAACAACTCAATAAATAGCAGAGGATAATCCTTGATCTTGCCCAGAAAGACACTGGTGAAGTAGCGAATCAATTCCACCAACTCCTTGTATTCAGTTTTTACACGCATCAAGTCGTTTCGATCTTTCATTATTGATTCAAAAATCATTAGCACATCAATTCTAAACAATAGAGGATGCAACTATCTATTATGAAATATTCTATGCAGCATTGAAACTATATAATGAATATAAGTTCCGGAGAGGGAGTGATGACTTTTCAGTAACTGGACGTAGCTGTTCACGGTGTGTTCATGACAATATTCCGATTCAAACTATGCAAACTCAAAAGGAAGCTCTCTAATAGATGGCTTCTTATTCTTGGCGACATCAGAGGCATTGGCATCATCGTCCTTCTTTCGACGTTTAATCTTCTTGACGATAACTAGATCTTGATCCTACGAAAACTTTTCAACAGACTTGACCAATATGTGATTCGCTCTCACTGCAGATTTCAAAAAATCAATTTCCTACCATTGAGGCTTAGTTACACAGCCAGTGACCTCTTTGAGATGATCAATTCTAGTGAATAGATTAGAAAGTACTGACTCTGCAACCTTGATGTCATCATCGTTATCAGAGTACATCATCAAATCGACGACATTCATGATTTAATAAAACGTATCCAAACAGCAGCAAGCCATGTCTAATTTCTTTCCATCGACGTATCTATTTAATAGCTTAATAACAAGCAAGATGGTCGGAACATCCAATACATCAGCAACACAGTTGAACGTAAATTTCTCACTGTGAGGAATTTACAACAGCATTGACAGATATTCAATGGTGAATGACATTACTTGAAAAAACTTTTGCCTATCAGAGTCTTGAATATCATCTCGCTCACGAATTATAGACTTTTTCAGAAACTCTGACAGAATATTGAATGGGCCAGTGAGAAATCCTTCCATGAACACATTTAAAGACACGCGAACTTCAGCAGTACATTGAGTCCATTTCTCTCCTTAATTCGCCACACTTGTTACAGCAGACTTCTTCTTTCTGCTCTGTCTATTCCCTTTCTTATTCTTATCGAGTAGATTTTACAAATTAGTGAGATCAGGCTTATCGACTAGATGTCGCGATTAGTTCAAGGTCACCACAAAGTTACCTTTAAAGTTAGGAGGACGCCCACCAAGAGTTTATGGCTTTTGAGAATTGGCGAGGGTAACCTTGGTGCCATTACTATTATTATTAGAAGCATTTAGGAATTCATTGAAAACACTAGTCTTGGCATCCGGATCAACGATCAAATCTGACAATCTCCAACTGGGCAGGTATAGCAAAGACCAAACCAAATCCAATAGAAGAATATCTAAATACGAGCCCAACTTGGTATCTTCCAAAGAACCAATAAGAGTATTTAAAATCAGCATGAAATGGTTCTAATCAAGAGCTTTTATGAATTTCTAATGCATCTTTTCAAAGCCAGTCTCCTCCTGAATGACCAAGAGATTCCTGATCAGAGTGAGTATCATACGTACACCATCCAGACTAACTTGCTTAATTGTCCCTTCATTCATTAGTGAGATCTCAATTTCGGCCTGAGAATCGGCAACACTATTAGAACATTCTTCGAGCAATGAAATTAGCCGATCGCTGAGTATAGTGAGGAGAGCATTGTCCGTGAAGAGAGATTTGTACTAGATCAAGTGTTGTTTCTACTCCACAACGAACGCCAAACTCTTCGTGGCTGTTTCGCGTTGCGTCTGGCGACCGCCCACAGCAGCGAGTTCGTTCTACTCACCAGAAGAAGAGGATAAAACGGATGATAGAGGCCAAGTGAGAGGTACCATGATTTCAATACATAAATGCCGCAGATGAGGATGATCAATGAATATAGGAATCAGGTCGGTTTTCATAAAATTCCATTCACCCAATTTCCGCACCAGGAAGCCTTCTTCAGTCTTGTCATCCCAGCGGAGCAACTTTTTAATATCCTTCAAACACTCTTTACTCTCAGCGCCGAGGACATACTTTTGCACCCGCTTCATTGGATTCACTGGGTCCAGCATCACCTCATATCCACCCACTGCATTACACAGCCGACTCAAATGTTCTTCCAAATCGTACTCTTCCATGATTTTTGAGCGTACACAGTAGTTATGAGAAGTGAGATATTCGATGGGGAACAACTGTATGAGATGAAGGTGCGTTTAAAGGGCGAGAGAAGATTCTGAAACAACGCATCTCGTTTTGAACGCGTCGCAGTTTAAAATGATAAATGGGGGAAGTATAAAAGAGAGTAGTAAACATTATGACACTCAGAATTTGTATTATTACTCATTGCTGACTATCCATAATTATCTCTTCAACGTTCTCGTCATCAGTGGAGTCTTTGACTGCACCGATCGAGGAGGAGCCATCTTTAATCTCTTCAATAAGAGGCTGTACAATTGAACCGCCTTATTACTTTCCACCACCAGCTGCTTGAGACATTGATGCCTTTTCCGGTGATGACTATTTACTCTTTTTGCCTTTCTTGCTAATTTTCTTTGACTACTTCTTGTACTTCTCGATATGCATCTTCTCATAGTTGATACCTGACCAGCCATAGAGAGGAATAAATGAATCAATGACACCAACATCTGCAAACAGATTAGGGAATATCCATAGTCCAGGCCGAGTCCAAGGTATAGCCAGCGATATTACATAGATTATAAATCGAATGATTGCAATAACCAAGAGGGCCACTATGAATCCAACACCGGTCATAGACAAGTACCATACAGAGATACGCAAGGAATGTGGCCACAGAGGGAACATCACTAGAACCAAGACCAAGAGCAAAAAAAGACCACTCTTTACACTTTGCAAAGTCTTCACATGAGGTGGATCATACTGCCAAACATATAAACTAGAGCTATCCGCGGTGAATGTCTAATTCTAACTAATCTCCAACACCTTCATTCCATTGACTTTCTTATCTCGCACCTTCTCGGACTCTTCATCGCGCACAGTGGACACTCTGAAAATGAAGTTGTTCTCCATCAGGGATCGTACCACCTCTGCAGCTTCATCTTTACTGCCATATACTCTGAGCACAGAATCGCTGTCATCAGTCTTTTTGTATCCACCACTGACCTTTCGCTCCACAAACTAAGTGTACTCTGGAGTCATCATGGCATTCACCGCCTTCTCTCCTTTAAAGTATTCAACTCTCAGACCGCTCAAAATACCTTCTCTCACCTTGAGAACTTTAGATCCGCCATTGCCAAGACCGAATATGTAAGTTCCATTAAAGATATTAGTCAGGAATCCAGAAACTTGCTTCAGCACCTTGCCAAAGCTTCCAGTTTCCTGAGAGATGACAGCCTTAGTGGTGTAAGATCTCAAGAAAGTGGCCACCAACTATAAATCTTTAGACGACGCAGACGGATCAATTTCAGTGCCATCCTCATGAGTACGTCTAATTAACAGCGACATGTTTCTAAATAGTTCGTTCTATATCAAGCTGTTTTGTGAAAATCTTTACCGGTACTCGCTCACGGAATAAAAAGGGAGGGACGAGAGCAAGAACGGCTTTAATATGAAGCTTTAAGTTGAAGGAACGATAGAGCAAATTTCCTCCGCGCGTTTAGCTTTTTAAACCCGCTTAATTGCCTGCCTGAATTAGCAGAAAGATTGTCCTGAATCGGTCTTGATAAAAAATACCTAAAACAAAACGCATTTTAAATAGGTACTGTTGGTCTCGCGGTAATTTCCACCAGAAGAGTGGTACTAAGTTCGAATGCGTTGGGTGGATCCTCAAGTCACTCGTTCAGAAAGGCGATGATCATCTTGTGCAGGATGGCTCAGCTTAGATGAGATTGCGCGTCTTTTGATTCAGCTGTGTGTAATTTACTCTCCTCTGACTGTTTCAACGATCAACAACAGAAGATCAACTTATGTAAAGCATTAATAAACTATCAAAACTAATTCAACTTCATTTCATTTTACCAGAGAGTATAACTTCATTGTTGAGTAAGTAATCAGCATCTAGTATGTAAAACTTGTGAATATGGAGAGACACGATGCCAGTTACGAGGTGCCATAGTGAGTGCGCATCAAACACGAACCAGAGTGGAGGAAAGTCGAATACTTCCAACAACATACCAAGCATTACAGTCACGATAAGAATCAACAGAAATCGCGCGTGAAAATGCTTCCACTTTAGTGATATCCAAACTATCCATATAAAATTATGAGCTAATCCAATTGATACGCCGGCAATCATGTTGTAAGTATAATCGAAGCGCTCTCTATTGGTCAGATACATTATATGGCATGTGTAAAAGAGTACAGAAATAAATGCTGACATACCAGCAATCCTCTTCCATTGAGACCGCTTAAATTCAAAAGACATTCGAACCGTTGCGTAGAACATTCCATAAACAATGGACAACATTGCGGCAAAGTAATCCATCCTCTCGGTCCACGGCATATCTTTGTAATGGAATACAGATGACCATACCCAGGCATTCATCTGAGTTATGAATAGAATCATTAAGGGCATTTTCAACTTGAATTTCGATGATACTCGTCGCTGTACCTTCAAGAGCCCGCGACTCTGACCATACAAATTTAACAGACTGAACAGCACTGACGCTGGTTCTTAGAGTCCAAATATCCTTTTGAATGGCCATTTTCCGTAATACTGCTCAATGCTCTCTCCACTCTTAACATTATCATTAACCATCTTAAACATGCAGTCGTACTTGCATTTATCTAAACAGCTATACCGAAACAGAGATTCTACTTCATCAATGGGACAAGCGCAAGACTTCAAACATGCTTGATAGTTAATATCACGGTCGCCGCTTGACCCGTGTATTCTATGTACAAAGCAAGCCAAAGCGATGATAAGCGTAATTGTAAATTACTGGTCCCCATAATGTAGCAGCATCTTGTCCTCCTTGTTTCAAACACAAACGTCAAAGAATTGAATTGCGGGAAACTGTTTCTCTCTCTCTCTCTGTTACTGAACCGCGGGTCAAACGGCATAGAGAGACGACCGTAAACTACACGAAGAGAGCGCGCGTTCTACAGTCAGCCGTTGTCATGTTTTCAGGTCAAGTGGTGGAACTCATCGCCACAAAGAAGCAATTTTGTTTCAGACAAGATTTAAAATCACTCGTCTGCACTCTTTCGTTCCATCTGCGATTTCTCTTTCACCGCGAAGCTGCATTAGGGATTGACATCTCTTAGCAATGACAATACTCAAGTTGAACATTAAGAGTCTGGTGAACTTTGCCAAGTAGTCAAACAATGAACAAGGTTTCAGATGCTTATTCATTGCCTTGGTACTGGAGTATATTTAACGTGAGCAGACCAAGGATGGTAATGGTGATGATGCTGATGCTGACACCTCGTACAATCTTCTTGTTGAGTTTTGTACTGAACTGTCTCACGTGGTGCTTCCAGTCCTGAATGATGTGCAGTTATGCAACGAAATACTTTAGCAGTCTCAGCAAGAACTTCCGTCATTAAGTGAGCCGTTATATGAGGGCTTTCTTCTGAAATTGATCGCGTTTCAAGACGTGAAACTGCTTCAGGTTCTACTGGAATTCTTTCTCTCCACTGATCTACCGGCGTGCTTATATGGGCTTTAACTTTACGGTCGTGATGACTGTATTAATGCGCAATTGTTCCATCTGTCACCTCAACTGCGGCCTTATTTGCAGCAGTCAGGACCGCTGTAATTGAAGTTGCTGGAGTGTTCATTAATTTTGGGATCTTACAATGGTTTGGAGTCTATTTAATACTTGGTTGAACGCGATTTATGGCTTATAGATACTTATCTGATGGTGGAGATGCTTCTGAATTCCTTACGTGATCCAGCTTTATTCAAGTTAATATCTCAAGTGATTTCGATGCTTGGCCCTCTGAATCTACATATCGATGGTGAGTAGTGTGTCGAGATACTGGACATATTGCTTGAGTAAGAGTTTCCTCCATAAAATCTTTGTGATCATTTAGTATATTCAATTGCCATTTAGAAAGTGGATCTTGACATCAATCAGGTGAAAAGATTTTCATCCTTCTGCAAAGATGCAAGTGTATTGTAAAAGTTTGTTGAAGCCTATTACCATGATATACTGGTCTTGAATTCTAGTATTGTAACCGGGTCAAAGCGGAAACGGCCGGATTTGTCTATGAGTCTTATATCCTGTATACTGTCTTTTTGCAATGATGATGAGAAAAGTTAATGGGAAGAGTAACTTTAAGATAGTCTTATGGAATAGGCTGACTAGATGAAGCTGCATGATTTGGATGCTATCTGCTTCATTCTTCTGAAATCTGACGTTAATATCTCTGACAAGTTGAAGGAGGTGTTATGTTAAAAGATATCTCATTTGATATCAATGTGCACAACTGAGTTTAATTAATATGCAACGCTTTTCTTGGCTGTTCATGGATCTAAGGCTATGATTTAGAATGCATTAGCTGATCATGTTCCTGCTGATGTTCGTTTAATTTTTATTAATCATTTGAAAAAGAGATTTCATGTTGATTATTCTGATTATAAAGCAGAATCAGAATACGTATCATGTGCTCTTGCTGGTTCTTTGTCTTTCAAGATTCGGGAGTAGGACTCATTATTGTGGTAGTGCGCAGTTTGTGATGGTGACGGTGATAATATTTAGTTGCTTGCACTCTCTGAGACTTAAAAGCTTCAGATTATGTCATCATGTAAACATGAGCTGTTTTAGAGATCATTAAAGCATGGGGCTGAGTGGACCGTTGAAGATTTGTTGAAGGTTGCCAGTTCTAGCGAATAAAATGGTAAGGCACATCAACGGTTTATATTGAATGCTCTTGCAAAGATTTATTTGAATTCTGCTGAAACGGCTATGGCAGGTGCTGTGGAGTTATGCAGAAGTTAGCCAAGTTCTGAAATGACGCTACTTTTATACCGATTATTTAATAATCTGAACGTGGGTCAAGTTTTTCATTAATCCGATTGGATTTAGTGGCTTGCTTCGTTTGGTACTATCAATTCTGTTGATGATTGCTTGTTAATGTCCGCTTTTGATACGCTAAGTAGTAATTATGATCAATTGCTAATGGCATTGCCGCCTGTATTTGTCAAGATGTTGACGGCTAGGGAGGATAACGAGATGGCCATACGCTATTTTCTGGATGCTTTTCTGTATCATCATCAGTTTGATGAGCGTGCTCTTAACATGCCATTTGTGTGTGCCCAGCTTGTTTTTATGAGACATGGGAATTCCTTGAATAAGTTGGTTGCAATTATGTCTAGAGGAAGCGTGGTGTAACTTCTTGGAGCATATGTGCCTGATATTCTGGCTTATATCTTTACTCGTGTACAGGATGATAGTCGATAGAAAGCTCTGCGATTCTTCGAGGAGTGTATCAACTCGACCACATCTGAGACGTAAATATCTCTTGCTGATATAGTCAGACCATATTTCTAGCAAATGGTGTCGAGAATCTGTTGGTATTTAAGTGATCAAGATGCTGTTGTTGCAGCCGCTGCACTGGATCAACTGAAGGCTGTGGTGCATATGGTCGCACCTAATGTAACTGACTATACGATTAAATTGACCGAGTGTTTGCTTGCGCTGATCTTTCATTTGGCAGTGTCTGTTGTGCAAAACTAGCATATATCAAGGTAATGTAAATTACAGTCCATCAGTTCGTTTGCAAAGTTCTTGAGACTATTGGCGGGCAAAATTGATACCTATTCACTGCAATTGTTCAATTTAGTTGATTAATGTAAAAAGCACGGATTTGATACTAGCTCTATTTGGGAGTCTCTTATTGACGGCTTCAGCTGCGATTTGTGCCGCGAGAACGTTTGCCAGCTGCTTTGTGGATATTTGAATCTTCCCCTAGGTACTGATAGCAGATTATCATCTGATTAAAAGACGTACCTGGATCTTCTATTTAACAAAGCTTCTATTTAAAGCAGCAAGACCGGTTCGTATATAGTGTAAAATGTTATGAAACTACGTGGCGTGTATGGAGAACTAACGTCTAATTTTTCAAATGATGGGACTTTGTATGATGATGTTTTCAATATTATTGGCACGTAACATAAGAACGTGACCGCCACAGTATTGCAGTTGCTTTCGCGTGATATTGTAAGTATGAACTTAGTGCGGTATGTGGATACGAGTGAGCTAGCATCAAGACTTGTGCATTTGACTAAAAAATTTCGCTGGTCGGATGACGACTTTGTGGTGAACTCTATACTCAGACATGCTATTTCTATGCTCAATGTATTGGATTATCGGCAGAATGTCCAAGCTTTGGAGACGAGCAAGTCGTAGAATTACATATAAGTGCACATACTTGCGGATTAGGAGAATGCAAAGTAAGTTGTGCTATATATTATGACAATTATAACGTCATTCTTGATACCGCCGTTGACTTCTGCTCGCGATAGCAAAACTAATGATCGTTATTCATTCGTGATTCAAGAGCTGCTGTCTGCTACGGGCTTTAAGAATATTCAGTAGATATAGTCGTCGAGTAACACATCAATTATATCTCATGTCTGGAGGAGTTTGAGTCATAAGGAATCGGAGATACTTTTACCGCTGCTGTCGTCGTAATATCATATGCAGTTAAGTAGCACTTAGGTTGATCTGTCAGAGTATGTCCTTGAAAGTGTTAAATCTTATGCTGATTTCCTTCGTGTAATGGTGAACACGCTTATCAATATTTTGACTTCGTCTCTATTGAGGCGCATTTTCTGGCCATTTAAGGCTCTGTTCACTGCTCATTTTGTTGATGCAGAGATTGCGTTGGCGTTATTATCTAATCTGGCTAGATGTGTTATGACTCAAGGAGTAGCGTATGTCAACTTTCTCACTGTTCATTACAAAAGATTTTGTGGTGCGAAGCCATCATCGATGTCTGCGGACGATTATGCCCAGTGTCTCAAGATGTTGTTTGACGTTTACGATTAGATTGTTGGGTTCAGTTTCTCCAGTATGTTTTCTGTTAAGAATGGCGAGCTTGAGTAGTGCACTGTTAACTTTATGAATGGTGTTGATGATTCTCTCATTGTATCTGCTTCTAAGTAGTATTATGACTATTATAGATTATAGAGGCATAGTGAGAAACTACTTCATGGGAAGCTATAGCCTGATTTGGTGCTGTTGAATAACTTACTGTCTGCGCAATAGAATCTTGGCTCATCTGATGATGTCTTGTATCTGATACAAAAGTGCAGGGAGAATGATTCTGCTATCCGCGGACGATCTGACGTGTCCTAGATGATCATGTGCTACACTGCTCAGTAAGACGTGTAGATCATCTCTTAGATTGCTAATTCATGCCATTCTGAGTTGAAATCGCCTGATATTATCAGACTTAGATTAGCTGCTGAAGATTATGAGGGTGTCAGTAAGATCCAGGATGATGATGTTAGTGATTTTGTTGTTGAAGCAGCTGCTCATTTATAGAAATGGGATTTGGTCGATGACAAGTTCTAGCATAATTAAGCTAATAATGAACGCTTTAAGTTGAGAGGACATTTTATTCGTTTGTTATCCTTATTCAAGATTGGTCATTAGGAGATGTTATACGAATAATTGCAACTGAATGACTTCAATGTGTCGAATAGTCTGTTCAAGTGTAAGAAAGAGGAAACTCCGTTAGTTCTCTTTGAATCTCGGGTCTTATCGAGATTGTAAAAGCTTATCAAGGGTGAATCTGTCGATTGGAACCAATGCTTTGATGATGACATGCTGTACTTGTCTCACCATGGCATTGATACGCTCACTAAGTTAGAGTCTCTCAAGCTTTGGGAACTATGTGCACGGAATCTGAGCCTTGATCGCGAGTTGGAGTCATCTATTTGCATTTAAAAGTGTAAACTGTTGCGGAAAGCCAATTTGCCATAAGTTGCATTGAAATCTGTATTGTCCATAGATGCTTAAATGCAGAATAGCGGTTTACTTTTGGAGTTTGCAAAAGTTCATGTTGCCGTAGGGAAGCCGGATATTGCAATCAATGAGTTGAGATAGTGTATTGCGCCCAAATTATCCCAAATAACAACTCAGAAGGGATCACAGCCGAATGACCCATTTGGATCACTATGCATGTACCAGACAAAGTTGATGTTGCAGTACTATCCGGAAAATAGTTCTGAAATTCGTTCTTTACTGGCAGCAGCCAAAAAGTGTCTGCCCAAGTCGGAAAAGTTGCTGCATACTTTTGGCTCCTACGAGTTGTCTCTACTTAGTGCATCTAAAGACCGGTTCGAGCGAGCATTGGCCGATTTCCCTAAAGGCAAGTCTTTGAAAAGTCAAGATTCAGAAATTCACTAGTATTTCCACAGAATGGTGGCCAACATGTTTACTGCTACTCGAGCGTATTGTCTAGCTGCTATTTACGGATCTCAGCATATCTTTGAGTCACTTCCCAATGCTATCTAACTTTGGCTTGACTTTACTGAAAGATAACAAGTGTTCTTGGGAATTAACGATGCTATATCCAAGACGTATCATGAGTTTTATGATCAGTTTCTGACTACAATGATAAGCTTTGTGTAAAGAGTCCCCGCATACAATTTGTTGGTCAGTCTATCTCAGATTTAATCTAGGCTGACACACTCTGATGAAAAAGTTTGGGGTATACTGAGAGATATGCTGCTCAAGCTTTTGCGCGAGTTTCCTGATTAGACACTGTGGCAGTTGATAAGCTCTTATAAGTCATCTTCTAAATTGCGTGTTAGTAGAGTATAAGAAGTATTCAATTCCTCAAAAGAGTAGTCTACGAAAATAAAGGTATGTGTTGATATATGATGATAAGGCTGACGTTTTATAATATTCACAATGTAGAATTGCAAGAGCTTGGTTGATTTAATCTTCGTCATGGCTTATTCTAAAAAGTTCGACTCAAAATCCAAGTTTAGTATTGCAAAGGAATTTCCCGAGTTGAAGAAGTTGTGTCCTATCGATCTGGCCATCCCAATCCAGTCTGCGCTGACTCCTCTACTACCACCCAAGAATTTCTCGGGAAGCAATTGGCGGCCATTTCAGGACAATTTGGTGTATTTTGACTCTTTTGAAGACGTTGTCGAGTTACTGAACAGTTTAATGAGACCAAGAAAGTTAAAAGTGAGAGGAAACGATGGCAATCATCATACTCTACTTTGCAAGCCTGGTGATGATTTGAGAAAAGATCATCGCGTCATTGAGCTGTTCGGTGTCATCAACAGTTTATTTGGAAAAGATTCTGATTGTACACAACGAGATCTAGGTAAGGCTATATGTTATGAGCCATTTCCTTATTGCTCAGGATTATAACTTGAAATTGTGTAGGCATCTTGACTTATGCTGCGATTCCTTTGAGTGAAAGCTGCGGTCTCATTGAATGGGTGGATAATACTTGTACTTTTCGTAAAGCACTCGAGCATTATTACTCCAAAAATTAGCGAAGTGACCTATCGGCTTCTAAGTATACAAAGTGGAAAGAACTTGGTAAAGGAGCAACTGCACTGACAAAGTATTATAAAGAGACTCTGCTTCCAATGTTCTCACCTGCTGTGTTCTAATAGTGGCTTTTCGAACGCTTCGTTGATCCACCGTCCTGGTATCGTGCTCAAAAGAGATGGACTCGCTCTGTGGCTGTGATGTCTATTGTCGGATTCATATTCGGTCTTGGTGACCGTCATCTGGAAAACATTCTGGTGCAGGAAACCAGTGGCCAGGTGTTACATGTGGATTTCAACTGCCTGTTCGACAAGGGACTGCTACTGGAGTATCCCGAACGGGTCCCTTTCAGGCTGAGTTAGAACGTGGTGGCAGGTTTTGGTTTCTGTGGCGTGAATGGCACATTCAGTAAGTCTTGCGAGCTGACCATATAGATGTTACGGAAGCACAAGGAGACTATCTTGACAATGTTGAGCACCTTTGTGCATGACCCTCTGATCGAGTGGTCTAGTAGTAGCAGTAGCAGGAAGGACAAGGCACAGCAGCTGACTGACAACCACTACATGATGGCCAATCGTGTTGTTAGGACAATATAGCGGAAATTGGATGGCTATCTTGGATTGCTCTATGAATACTAAGAGGCGGAAAAGGTTCACAATAGTGCACATATCAAAGCTATTGTTGCTTATACTGGTGGAAAGAGTGCGTCTTCCTCATCATCATCAACATCCGCGGCCTCCTCCAACAAGAGCCACACTCTGTCTGATGACTAATTCCCGTACAAGTACGATGTCAAAGCATTATCCTCACAGTAACAAGTGAAAGAGCTCATTTCCATGGCCACTGAAGAAGTTAATCTCGCCAGAATGTGGATAGGCTGGAATGCTTTCATGTGATTAGAATGCTAATGTGAACACCATATGTATTTATCGAATGCAATAATTTATTCAGTCATTGTTATTACACTTTACATGGCAATACTTTTGATACTACAGCATATCACATACCACATTTAGCCAATATCACATACCACATGTAGCCATTATATACAGTCAGTCAGTCAGCCAGGCATTCAATCATTCATTTATGCTTGTCGATTCTCTTTACATATTCACCTAAATCATGATACAGTTCAATCAAATCAGTCCGGTTCAAACCGTGCACAGCCATTGAGAGAATAGAAGCCACCGTGACCGTATCATATTCTTTAATGAAGCTAGTATAATACATGAACGTGAATATCCCCATAATAAACTGACAATCCATACGGTCTGTAACACCACCATGTCCAGGGATAGAATCACCAAAATCTTTCAGCTTAAATGCCCGCTTGAATCCACTGGCAAAGAATCCACCAAATACAGCTATAAGACTCGCAAATGTGCCCAGTATCACAGCATGGAACTGCAGGGGTGCAATCGATATAAACTTCCAATCTTAACGAAATATGTGCTGGCAGAGGGATTGCAGCACTGGAGACAACTTGTACGAGACGGGAATGTACACGGCATTCTTCACACAATCATTCTGTGTCCACGCATTCATAAACAAGTTCCGCACGGGACAATATAGATATGGATACACTGTGATAACGCGCGCATAAAGCAGCGATGCCGCCAATGTGAATACAAATCCAAATAGAAAACCTTCCCAAGTCTTTTTCGGACTCACCTTGATCAATCGAGTCCTACCAAAGAAGAATCCTCCTATATAAGCCATAACATCATTAGTGATCACAAGCATGACAGGTAACAGAAACCATCCAATGTTCGCATGCAGAATGGTCAATATAATGAAATTAGGTGGAATAGTCACGAGGAGTAGAGTCATATGAGTCCAGAAGAACTATAAAAATTGAAACTTATAGTGACCCTTCTTGAGATTAGTCACAAAGAACATTATGCCTACACAATAGAACAGATAAGAGTAGAAGCGATGGTGTGTAGCCAGAGACTATAGAAATGCATCTTGTATCACGTAGTCATTGAAGAAGTTGAACGCCGTCTCTCCATACAGGTAGTAATTGGTAACCATTAGGAAATACCAATTGATAAGTCTGAACCACGGCAACTTCTTCTCTTTAGAAGGCACCCAGGCAATGGATATAACTTCTTTAAACACCAGCGTACTAACACCCACTATCAATAGAATTATAGCCATGGGACCGGAGCAGATTATCACAGCGAACGTGCTCAGCATGATCACAGTCCAAACAGTGCGCGTCCACCAGTTCTACCATCGAGTCTGCTGCGGCATCTCAGTCAGTAGGGGACCATACATCTCGGCATTCTTACTACTCACGCCACTCCGATTATTATTTGTGTTATTGCTATTATTATGAGCTGGCAGATTCTATTTGGAACCGGAGCGGAGAATACTTTAAACAACAACTTGACCGTCTTTACCATCATTCGCCACATGGTCTTCTTCATCGAGATGATTGTTGTTGAGCACTCGTCGCTTCAACATCTATCCATGCAACTATGACTTTTCATGAACTGAGCTGTATACCTCATCACCATCACCACCATCATTATAGTAATCTTCGTCTTCTTCATCTTCAGTGGAAGTATAGGGGATGAACTTCTTATCCACAGAGACCGCCTTCTTCCGCCTACTCGCCGAAGGACTCTTTGCTCTAAGCGGTGACTCTACTTGAGACTTTCTAGGCATTACTTAAACTAGCTTGATACCTCAAGGTATAAAAATTAGGCTAGAAAATTGAATGTAAAACCAGCAAAATAAAGGAGATTTGCTGAGATAGCAAAGACAAAGAATACTAGTTCACGCAGTGTTATTGAATGTTGTGGAATAGCCGCGCGATACAAAGCCACTCTCTAAATTCATTCAGCCCAAGTCAACACGACAAATTACGACGCGTCAATTCATCTCCAATGCGAGATAGAACGAAAGAACGAGCTCAATAACACGCAGCTCATTCTTTCTTCTATATTTCCTTTTACTTTTCGTAATCTATTACAGTACAGTACAAAGAATAGAATCAATTTTTGTGGTGTTTTTTCCACCTATAACAAAGTTTATTTATATAGCTATCATTACTAGATTAGGAAAAATGACGACTATTGAGGAGCTGAATAGAGAGTTGCTACTGCTGCCTTAGTATAGACGATTCATTGCGGAGGAGCCGTATATTAAACCAAAGAGGAAGGAAGTTTTGAAGAAGTTTATTCATAAGGTTAAATATGGCACTGATGGTAGTATTATAGAAGGTGCTGATGATTAAGATGATGCTGAGGCTGAAAGGACTTCCAAGAACCATGTTAATGCAGCAGAATCTCATGAAAGTATTCTAATGAAGAGTGACGATAAATAGTAGAATACAACATCTGAGTAAAAGAAGATTAATCTATAGTCATCGTCACAGTTATAATAAGAGAGCGGAGATTAATAGAAATAGGAGCATGATCATGATGATGAAGAATAAGAGGAGAAGGAGGATAATGACATTATTGATGATGGCAAATAGTCAGAAGATATTAAGAAGGAGACGGTGGAATCTATAATGAAAAAGATTGAAGAGTTACAGGAGAAGAAGCATCAGTATTTTGACATGTTTAGAAAGATGTTGAAAACTACGTCTTCTGATAATGTGGCTGCGTAAGCTTCTACTACGGCATCCGATTCTGTGATAAGATCTGATCGAGAACGGTCATAGACGCCGTCAGTGGCGCATATTCCACATTCTGGTACTCTGCCTCAATCATAGAAGCCTCTTGCTATTGACTCTAATAGTGGTGGTGGAGATAAAGTCTAAGGTTGGGCTGGAGATTCTGTTCCATCTACTCCTAAAGTTGATAATGCTCTGGATGGCCAAGATTCCGAGTTTGGAGATTATAAGTAGTAGTAGTAGTAATATCAGTAGTATCCTTACTAGTAGTATCAACAAAAATAGTACTTGAATCGTCCTGTTCTTGGATACCGAAAGCCCAATTAGTGGCATTAATAGTAGCAGTCTCAGTATTATGGTGGTTACTATCGGCCATAGTCCCAATAGTAATAGTAGTAATAATAACAACAATAGAGACCTCTGTATGGAAAGCCTGGTTATCTGTAACGTCCTGCATATGCTGTTAGACCTCCTTCTGATTAAGCGTCTGCTGGCGGTAATCCTAATATTTAAAATTAACAATATTCAGCGTAATAGCGTCAATAGCAATAGTATTCATAAGGTTATAAGTCGCGTAGTGCTTCCAGAGATTAGAGATCTGCTTCTATTGCTCCTAGCGTTTATGGACAGGAGACTACTGATTAATAGTAGCAGACTCAATAGAGTCAATCTTAATAGCCTTAGTCTTAGTAGCACTAGTAATAATAGCAGTAATAGGAGCCGCGCCCACCTGGTTATGGTAGATACGGCTAATATCTGCGTCCAAATTTCGCTAGACGTCCACCTGCTGCTATGGGTAGTTAATATCGTCCTGGTGCTTAACAGTAGTAATAGCCTTGGTAGTAACGCGATAAGCAGTAGAATTATTACTCTTAGTAATAATAGCAGGGAGTTCGCACGAATGATAAATCTACTTCTGCTTCTGCTGCTTAGAATGATAGCATCCACATGAACACTGATAGTAATTAGGCTGCAGCAGCTGATTAATCATTTAGTGGATAGCAAAATGTGTAGCAGTAATAGTAGTAGAACCCGGGAACTACTGCCGCAAGTGGTCAGAGGCCTTATCCTTAGGCACACAATAGAGCACCCTCATATCCTACCTCTTATTAGAATTACCCATAATCAAGACCTCCGTACTAAAGACCATCTATGCAGTAGCGACCTTATTCTTAGTAGTAGTAACAATCTTAGTAATAATCATAGTAAAATTCTTCGTATGGTTATCGCCAACAGTACTAATAACATCCCGCTGCTTCTGCGTATAATAAACAGTAACAGCAATCATAATATAATAATTCACGTGCTGTACAGAGAAGTAAGACTACTGATGGTTATTAATCGACATCTACCAACAATTCTGGTGCTGCTGGTTATCAGTAGAGCCAGTATCGTCCTCCACGCCCATCAATGAATTATTAGCGTCCTTAAATGTAAAATTATCATGGGCAGAGTAGAACGGGACCTGTGTAATAATAGCCGCAGTAGTAACAGTAACAGCCACCGTAGTCGTAGTAACAATAGACTGCTAAACCGTTCATGTCCTCCAAGTAAAGATGGAGTTATGATAGTCGAGCATATGTTGCCGGTGGTGCAGGTACAGGTGGCAATGATCCTTAGAATAAGAGCGAGGATAAAAGTTGAATGTGTTATTATATTAAAAGATTTGTGATAATAGTGTGAAGTGATACTACAGTAAGAATTTTACACTCAATTGTCCATTTACAGTAAAAATCATTCGTATCATTCATTCAACAATAGTCACTTGAAAGTTAGCAATGAGCATGAACTACAATACCGTACTTCAAAAATCTTCCATCTGCTTCAAAGTATGGTCAAGCTCAGCCTTAGTGGCCTCGTATTGCTTCTTTGCCTCTTCATACTTTTGACGCAGCAGGTGAGTCTCACTCTCCAGCTGGGCAGCTCTGCGCTCATTAGTCTCTGCAGTTACTTCAAACTCACGAATCTGATCGTTCAACTGCTTCAGTCTATTCTCCTAGTTGTCAATAGACTGCTCCAGATCCTCAATCTTCTTATTCAGAGTATCAGGATCACTTGCCAACAGAGCCTGTTACTGAGTCTGAGAAGGACGTTTGTTGCTGTTGTTGTTATTACCACCGCTAAACTTGTGCAACTACTGAATTCTGCTCTCAGCTCTAGCCAAATCACCTTCTAACAGAACAACCTTATTCTTGACTGAAGTCAATTCATGTTCTACAATATTATTAATTGCCGTAAATTATCATTGACTAAGAGTTATATATCATAATAATTATAATGCATTGAATACCTTTGTTGGCAATCTGCTGCTCGGACCTTTTCAAATCCTGCTCAGCACCATCAGCTCTGACATTAGCCTCATCAGCCTCCGTACGCAGAGTGTTCAATCTCTCTTTCAACTTTTCCATAACGATTACTATTATGATTACTAATTACACAGATAACAACAAGTTATGTTCAATGGATTACGAAGAAGACGATAAACGGGCCGTTTCAAGTTCAAATTCAAGGCTGAGTGAGAACGGACGAATAGATGAAACGGAGAAGGAAGTTGAAACGGTCTCTCTGCGTTGAGAATAGTCAAATCTGCTTTAGATGGAACTACTACCGCGTTGCTGCACAGATGAGAATGAACAAAGAAAAGAAACGCCCATGTGGGTGTGATTGAGTAATTAAAACGAGAGGAACTCTCATTATTTAACGTAAGTGAGAAAGATGGGAGTTGCGTGTTCCAAATAAACTGAACCGAAAGTAAAGGCGACTTATAATCACATTACTAGCATTATTTTATAAGATTTACAATTTCCTTTCAATTATATACAAACTCGCGCGTTAAATAATACATAGATTTCAGCAAGGTTGACTAGATAGAAGATGGAGAGCACTGATTGCATCCAGTTCATTCTCGTTCATAGACTTTACTATGCTTTGAGATACGCGCTCATCTAGCAGAGACGTGGATTACATAGCAAAAGAAGGTAGAACTTCAGTACTGTTGTTTTTTAACTATCTGTATGACTATCCTTGTACACGGCGACTACCAATTAAATTCAGCGAAGTTTTCGCGCGCACACGCCCATTGCTGTCAGTCACAGCACGCTTCATCGACTAACTTGTTGATCTCGAGCTTCCCGTAGAAGTATATCTTACATTTAGCAGTGCCATCATATTTGGTCTACCCTCATGATGCCAAGAGCTGGATCTCTTTCTCTTGTGTCCTTCACTGTCACAACTGCTTGAAACAGTGCATCTGCGGCTGTGTACAGACACTGAAGGAGTGGAGGCAGATGCTTGAGTATCAGAACCGTCACGCAAAGATTTTACAGAGTCCATAGTAGTTGGCATAGATAACGGAGGAAGTTCTTGTTTTATGGCGATAATACCATTGCCATCATTTAAAGCACTTTTACGCGCCATAGCATTATTCAATAGTCCTTTAAATGATCCATGGCTTCCCAAGTATGAGCGAAATACAAACTCTTTCAGGCGTGGCAACTGATTAACAAGATTATACTCACCCTCGCGATAAATAACATCATACAGACGTAGCACGGGAATGCAAACGGTTACATCTCCATCATAAACAAACTCTGATCCATTTTCAGACGAATCAACTGGCTTCACAGGTTAAATTTTGGCAAATTGCATTTGACTCAACTCGTACAGTTACAGAACAAGGCCAGATCTCAAAGATTTCAAAAGCGACTTATCGCTGTATTTACCGCCACTTCCAAAAGCAGTAGGTACCGAAGACGCCGTAGTTGTTCTGGACCGCGACCCATTCAAATAGCTCTTGTAAGGTGCTGCATGCACAGTCAAAGATCTAATGCGAATATTACTATGCTTACCATCATCAGATCCAGTGTCCATCTCATCATCAAGTTGATTCAACGAGGTGACTGATCGCTTGCGACTGAAACCAAAATTATTCGCCATGCTACCGCCATATTGGACAATGTCCCCAACTTGGACAACAGCCTCATTCGCCAAAACTATAGATTAAGGATATTTCGTAAGTTATTCCCCAGCGCAAAGTGATTATAATTACTAGGAGAGTACCATTTTGTGAGAGCGATTCTGTTGACTGACGCCACTCGCACCGTCGGCCATTTCCACGGGAAGCCATGACATTGACTTGCTGATTGACGGCAGTTGAACAGAGGAAACAGGCTTCAGGGACCAAGGATGCGGAGACGCTCTTGAGGATTCCGTAGGAGTTGGAAGACTGTGAATGGGCGCAAAATTCATAGCGACAAAATAAAATAAATTTAAGTAAATCTTAAGCCTGGAGAAGTGTAAAGCGGGAAAGTGTAAACGATATCGGCAACGGTTAATGTTTAAGGGAACTGTAATCACCCGTTCTTCGGTCATGAGTGAATCAGATATCAACACCGACGTTTTTTTCCTGATGGGAATTGATCAGAGCCGAGCCCCGTTCGTGCCACATCATCGGTGAAACGAGTTGTGACTATTGACGTATTTCATAAAAGATGAGGCAATATTGTAGTCGAACATTTTGTGGGTAATATTGAATTGTATACAGTAGCTGAATGTAAAGCCAAAACATAGAAGCGATAAGTAATACTTTCCCTTATTTACTCGGAGTGACTCAATCATAGTTTGATCTGAGATAGTAGTAGATCTTTTGGCAACTTGGTTGCAGTTTTCAGCTTGTCAACCATATAGTATATGTCTGCAAATGTATCATTGTTCAATACTTGATGTTTTGTTGAAGCGCTCTCTTTTCATGTGTTACCGCGTTTGCTAGTCTTTTTCGTTTCCTTCTGCTCACCGTTCTGTCATGTGTTGCTCGCACATTCTGCGTTCATTCTTTCTTCGTCATTCATCAGTATTATACTGGAATACAAAATGAGTTCAATTCTAGGTAGATTGACCAGACTCAGGGCTTAGTATTTCCCAAAGCTTCCAAAGCCTGATGTAAAAAATCCTGCTAGTAGATAGCATCAAGAATATCTGGCCTACTTCCCTAAACATGCCAAGGAGAACGGCTGGGCACCTACAGAGTCGAATCCGTATCATCCTTTCCATCTGCCTGCATCTTGGTAGGGGACTTATGCCACTGTTCTTGGTGGAGTATTTTGGTTCTGGATTATGTATCGCTGGAAGCAAGATTCTGCATTTGAAATATTTAACATCATCCCTTTTGAAGATGAAGAGTAATCATCTGGTGAACATTGACAATATGCTAAAATACAATCCTGAGTATACCTGCACGATTAGAATACATATGCTTATAATCGCGTTTTCTTTGCGAATCTATGTTAACCTGGATTTATTGTGCATACTATATTTTTATGGCCTTTTGGGCTTGTATGTGTAATATCGTTCCACGTAGTAGTACACAAATTGCGCTTTCGCAGTTTGATTCAATCATTCAACTGCTGCAAAATATGGTAAAGTTACTAATAACGCCAATACTTCTCGTTTCACAGCAACGTTTCTCATCTTCATCTCTCCTCGATCTATCGACGTCGTTTCAGTTGGACTGTTCTTCTTCTCTACACTACAACGTCATCCGTAAATTGCAAGATTTGACATGAAGTAATAAGTTGCTTGTGCACAGGTATGTTATTATTTCATCTGAATGTCTTGACACCCGTCAATTTGTAGTAATAACGCGTGAGAACAGAGTAACAACAAGTTACAAAGCAAGAGTCTCTTACTATTTGCAAAGATTTGATCCACGACACCTTCAGTTGCGTGTCATATTTGCGGTAAGACCATTTTCCATCCTTTTCATCTGATCGTTACGATCAACTATTTTTGTGTAGTGGCCTATTTCCTGAAGAAGCATTTGCACGGCATAGTATTCAAGATATTGATGCCAGAAGATTGCGTCGAGGAGTGTCACAGGCAGGTAAGATTGATCTGATCAACTTGTTCATCGTTCGTCTTCAATCTGAAACGGTTTTGTAGTCGACGCGTTGCTTGATTGGATTGAAATTGGGTGCTTTGACGCGCTTGAGAATGGCTATGTAAGTTCTATATCTCTCAACATTATTTTGATGATTTGTTTAATACTCTTGCCTTATATTGTAGTTGAAGTCTATTGTACTTGGAATATATCTGGACTTGGATAAGCCTGAGGAATTGGTAGAGTGCTATACTTTTGATGTTTCGTATAACCAAAATGGTAATGCAATGGTGAAACTTTCCACGGTAACTGGAGGCTAAGTGAATGCTGCTGACAGATCTCGTATCAATGAATTCTCCAATGATCCTGGTAAGACTACGAAGAATGAAATTGCAAAGAACTTGAAGCAAACTATGCGCAGTATTCTGATGTTGACTTAGACATTGGATCCACTGCCAGATGGTCGTTATCTGACTATGAAACTTCTTTACTGGGATGACATCACGCCCGTGGACTATCAGCCGCCATTCTTCAGAGAAGCCACCGGGAATGAATCGGTAGCCAAAGTTGCCGATTATGGTGGAGGAGTTTAAAAGTGGAGGCTGGGAGGAGTTGAGACTGCTCATCACAAGATCAACATCAAGATGACCACAGCTATCACTGCAGCTGATGATCAAGAATCTGAATAGGCTCAAGAGGTTGAAAGTGGCAACTAAGAGACTGATATGGTCATCGATAATCCGTAAGATCAGTCAGAAGATGGCGTTGACTAAAGTGACAAGGCCGAAGTTGTCCATGAAGAGTCTGTAACCGTTCAAGATGCTCCTTCCATTTCAACATTGGACGAAGCTAAAGTGGTAAGATGTGGTTGCGGGGATGACACGGCTGAAGAAATCATGGTTAAATGCTTGCAATGTGGTAGTTATTAACATTATCTTTGTGCTGGATTCGCGTACGAAAGTGACGTTGCTGGCCTGAATGATTATCGTTGTCTACAATGCTTATTGGAACCATATAATTCTCCAATTCCTGTTCAACCTTCTGATGAACCGCCCAGTGAGGAGGAAGGATAAGTGGATTGGGCAATGGTAACTGATGTGTGTCGTTATCGCCGTATGTTGGGTATCTTGTGGCGTGATGGTTATTCCACCTTAATTGCTTTGCAAGGTCAAATGAATCAAAACTACAATGTGGTGAAGCGTATTCGTAACATTCTGGTCAATGATGGATTCTTGAAGTTGGTGAGAGGTAAAGGCCGCGACCGTTACGAACTTATTAAGAATTCCAACACTATGGAAACTAAAGCCACAGTGTATAGCAATAGCGTATTAATGGACAAGTTGGGAATAACTCTTGATGTCGAAGAAGCTTAACAGTCTGTGAATGATGTTGAAGTTAAGACCCATAAGAATCGCGATTCTGGATTCGTCGATGTATTAGTTGAAGCATCTCCACCGCCTCCTATTGCACAGTCTGATTTAAAGTCCGAGACTATAGTGGTGCAAAATGATGATGCTGACGATAATCCCGACCTCCTTGGATAAGGATATGATAATGGAGATGAGTATGACTTTGGATACGGCGATCAGGCGGTGGAACCAACTCAGCCTATCACCACTATTACGTCTACGAGTAAAAAATCCTCCTCCTCCTCTAAAAAGAGACGCCCCAAAAGACCGTCCGTCTCAAAGTCCACTTTAGCTGTATGAATTGTCTAATAGTGCGCGTGAAAGTCCTTAATGGAAAAAAGTATGTGAAGTATATCGGTAAAATAATAATAATCAATCATTCATGCAATGAGATATTCACTTTCTGAACATCCAAATTGGACGCTTCTCGAACGCTTTGCCCTGCGGATTAGCTGCTTTAATCACTGAGCCCTATTTAAAACCAACCTCATTAATGAGTATATCCCAAAAGGTGGGCAACTACTATTCATCAGCATCCTCTTTCCATGGTCTCAAGTGCAAATCTTGTTCGGTATACCTCGAATGGCTAAAATACTTTTTATAGGAGGACCAACCTTGTGGCTCGATGATAAACACTCCACCAGGAGATATCATATTATAGATAGTCTTGAAAAATCGTCTTATATCCGCATCACCGCCATACAAATGTATCCATTTCGTGACAGACATGGCCAGTACCGTGTCATATGGTGCATGTGTAAATAATTGACTGTTCGACTTCTTTACCGCCGGAGCAAGTATATCCCAAGCTTCAAAGTAAATGTTATTTGGATATTGGGAAGAAGTCTACTGCAGATCAGTATCCATTTCGGTCACTTGATCATCAGCGATTAAATGTACCTAATCTTACACGATCGGAATTGGTCCAAATAGAATGGGCATAGACAGAGGGAAGTAATTCAAATGATCACCAGTCGCAGTCTCTTCTTTCTCCATATCAGTATATTCGCGTAATACATCAACATAATCAAGGAGATTACTCTAATCAGAGGTGACTCTTATCCTGGAAGGCTTCATCTGACTAGACTTATTCAATAAATCCCACTAAGCGCGTTTAATCAAATCTGGATCTATATCAATCCCCATTATACACGCTGGCGACATGGAACGCGCAATCACATGAGTAAGATAGCCAGTGTTACACCCAACATCTAGCACTTTCATATTCTCAATACATTCTTTAGGTAGGTAGCGGAGTCGTTCATCACAAGAAGACGCCTCAGATACATCATTAGAATGTAGCTTGTGTTACTAATACGGTAGACGAAATCCATAATACTGAGTATAATTTCCGCGTACATTGGGATTCAGCTCTTTCCTCTGCTTCTATGCCTTTGATTGCTGAGACGTAGATTATTAATTGACATTGCCAGAGCTCATAGCTGAGGCGTCTAGACTAATTTTTTATTTCGGTTTGTACGACATTTATACTCAATGTACTGTGTATTGACTACTTTACGTGAAAAGTTGCCACACAGCCGGGCAGAAGAAAGTAAAAACACGACACCAATGATTATTGCTACGTGCAAGAAGCTTCCAAGTATATTATTAAAATGTTCAAGGCGTAATAAGAAGAACCTTAAATAAATTTGTTTTCTCAATATTATTCACCCTGCTTCATTCATTCAAAACTCGTAATCGGAGTAACTGGGAGCAACAACCGTCGCAGCTGTGTTACCAGTACTATTCTCAACTTCTGCAAACTCGGCAGCGCCCAACGTCTTCATTTTCCTAATGTACACCGGCTGTAAGTAAACGCCAGCACTATCCTCCATTTAGTATGCGCGCATCTTCACACGAACCTGCACCACATCTCCAGGTGAGATGGCACCAGACTCCACTTCCTTGCCATCCACGCCCAGAGTGGTGAAACAAGGCTACAGTTTGTAGCCGCGAGGAACCACCACATCCTCAAGTTTCTACACCTTAGCAGCGCGAGACTTCCTAACCACCTTGCTACGGACACGCAATGTCCCCTGTTCAGTAGTCAACGGACGCAAAGTATCCTCCAGATTCAACAAGCTACCCAGAGACCGCTCAGCAGAGCGAATCACCCTGTTAAGAGATTCCAGCTCATGCACCGCCACAGTAACTGAATGGTACGCGTTCGTCACCTTCGACACGTACTCATCCTTCTTATAATTACCAAGAGGGCCCAAGAACGCCTCAGTGACCACACCACAAAAAAACATTTCACCAGGCATGAGGTGCGCATCCTTATACCCAGTTGAACCAGTCGACTCAACGCCTTGAATATTGCGCACGTATGTGACATCAGTTTCCCAATCAGGATGGGTTCCTGTAGGCATTCTAGAGTCCAAATTCCGTGGCACCAGTTTGAACAGTATCATCAGTAGCTGTATTCAATCTTACATATTTCCCATACAGATGAACCACCGTTTAAACTCTGTAAGTAAAGAGTAACAACGACTAAGTACGAGTATATTTCAGCACAGAGAAGAAAACATAAATTCAATGCCAAGAGCTTTTATGGAGCTCTTTGGCTTTAATTGCCGATATTACTTAAATGATGCTTAAGTAATTATCAGTAATCATGAGCCAATCAGGTCCCTGTTCTTACACATTCGCACATTGTGGAATTTCCCGACGAAACTATCTGGTTAGATTATTCGCTCGCCATTTGTTTAAAACAAAAACGACTGAACCGCAAACATTGCCGCTTCTTGAGCATGCGCTGCTTGACAACAAAGCGAATCTATCGTAATCTGGTTTGTGTGGGCCACTAATATGAAAGGAAAGTTTTGAACAATATATAACATATTATGTTTTTGAACTCAGCGTCATCTAAGACTAAGAATCTATTTTAAGAATCTTTAAATTTTTGTAAAAACGAATCTAAATGGTGCGAGTCTAAACGTTAATGCCCCTGTGAGAATAGGAGGTAACTATCCAGTGTGAGGGGCTTAAGGATTTTCCGAATACGCGCGTGACACGAATCAGAAAATTAAAGTTTCTCGATGAAGCAACGCGTGGGGCTCTTTCTTTACTACTGTTTACTTAATCATTTTTTATTCCAGTCTCGCAGTGATAACGTGATTAAGTAATTGTCTATTAAATAGCTCACGTAATAAAATAACATACTATTAATATTATTAATAATATTGGATGATTGATTTTACTCTTATTGGACTTATAGCTGGGTTGATCGTTGGTAATTCATTCTCTCTGGTGATTCCCAGATTGCCGTTCATCACTGGATAGATTAACACTTTTACCAGTGCTTTGTCTGCGTTATTTCTTATCGGCCTGTGCAGCCTTTATGGAATATTTATCTTGGATTTATAGTAAGACGATTCTGGCTCTCAGTGGTTTATTATTAATGTGCCTGATTTCATTTCTCTCGATACATCACTAATATCTGCATCTTCTCTCTTCCTATACATCTCTATGGTACAATTGTCTCTGTAGAGGCTGAGTTATAGCATTGTACATCCCCTTTGCTTGACCATAGCTTTAACATCTGCGCCGTGGATTTACATTCTCCTCAGGTATATTTTGAATGATTAGAATGTGGGTGACACTGGTTATTCCATGGATGGAAATTTCACTGATCAAGTCCATCTTCCCACTCTAATATCGTCAGCTATTGCAATTATCAGCTGTATAATCGGTGCTTTGGTATCTTAAATACTTCCGGATCTGGTTTATTATCCTTATACTGTACTATCTTACGCGTCTGCTAGCTCTTCCCTCGAGGCTAGTAATTAGACTGCGGCGGCGAATGACGCGTCATCTCTGCATGGTGATGATGAGCAGATGCCTCTGCTGGACAAAAGACGTCGATCTGGTAGTACGGGCTCTTCTACTGCATCATTCATAACTGCCACATCTACTTAATCATTGATTATTGATCATAATGATTTGAAAGATCAGACAATGGACTCATAAGTGTTGATCTTCAAAGAGACATTGCCTGAGAGTAAGTATGGCACTATGCTTCCCAGCTAATACAGAATTCCATCACTTTACTCAAATATTAACGATGAATCCATTAATGGTCATAATCAAAGTGTCGAGATCGCCTCGGCATCTAATCTCGATTTTGGTAATAATTAAGTTGTATCGCATCATGATATACCACAGCTCTCATTTTCTAATAATAATAATAATAACACCGGCGATACTGGATATACTATCAATCCTGCTCTAACTTAAAGCTTGGAATTTGAAGATGATCGCGGAGGTGTTTAGATAAGACGCGTCATCTGTAATCTTTTACTTGGATCTCTTCTGACGGTGTTAGCAGGTCTCTCCCTCGCTGTGCTGTTAAGTCATGCACTTTATTACAATGATTAGATTGTAGATAAGTTGGTGATATTTCCCGGGTAGTAAGACTCACAATTGTCCATTGCAAAAGCTGTGACCCAATTGTCGAAATATTTTATGAACTTGAGTTTTGGATCCTTCTCATTGGTAGTGGCTTTGCTTTTGATTAAATATATCTCTCTAATGGCTATAGAAGTCAAAAAAATCATACTATCATAACGTGATAACTCTGATTATTAGCAAGTACCTAGTGGAAATGTCTTTTCTGCCTCATCAACGTCTTATTCAACTGAAGTCGACAGTAGCTCTAATAATAATTTGAATATTAAAAGTATAGCGTGTGGAGCGGTATTTGGCCTGATCACGTTTGGATGGTTATTTGCTCTATCTATAGTGCAGTGCGTATATGGATTCAAGTATTCAATATCTTCTCTAATCGTCTCCATACCGAGCGGCATTATACTGTGGTCAATGTTCTACCTGCGTGACGTCAATTCCATGTCCTCTCCTCTCGAGATTGCTCACACTACCGCAACTGCAGTTAATACTCACCATAATGCTGCCTAATAAAGATATCCACTCACTGCTGATGATCAATAGACACTCTGCGATTAATCTGGTACTCCATCATTAAGCTTATAATAACGTGTATTGGGATCAAGTGGAGGTATGAGATAATCTGCACCTCGCCGTACAAGACTAAATGCTAGATTGAAGCTGGGAAGATCCTTCTGTGATATGCGTCTACTCCACTTGTTCTTCATATGCGCTCTCTCTTGCTCTCTCCTCTCTTACTATTACTCGATTGTCTGATATATACAATATAATTATTTTCTACTTTCATTGACTTTATTTTTGTATACTAGTAAAATTCATATTTAGAAAAACTAAACAAACCGTTAAGTAATTGTAATTTATATTATTCTTAATGATGATCAAGTGAAGCGATTGTGATTAGATCTATTTCTAATGACTGAACTTGATGTCGGTTTATACTCGGCAAATGGGTCTGAATGTTTAAACGTCTACATGGATAGAACGTGCGGTGCCACAAAATCGCCATGGTTTTATGAAGCATCTGCTCGCTATTATTGCTTCTATCCCTACACCTACTACTCCTTTTGGTGATGTGATACGATTGATGATGATTACATGTGACTTTTAATATTGATAGGCATGGACTAACTTAGGATTGAGGTATTCACCATGACTTGATCAGCGCCCGAATGGTGTTCATTCTACTACAAATCTTCATCCTGCTCATCAATGCTATTATCCTCCTCTCTATAAGTCTAAGCAGTCATAAGACTACCTCGACTAACGCCTTATTATAATTATTATTAACGCCCTTCCATATCCAGTTCAAACACGCCATCATTATCATCATCATTATCGATTGTCGTTTATTCTAATGGCTTTCTTTGTATTTAACTTTGAGCAGATTCTTATGGAATCTAAGATTAATTGAAACTCGGTGCCATACTGTTAGTCTTCCCAGGATCACTCGACTTTGGTAGAACTGATTATAAATCTGCTTTTATTCGGGTAAACACCTACTATGCAGCCAGTAATCTAGACTCATACTTGTCGTTAATTTATCGCATTTATTCATCGCGTTCCAGCTTCAAACGAGTCTAATAGTCTTTCATAGCCATTTATACAACTCGCTATAAATGTACAGAATATTAATCGACAGAGACAGAATCTACGGACGCCTCCACTTGCTACATACTATTCAAGATTGACGCCCACTGATCCAAATCTTTATTAGGCTATTGCAGAGGAGACGTGTCTTGTGCAACAATATTAACTTATAATCCATCTAATAATCGAATGAACCGAGACTTTAAAGTATAATCCACCGCTTGTGAAAATAGAATCACACCACCCTCAGCCTAATCGGTGGTGGTCCCAGTGCCTTATATTACACAAATATCACATTGACATATGAGGCAATGGCTTTTGTATTATTATTTTTATATTAAATTAGACTATTACGAATCTTTATCCTAAACTGAACGCATCAAGTACATCCCACTGACTGAGACGAGAACATCTTGAACCGTGTCTTGTCCCTCAGAACACTCGACCTAAATGCTCACATTATTACAGCGACACTGAATCCTTCTAGTATTATTCATGATCTTTTGATTAGGCAGATTATAAACGCTACTAATAACGATAATAATAATAAAAGGAGACAAATTGATGAACAATTCTCTCTTTTATTAGAAGGAAGAACTGCCAAGAGTCAAAAGGCAATACAGTGATAGAATTTCTCCAATCAGACAGAGTGAGGAAAAGACGCGTAGATTGTTTGAGCAGTTTAACGATAGAAACCGACATTCACCATCGATATTTCAAGTCTGTATCATTCTAAATTCAAAAAGCACAGGAGGCATAAAGAGAGGGAGAATGAGAGGGAGAGAGTAAGGATGTGAAAAGCAATTTCAGAGTGAAACAAATGAACACCGAAGTGACGCTAGACATCGATCGACAGAGTCGCGAAACCTTCACGTTTTACTACAATCATCAACATTTACTCCTTATATTCTGTAGTTCTGTAGAGTTTAAATTAATTCTGATGAAGTGTGTGGCTGGCGCTCTATTGTTTCATTCTTACAGTCTTTTCGCTTTATCTCTCCCCCTCACCTTTCCACCTTTTTCTTCTCTCTCCTGGTCATCGGTCGGGACTGAATTTGAATTTGTTCACACTTTTTTTCAGTTTTAGTTGATAGATTCGATCTTTATATACATTATATTCATTCACACGGAAGATCTGAATGACCTTAGACACAGAGTCTGTAAAATCTGTATCTAGAGCCTCATCTATACGTAGCTGGAGAGATTTTTACGATGATGAGGATCCGTACGATTTTGGTATAGCATACGATGGCGATAGTGATGGCGATGATCATGAGTACTATGGTGGAGCTGAGTCGTCTGATGGAGATAAGGAGCATCATCTGGATGAAGATGGACATAGTCGCAGTAGTTCTCGCCATAATCATCATCAGTAATAATAGCGGAGGAGAAGAGTTAGGCGGCGATCTTCTGTTATGCGGGCACCTAAAGCACACATGTCCCAGCCGTTCGTTATCGAGAGTAATGGAAGTAGTCCGATGATGGAGGAGCGGTTGACAGAAATGATGCAGCAGTATGACAGTGAGCCTTTGAATGGAGATTTGGCTGGTAGGAATGGTGATTCTAGATCTATGAGAATGTAATCATCCACACATCAAACTATCGCTTTGGAAGAAGATTTACAGTGTGATATTTATGGATACTCTATCCACCCATTCAAGTATGCATGTTATTTATTCGGATGTGTGTTGAGTGTGGGGGTTCTGTTCTTACTATGTCGATGGTTTCCGCGTCTGTATATATCATGCACTTGTAGACGCACACCTTTTCATAAATGCCAGATGTTGTTTATATAGTCCACTTGGAAACATGTTGATATAGTGCCCATACAAGTGAACATTTACGAGGATGCCGCCAAGTTGCATCAGATTCTATCTATGAACGCGACTTCTCTGTCCAGGTCTCCGTCTGATTATGATGCTCACACCTTGAAGTCTTTTGATTATCATTGCATGAAGTTCATCTATAATCCTATAACTTCGCTCTTTATTGAGAACACTGCCTGGAGAGATAGTAGAGAGAAGTCTGTGCCTAGTCTTAGTCGCGGTTTAAGTACTCGACAGGAAGTGCGGGAGCGTCAGTTATTGTTTGGAAAGAATTCTATTGATATTCCCATTAAATCGGATTGGAAATTGCTGGTGGACGAGATTTTGCATCCGTTCTATGTCTTTTAACTGTTCAGTATCATGCTGTGGATCGCGGAGAATTATTATTACTATGCCGCGTGTATATTTCTCATCTCAACCGGCTCTTCAGTATCTGCACTGTTGGAGACTAAGCGGAATTTGCAGCGATTGAGGGACATGACGCATCATTAGTGCAGCGTCAACGTTTTACGGTCAGGTGTGTGGATTCGTGTGTCATCCCAGGATCTAGTGCCTGGTGATGTTTATGATCTCTCATCTATCGAGGAATATCGCGGTGAAGTTGAGTAATAGTCAGATGATCAAGTTGATATTGATGATGATGATAAAGGTAGAGACTTTGGCGTAAATGATATGGTCATCCCGTGTGACTCCATAATGATCAATGGTGATTGTATTGTGAATGAGAGTATGCTGACTGGTGAGAGTGTCCCCGTGCCAAAGATTCCGCTGAGTAATCATATGGTGCATTAACTTGATGATTTGAACAATATAGATTCTAAGCATTATCTGTACAATGGAACAAAGATTGTACGCGTCAGAACTGTTGGTAAATAGACTCCTACTACCGATTAATCTACCAATGCCGTGCCATCTCATACTGATGGAATAGCGTGTGCAATGGCCGTCAGGACTGGATTCAACACTACTAAAGGCAGTTTAATCCGGGCTATTCTGTATCCAAAGCCGACCAGCTTCAAATTTTATGAAGATTCATTCAAGTTCATTGGCATTCTGGCTTGTATTGCCCTGGTAGGATTTATTTATTCTATTTATCAGTATGTTAAAGGAGGAGCTGTTTGGTGGCTGGTTGTGATAAGAGCTTTCGACTTGTTCACCATCGTTGTTCCTCCTGCTCTGCCAGCTGCAATGTCTGTTGGTATTGCGTTTGCCATTGCCAGGTTAAAACATCGCGACATTTATTGCATCAGTCCACCACGTATTAATGTCTGCGGTAAGTTGGATCTATTTGTATTTGACAAGACTGGTACTTTGACTGAAGAAGGTTTAGATGTCCTCGGTGTTATTGAATCATCTGGAGATGGTATGAGTGATTTGCTCACGTCTGTGGATGATTTACAGTCTGGCAATTAGAACAATTTTTAGCAGATATCAAATGGTGGTGAATAATAGCGGTAATAGTAATCTGCTTTAGATATCAAATTTGTAGAAGCTTTAGCTTCTTGTCATTCGATAAAAGTTGCTCATGGTGTAGAAGTTGGCGATCCACTGGATTTGAAGATGATGGCCTTCACCAATTGGATCATTGATGAGCCGGAGAATCACGCCATGGTTTATGTGAGGCCGAAGCATTGCGAGGCTATCGAGAATTACGATCTATTTACCATGGATTCTACCTCACCCACTCGTTCAGCATCCGATATGGATTCTGTGGAGATGGCCATTATAAAAGAGTTTGAATTTGTCTCCTCCCTGCGAAGAATGTCTGTTATTGTGAAAAAGTTACATGACAAGTCCGTCAAGGTGTATTGTAAAGGTGCTCCAGAGGTTCTGATTTCACTGTGCACGCCCGAATCAGTTCCATCAGATTTTATGGAAGTTGTTGATTATCACGCACAGAATGGTCATCGTATAATTGCATTTGCTGGCAAGCAGATGGTGGGTGTTAATTGGCGAAAATCATAGTCACTGGATAGGGGTGAAGTTGAGAGTGATTTGCACCTTCTGGGTATTATGGTCTTTGAGAATAAGTTGAAGGAGGAATCGGATCCCACCATTCGTGCTCTCACCGCCTCCCAAATGAAGTCTGTCATGTGTACGGGAGATAATCTGTTAACAGCTGTGAACGTTGGAAAAGATTGCTCTATCATCAACCATGATGCTGCTGTTTATGTCCCTAGATTCGAGGTTGATTTCACCGGACGAGACATTGTGTAGTGGAGGTAGTTGCTTGATGATAGTTTGGTTTTGGACCCGCAGACACTGTGTCCACTGCAAGGCTATACTCGTGACTCTTAAGATTCTATACGCGAGAATGGTAAATTTTAATTATCAAGTTAATCTTCTGTTGACGCTTAGCAGATTAAAAATATGAATGCCAATGGTGGGATGAAAATGCAGAAGAAGAAAAAGTTTAGTGTTGCCAGCGGCATATCAGGCATGAACGGTGGTTAAGATATCGTCATTGATGTTGATGGAATGCTTCCAGAGTATACTCTTGCATGCACTGGCGACGTGTTTTAATACTTGATTGGTAACTTGTCTTCGGATATGCTCAGGCTATTTCTCTCTAAAACCTCTATTTATGCCAGAATGTCACCAGACTAAAAGTGTGAGCTGGTCGAAAGATTCATGTCTTTTGGGTACTGTGTGAGTATGGTGGGTGATGGCGCCAATGATTGTGCTGCTCTCAGAGCTTCTGATGTTGGAATATCTCTATCTGAAAATGAATCCTCCGTTGCTGCTCCCTTTACATCCACGGTGACTAATATAAGCTGTGTGCTGGATGTGGTAAGGTAAGGTAGAGCTGCTCTGGTTACTAGCTTTACCTGCTTCAAATTTATCGCTCTTTACAGTATGATCCAATTTACATCTGCATGTCTGCTGTATACTCTAACTGGAAATCTGGGAGACTTTTAGTACCTCTACATTGACGTGTTTCTCATTTTGCCATTAGCATTGTTCATGGGCAAGACTGAGGCTGCTGAAGCGATAAGTATTCGGCGTCCGACAGCCAGTCTGGTATCGCGTAAAGTTATAGTTTCTCTTTTGGGATAGACAATGTTGCAGTTTGCATTTCAGTTGTCGCTATTCATGATTGTCAAGCAGTAGAGTTGGTATGAACCTCCAGATAGAATGCCGGAGGAGAAGAATATCAGGAGCTTTGAGAACACTTGTCTTTTCAAATTCTCAACCTTTCTATACATGACAGTCGCAGTTGTATTTAATCGTGGCCCACCGTTTAGAAAGGCGATTTATACCAATGCTCCTTTTGTGATCTCTGTCATTGTCTTACTGTGCATTTCTGTGATGTTTGTCCTCTGGCCGCCTTAATTCGTCAAGAATGTTCTCGAGTTTGAGGAAATACCTCCAGTGTTTGGTTTATTCATTCTGGCTCTTGCCGCAGTTGCTTTTACACTCTCCTGGCTGTCAGAATATGTCTTATTCCCGATTATTGATCGTTCCATAGGTCGCCTAAGTGGTGCCATTTCCCGAGTGCACAGGTTGACGCGAAGAGACATTCATTATCATCAGCTTGATGACAGCCATTAATAGTAGTGAATTTGCACCTTATAATATTAATTACATGTACTCTATGTTATAATTATGACTTGTGATTTATTTATATTGCTTTTATGACTTACTTTGTATCATTAGATTCAATTCGCTGTAGTATCATCTCGTCCAGGGACATCCCACAAGAGAGCTCTTCTTTCTCAAACACGTGTTTTCAGTCATTATTGTCTCATCCAAACTAACTTCATTCTCTATATTTAAAGCACTGGCTTATTCATATTAATATGACAAATACAGCAAGAGTTCCCGTGGTAGAAGATTAGCACAATCTAGATAATTAAGAAGTGGATGAGGAAGAGTTTGAGACTCCAGAAGGAACTGTGGATGTTTCATTGACTTCATTCGACCAAGAGATCCTCCTGGAACTGCAGGACACCCTGGACACTGTGTCTGTTGGTCAGTCATTATCGCAGCGGTTGTAAGAGTTCTAATCTGAAATGTATATTACTCAACTTAAAGAGAGACTTGATTCGTATGTGGATCGTATGTTAAAGTGCTAACAATTGCTGGACAATACGATGTAATAGATGAATGTTAGGAATGAGACTTATCTCAGGGATATTGCTGCACAAGAGAAACTAAAGAGGAAATTACTTATTACTATTAAAGACTAAAGTTAAAAGGTGGTTCATTTGGAATCTAAATTAAGTCTGTCGAATTAAAGAGTGTAATAGCTGGAGAGTGAGGTGTCTGCATTGAAAGCTAAATACCGCCATAGTGTTGAAACTCAGAGTACCGAAGTGAGTCTGTTAAAACAACACAATGCTAAAATGATTGAAAAGATGGTATATGCTCAGGCAATCAAGTAGAAGTGGCTATAAGCAGAGTTGGATAAAGAAGCTCTGTAGAAGGAGTTAAAGTCGTTGAAGCGTGAGGTATCGTCTACGCGTTCTGGCCAGTAGAATATGGAGGATGGTTCACGGTTTAAGCAGAGCAAGTCTAATGTAACTATTCTGAATGATTAGCAATTTATTGACACTTTAGAATCTGCACTGGATTGTTTGAATATTCAAAGAGGACATAGTAAGGATGAAGAGTCTGTTGGAATGCAGATTGTCGCTCTGTATGAACACACAATGCTTTTATAAGAGTAGAATGAACTTTTAAAAGAGGATCTGTAACATTAGAAAGATTAGTACACACAACTCTTGTAAAGCAGTTAGGAGCGTATTTAATCACAAGAGGGTGCTGGTAAGTTGGTCAAATCACTTGATTAAAAGTTGGTTCTGATCAAGTAGAAGTATGAAGAGATGATTCAGTAATTACTGTCTAAACTCAAGGATCAGTAGACTGCGATTAATGATAAGAATGTCATTATTCAACAATTGTCTCAGAAGTTTAAGATTCCAGAAATATTGATAAAGTAGTCTAGTGGAAATTTGGTTGAGACAACTGATAACATTCACGTTCAGGCCTAGTAGTAGTAGTAATAATAGCATGATGGTGGTGGATCTAAAGCTGATATGGACTCTCAAGTTCAATCACCATCTAACCTGAAAGAGCGTAAAACATCGTCGCTGCTACAAGTCACTGATAAATCCATGCTGCGCTTGGACATTATAGATGCCAAGAATGGAGGTTTAAAAAGTCCGTCCATGACTCTTCTATCCCCCAAATCTTCTAAAAGTCAACTGCTTGCCATCAGAAAGTCAAGTTCAGATTTAGCTCCGCGTAAATTGAGCTTTGAGCACGCCAAGTCCACCTCTGACTTGGTTGATTCTGGTGCGCACGGGTCAGACAATTACTCTCGTCCTGTCAGTCCTCCACTCTATAAATCTCAGTCTTCCATACTTTTGGATTGATTGAATGACTTTAATTTAATGTAAATTTTAATCAAGTTGATACTAACTTGTCGTTCCAATTTGAACGTTTCTCCTTCTCATTTAAACGCGTTCTGCTCTTTCAAAGGCAACACTCGATAAAATAGTACAGCAGAGGATATGAAAGGCTATTAAGACTGGGCAATTCCAAATATAAAAAGTCTAAAGTCTCAGCAGAGCAGGCTTTTGTAAATTAAAGAGGAAATTGAGATTGCCTCCGACTTTGACTCTTCTTAATCTACTGGTGACTTTGAAAACACGTAACCGATTGTCAACATCTAATCTAAATATCCGGTGCAAGAGCCTCTGTGTAAACGTTTAAAAAGGTACTATAATATACGTTTACTGGAGTAAAATTGTAATCAAGTAAAAATAATGTAGTAATAATCAGGAAGTGAGTAAGACTGGTAAATTTACACAGTAATGGAACGAGTTTGTTGATGACATGCACCGGGCCACAGTATCCTTTGAAACAATGACAAGTCAGCCGGTAATGGATCTGTTGATTGTGGAAGTCACGGCCTAAACTGACCGATATCTTGAAGGAACGTGTCGGCCAACTGAAGGCTCTGATGATCATGATGATGGAGATGCTGAAACACAAAAGATTGGCCGATTCTTGATGGAATGTAAGCGGAGCGAATAGACGAAACGGTTGATCAGTCAACTACCTTGTGTTATATCCTGTTACTAGCCATGCTCTCGTGTCGGAGATTTAGTTATCATTTCCAACTATTTAATTAAATGATATCGAGAATTTTAATTAAGCTTAACTTTACTCTAAATTTAAGCTCAGATTGGTACACTTGGAAATTACACGTTGTAAGGAGAGATTGCGTGTGCTTGAATTCTTGTGACTCTCCTGATCAGATTTTAAGCAACTCTTCTTTTACGCGTTTTTCATCTCTACTGTGATATATAAACTAAAAAGCACATAGCTTTAGTATTTAAACTACTTAAATATAATCAAGTCTTAGAAATGGTTGATGATAAGAATTTGACAAGTAAGGATTATTACTTTGATAGTTATAGTCACTTTGGTATCCACGAGGAGATGCTTAAGGATGAAGTAAGGACATTGTCTTACAGAAATGCTATTCTAAACAATAAGCACCTGTTCAAGGACAAGGTGGTGCTGGATGTTGGCTGCGGTACTGGAATTCTTTCAATGTTCTGTGCAAAGGCTGGAGCAAAGCTTGTCATTGGCGTAGATATGTCTAATATAATCCATAAGGCGCGCGAGATCGTCCACGCTAATGGTTTATCCGAGTAGATCACTCTGATTCAAGGTAAAATGGAAGAGATTGAGATGCCGGTGCAGAAGGTTGACATTATCATTTCTGAATGGATGGGATACTTTCTGCTGTATGAAAGCATGCTGGACACTGTTCTTTATGCGCGCGATAAGTACCTAGTTGAAGGCGGTTTGATTTTCCCTGATCGTGCTCAGATGTACCTTGCCGGTATCGAAGACTCTCAGTACAAGGAGGATAAGATCCATTTCTGGGACAATGTCTATGGATTTGACATGAGCGCGATCAAGCAGGTGGCGCTGGATGAGCCTCTAGTTGATAGTGTCGATGCTAAAGCTCTGGTCACCAAGCCGTTCATGTTCAAAGAGATTGACATTATGACGGTGAAGAAGGAAGATTTGGCGTTCAGTGCTGATTTTCAACTGGAGGCCGTGCATGATGACAATGTACACGCCCTACTCTCCTGGTTTGACATTCAATTCAGTGCTCATATCGGACTATTGAAGCCAGTAGAGTTCTCCACCGGTCCCATGTCAAAGTACACCCATTGGAAGTAGACGGTGTTCTACACGCAGGATGATTTCGTGGTGAAAGAGGGAGAGCTCATTACGGGCCGAATCGATGTGAAACCGAACGAGAAAAACAATCGCGATCAAGACATTCGCATCAAGATTGACTTTGAAGGTGCAATGAGTAATATCCACGAAGACCGTCTATTCAAAATGTGTTGATTGATTTATTATATACATTTTATTAAATAGATTGATTGATTAAGATATGTCATCATTTTCTTAATTTGTTGCTTCCCTTGTTGAAGAGACTCTTGAAACTGAAGCTCTACTTTTTACTGCCATCCTTATTTGGTGGATGAGCAGATTTCCCGTTAGAGGAAACGGCCTTATCATTCGCAGTGGAGACTTCTCTGCAGTGTTTTTTAGTTGCACCGGGCAATTTCATAATCATTCCACAATTGTGGCACTTGATAGACTACACACGCGTCATATCATTTACATTACTTAGATTGAATAAGATTCAAAAAATGAAGTTTACAATGTAATTTTTATGCGTGCGCGGAAATTTGGATTTTGTCATCGAACGATTGATCCATTATTGCTAAGCTGATATTGGTTGGCTTGTATCATTTCCACTTGCAGAAGACTTTGATCGTTATCGCTTTATTGTTACCACTCTTTAGGTGCAATTTTAGCCAGGTATTAATAAGATATCGCATTGTGAGCATATTTATCTCTCAATCTTTGGTGATATCACCGCGTTAGATTCCACAACTTGATCTTGAAAACATCGACTACAAAACACGCTCATAATCCTCATCATGTTATATTGACATTTAATCTTACTTGAAATATGTAGATAGAGCGGACAAAGATTTCTACTCACTATTTTGGCTCAGCGACGCGTAAAATTAAGTTCTATGCTCATCCATCTCCTTTGCAAATTCAAATTGCATCAAGTTTGATAAGTTAAAATGAAAAAAGTTGAAAACTCTCTGCAGTAGACGTTTTCATGTTGCATAGAAAAATAAGAAAATTATGTTAGATCCTTGTAATTAAAAAGTCGCCTTATATTATGATGTGCGTTTTCATGCTTCAGTTTCAATATTATCTTGAGGATGTTCTTCAACTTCCATCACCTGCTCCTTCTCTGGTGGAATCTACGAACTCTCTGCTGATGCCTATTCTGCACTCTCAGTAGATTTCTTCTCTTCTTCAGTAGCCTCAACTTTAACTGGCGGTGGAGGAGGTGGAGCCAAGTATGACTTGAATTCTTCCAATTTCTTGAGATATGCAGACTTGGTGGCCTCTTCTCCTTCTCCGTACAGCCACTCTTCACAGTCATTCAACTCTTTCAATATCTTCTGAGCATCCTGAGGATTCTTGAGTAGCTGCTAGTCAGACGCATCTCCCTCCAACTTGCCACGCAGCTCATATACAAACTCTTCTAAAGAGTTACGCGCGTCTTCAGTCTCCTTCACCAACTTGTCGGAAGAGTTCATCTGAGCTTCATCCTCACGGTATTGCTCTCTCACTTTTCTGTCCAGAGCATGAACTTTAGATGAAACTGGCAACTCCTTCTTCACAGTCTTTGTCTTGGTGACCTATTTCATTGGAACCTCTTTCTTGACTTCTTACTTAGCCTTCTTCTCACCTTACGCTGCATCACCACCAGCCTTGTTCTCAACATCCATTTCATCACTGCTACCGCCATTCTTTGCAGCCTATTCTGCTGGCTCTTCCACTTCCATGGTAGTGGCAGCCTACTTCTTTTCTGCCTCTTTCTGAGCCTTCAGAGCCTCTTCATCAGGCACCATCTCGGTATAAGTAACTTCATCCTGAACATAAGCACTGCTCACTTCCAATACACCGCCAGGATTTAAGCGAATCTTCACCTTAACTGTCAGAGCCTCCTTCTTGGCAGGATCTTCACTTTACGCTTTAGATGCTTATTCCTGGACACCTTTGACAGAGTACTTGCCTAAGACCAATTCAGATCCAACAGGTAAGACACTTTCATCGCTGTACTCGGCAACCAGATCAAAGTCTTAATTGCGGTTGAACGTCAACAGCTTCGTATTCGGAATAGTGGAATAGCTGGCAAAAGCAACCATCTCCTTCTACTCATTGACACCATTCTCATTCAGCATCTCATACTTCAACTTGATCGGGAATGGGTAGACATCATCAATTTTGAACTCACGGGTACGGAACACCGGACTCAGAATGGCACACATGAAAGTACATCCCTTGGCCACACACTCATCCTAGTTCAGAGTAGTACTCAACTCTTTACCAAAGAATTAGCTGACTGCCGTTTTAACTGCTGGAATTCTTGTAGAGCCACCGACTATTTCCACAACATCGATATCCTCCTTAGACACACCGGCGATATCCAAAGCGCGTTACATTGGCACTAACACTCTTTCAATCAATGGCTGGATCAGGCCTTCGAACTGAGGGCGTTCAATCATACTACTAACATCCTTGTCGTTCATCAGACACTCGACACTAAGCGGGGCCTGAAGGTTGGCACTGAGAATCTTCTTGGTCTTTTCACACGTTGATCTCAATCTGAACAGAGCCTTTGGATTGGAGCGAACGTCCATCTTGTACTTGGTTTAAATGTCCTTGACAAAGTAGTCAACCAGCACTTCATCGAAATTACGTCCACCCAGGTGACGGTCGTATGCAACACCCTTCACCATCATCTTTCCCTTCTGATATCCGACTATAGAGACGGAGGTATCAGACTAACCAATATCCACAAAGGCGACATACTTGATAGCTGGACCGGACTTACCATCAGCAGCTTCAGGATCTGGCAGATCAGTCTTAGTAATACCCCACTACAGAGCGGAGGCAGTAACATCTGGAATCAATCTCAATGCCTTCACACCCGCAATATCTGCAGCATCTATCAAAGCGCGTCTCTGAGCATCAGTGAAATAGAGAGGAACACTAATCACACAATCAGTGACAACAGATTTCAACTCCTACTCCGTGATCTACTTCAACTTGTTAATATACATAGCCATTAGCTGGGTGTAAGAAAAGACGCGCTCTTCATTCTAGAACTGAACCTTGGCACCAATCTCATTACCGCCATTGATCGGCACCAGTTCGCAATTCAAATACTTGGCCTCAATGTCCGTCACATCCTTCTCTGAGAACTTGCGACCAATTAATCTCTTCAGCGAGCCAACAGTGTTCTTGAAATTACCCAGTTCCATACTCTTTGCAGATTCACCAATGTGTCTCTGCTTTGGGCCGAAGCTGACCAGGGACGGCGTGGCTCTATTACTGACTTCATTACATATAACATCGACACCGCGATTGCGGGCCACAGCGATGATGCTGTTCATGTTTCCAATGTCAAATCCCACCACAGACATTTTGCAATTTTAATATCTATTTGAAAATTCTACGTTGTTATAGAGAAAAGAAATATGACTTTGATGCAGAGACAAAATATTTATTTAGCTAGGGTCCTCTCTTTATTCTTTGCACGATTCAAGTTGATTTTTCACGAGATTGTTCCTTTGTGATCGATCAAGTTCTTACTTCTCTCTCTCTCACTGTCTCGTTCTCTTTCTCTCGTTGGCAATAGAGAAGTCTCGGGAAAGTTTAACGCGTTTTGTGACCAAGATCTGTTTCATGTTCATTTAGATAAATTTAGAATGAACTGGTAATCGATGGTAGCATTACGTAGGCAATATCCAATTAATTTTTACATAGTCAATTAGTCAATCATCGCGAATGTCATCGACGGCAATGTACCAATCATTATTTTAATCAATGATCGGTTATACATTTGAAAGTGGCATATTGTAATCTTGATTTTCTTGTTGATCGTCCACTGTAGACGCGTGCATGTCAATGTAACCACCACTGGCATTGTTATAATTGACACCATAGCTCAAATAGTCTGGTTTAATATGAGATCGCTGTATTCGATGAGTGTAAAATTCAGTTTCAAGTACACTGCCGGCTGACCATCCATAAATGGTGCATAGACTCCTACCATTTTACCTTAAAGCCTACAGTGACTTTCCTCTATCAACCTCGCAGCTTTTGATGAGTGACTTTTTCATAGATTGGAATCCTTTCATCTATTGCCTATCCACACTGAGAGAGTATACAATCTGGCGAATTAAACAATGATACAGCGTATCCAGAACTTTACTTGCATGAAGCGGTTGATGTTGGTGTTCCAGGCGAGAAATAACTTGTAGACACTCAGAGAGGGAATCTAATGTAGAGAATGCTGGCAAGTTGGTATAGAGCAGAGAGGTCAGCATTGAGAAATTTAGTGAGAGATTATCAATCAATCCATTTAAATCAAAGTCTAACGGTGGCAACTGATTTTCTTACCGTTAACTATGAGAGCTGACGCGTTTACAGTATAGAATTTTACCCAGCGTGTGCCAGACATTGAACAGTGATTAGTTATAGGCGTTAAAGCATACAGTTTGTTGACCAGATGCAGAATTCACATTCTAACTAGATGAATAGAAGAATTGCATGTTATTAATAGCGTGTCTTACGTCGCCATTGCTAGAATCAATAATTTGGTCCAGTACATGTTGAGGCATTTAAGAAGTGGATACTCCGCCAAGTTCCTACTACCAAATCTGCTTTAAACACTTTGACATGGCGCTTTTAGTCACCGGATTCACGTGTAGGATTTTCACCTTTTGATAATTCTAGAATACTACTCTTGTGAGAAAATAATGCTGATCTAATAGTTCCGAAGCAGAATCAGAAGCACCACTGAAATGCATATCAGTGACAAAGAAGATAATCTTGGCATGATGACTGCGGCGTAAAGACATCTGATACCAGCTCTAAAGTATTCTGGTGAAATTTAGTTTCATCTACAGATTAGACAAGACTGGAATATCTTTAATTAACGCAACAGTTCTCTACTTAACATTGCTCTGCGAGAGGACACTTTAGCGCTAACGAGAAGGAGAACTGAAAGGCGACGAGGTTGAAACCACTAGTGGTGAACATGAAAAGAGCGAGAAAACTAACATTTTTTTCGCGCGAAGATCAAGAGGCTTGTTTCATGAATGGAGAAAAATGTGAAAAATTATTTCATCCCTTTTTTATCATTTTGCTTGACTATTGACAGCTATGACTAAAATAAATATACGTAAAAAGCATCTCCGCAAGTATAAAGTGTCAACCTATGGGAACTAAGGGTCTAAAAAGATTTCTTACTCTCAGAGTAAGGCAGTCCCTGCTGAAAAAACGCCATCCCCGGCGAATAAATTCAATAATGCTTTTGTCTGTAAGATCTGATTTTCTTTTGATATATCATGATTTAAGATATCTTTTACGTGTAGCACCTGATAATCTATTACGACTTAATCGGAGTGATAATTAGCAATAGCGTAATAACGGTGATGTCGTCGAGCAAATGGCTGATCTTGATTTGGAAGAACTGCACAATCATGACGTGTTCGATTACATGTGGGAAGATGCAGCACTTGATACTGGTGAATAGATGGCGAATTAATAGAAAAGAAATAAAAAGAAGAAGAAACCAAGTCTATTTAAGGTATCATTTAGAAGGAGGAATGTTAGGCCTGATCTGACCGCCACTTTTCGCGATTGCGTGTAAGCCTGCAATGATGAGCTCTACTTTAAGTAGTACGACTATGACGTTGCTGTCGGGTGTTCTGCATGTGATAGAGCATCCTCTGAAGTTAGATGTCTAACTTGTGATAACTGCCCATAGTATTGCGATGCTTGCTTTGCCGAAATCCATCGCGACAAGCAGTTTCATTTGTAACAGCGATTATTGTCAGATCAGCTGGCATATAAGTGTGGTGGAAGTCTGTCTGCATGCTGTGTGGATCCCGGCTGTAAAAAATCTAAGCATTCCGTTAAGTTATATCAATTTCCTAATGGTGTCGCTGAGTGTGAGATTGACGTCTGCGAACACATCACATCAGTTAAGTATGGATTGTTTAAGGCTTTGCTGGCGCTTGGATTTGTTGCTTGCACTGCAAGTAAGCCGTAATATGCGATATAACTTGAAGTTATTAAGTTTTACGCGTCCTTGCTTAGAAATTCTAAATGTACGGCGTCAGGATTTGCCGCGTCTTTTTCTGATGTATGCTACATTGGTGGTTCGTCGTATTTTCGCAAGCATTTACTGCAGAGTCTGCGTTTGTACATTGCGCTTGAAAAGCAGTTTTGGAAGACTCACACTCTTCCATTTTAATTTGATTGTCTGGCTTGTCCAAATTAAGTTGCTGCTCAGTACTCATAGAAGATTGCAGATATTCAAGATGGCGAGCTACAAGCTGATACTGGTTTGACAGATGAAATACTGGACATGTCTATTGCTTTATCATAAGCTCAATTGCCTTAGATTCCTCATTTATTGTAGATCGCACTTGACGGAAATTTTAAGCTTAATCATCTTAATCGGGGCGCGTCCAGTGGTGATGTTAATAACACTGAGGTCATTTCTGACAAGCTGTTTTTTGTAGATAGTCTCTGCTTTGATCTTCTGAAAGATGAGTATAAGTAATAGTCTTCCTCTTGCAGCTCATTTAAAGCGGTGACTTAAGTTGCTGGTCAACTGATGTCGAAGTTTAATGACATTACTGGATTATTCGGGGCATGTTGTGCTAGGCATGGGCCTGCAATCTCTCGCACATATTCTAACTTCGAGAAAGGTGAGAAATATTTGCATGCTGATGTGGCGGTGTTGAATGTTATACAAATGCTCGCATCATTTTAGGATTCACCTGACCAACTTAAAGTGTATTATGACGTCGGATGCCAGTGGGTGGTGAACTTGGCGCGTCGGATTGGCAGGACTGATCTCAGTGATATAGATGTTTTGGTACCTGCTTTACATCTTTACGCGCATCAAAGTTATTGCCAAGCTAAATTTTCCAGTAAGTTTTCTCTCTGGTCCGGTAAAACTGCTGGTGAGTTGATGGAGAGCCTCTGGTCTGTTATTGGGAACTTTGGCTACATTACAAAGAATCTCTGTATTGCAGCGCGTGAAGAGGTCATTGATCATATACTCTGGAAACACAGCATGGAACTGAATGATAAGATTGTGCTGTAAATAGTGCAGAGATACGAGATCGCAGAACAGGAGCTTCTTGTGTTGGAGGAGTATTTGTATGATCATCCTGTTCTGAAAGCTCAATAAATGTCAGTAGATGAGTAGTGTGCAGCAATAATATTGGCACCGATGGAATGTGCGCCTGGTGATGATTTGCAGAAGTGGACGTCGGAAGAGTTGTACGTTAAGAGCTTGGAAGATCTGTAACATATGCCAAATGATCGATCTCTATTGTAGAAAGTTGAGATGTTCGAGCTGAAGCTAGGCATTGATGCTGCCAGTAGATGGACCGTGCAGAAAGTTGAGTATAAAGATGCTAGAATCGCGCTTGTAATAAAGAGATGTAGCATTATTCTGAGGCAGCTTAAGAGCGAAATGGTTGAGATCACAGTGCTGTTAGATTACAAAGGGAAGAACACTTCTAGCCAATTCAAGAAGAAGGTCTTTGCCAGAGCCTTAAAATCGCGACGCGTAAATATCACCCAATTGACTCGATAGTTTAATGATCTGGTGCAAAAGGTAAAGATTGACTATGGTGTTGACTGTATTGAGTTTGAAGAGTTTCCTGCATCCCCATCATTAACTCACGTAAATTTTAACTATATCGCTCAAAATAATGATGATTCTACCTAACTTCGCCAGTTGGTTCATGCTAGATAGAGGTGTTTAGAGGAGATGCTGCTGTGTAGACATGAATCAATCTAATTAATCAAATCTCAAATTGTCATAGTACTTAGTATATTGAAGTCCATCTCTACACCGAGCGCTTGGAGTAGTAAGCTTGTTCTGTATCAAATGATGCATAAGAGATTGTAAAAGTGTCGTAGTGATTATAAAAAGCTGCTGCCGTATATTAATGAATTAACATCTTAGAGCCATGTAGATTTGTTATAAAGATTACGCGTCAACCAGTTCAATCGTCCACAATCAGCCAGTGCAGTAGATGATAATGTGCCTATGTTGAACAATTCACCAGATGATCATCCTCCATTATAGATTGAATAAGCATGTCATGGTGTATAAGTTGAATAAGAGTGTGAACAAGTTTTTGAGAATATTGCCGATACTACCTAACAGGTCAATGTCGAGAACTGTGCAATGTAAGACGCTGCTCCAGATGTTGAGTAAGTGGCGGGTGATAATCTTCATAATCCAATCTAATTCGGCGATTCACCTGTAAAGTAACCTGACGAGTAAGGCGCTGATTTGCCAGTCGATACTCATCCCATAACTCAAGCTTTAGAGAGCTTCTGCAATGGAAATGAGCCGCGATTGAAAGATGATGTTTTATTTTATGCCTTCAAGTCTCTCAAGTTAGAAGCTCATTCTGGAATCGTTCTACTTGACAGTCAAAATTTGGAGAGTTGGTGTGAACACTCGAATGATTAACCTGAGCAGCGTAGGCGTTACTTTGAACGCAAACTCACTAATAATGTCACCGATGTCGTAATTCTTCGTCATCTCATGAACAGAGGCCCTCCTCATTGGAATGTATACCATCTTGTGGTAAATAATAGTGTGGCAAAGTTGCGATTCTACTGTTCGGCTGGTTATGAAGTTGATATGTCTTTTGTTGATTAACTTAAACATCTATTTCAGAATGCTGTTTCTTTTGATCTACGATTGGAATTTGACGCGCCGTAAGTCATCTAAGGTCCCAAATAGAAAGATGGGCATAGTTGTGGAGTCTATGCTTTCTGGTATGCTAAGCAAATTGTTAAATAAGGCACTATAAGCTCTACATCAAAAGTAAAGATTCGTGCATTACGACAGGAGATCAAGGAACGATTGTTGAATTTGAGGCATAATTAGTAAGTGGCAACGCAAAGACAAGGCTGATATGAGTTCGGCGTTAAGAGTATTGAGTTAAAGTTGAGAATATATTATCATAATCTTTAATTACGTATATTTTTATCCTGTCTACGAGTTTATAATTTCCCAAGTGAGTAGCAATGAGCTGCAAGAGCGACGTGTCTTAAGATCACCTGTTACAAGTTTAAATTGTTACAGTACAACAAATCGCTTTTAAAATGGCAATGATTTGACATTAAACAATAGTTTATATTATTTTTTTAATGTATAAAAAAGAATGGTAAAAAAAATTATGACTACGAAGTAAATGCATGTAAATTGGCATTAATCAACAGGTGATCGACGATGCGCGTCACTAATATAAGTAAAAACCGACTATATTTTAGCTTTTAAACATAAAGTTGAAGAAAATTTACACCAAACTACTTTAAAATATGTACTAGTATAATATTAAAAGACGTTGAAAGAGTTTGCTTGAAATTTGTCAACATGTTCGGAATGTCACACCAGGACAACCACTAGTGTAAGCTTTATTTGAATCAAACTCAACCAATCCCGAACACAGTGTCAGGTATTCAACGACAAGAACTAAATCAAATTCAAAGTTCATAGTGGTTTATTCCATTTTTGGCGCTGATTCCAGAAATATAACTTTTACAGCTCAACAATTAAAATTTACACGTGAAATTTTGCTTTGAAGTTACGCGTTTAGGCGTTATTAGTCTAGTGACTAGACACAACTTAGGTAGCGAATATGTTTGAGAATTATTATTCTTTTCTAATGTTTAGATCTTGAATATATATGAGTAATACATTTGCCGCGTTCATGTATAAGTTTGATTGTTATGATATGCTAATGTGGTCACTATAATACAATGCGCCGTATACGAGATCTTAGTGTGATCATTGTTTCAACTTAAACAATGTCGCGTTCTCTTAGTCACATCTCACGAAATTGATTTTTTAGAAAATTCATACATATATGGATTTAATTGACAACAGAAGCAAGTTAAAAAAACTAGAGTAGTTTTAAATTTGTCTGGTTAACGTAGTCCATAGTTTTGTCGGTTGTAATACGTGATGAACAACAAGCAACCGTGCCAATGACAATGGCCGAGAGCAGTGATTAAAGTAACTTCAATTCTAATTTTATCGCTATGATAAGATAAATTAATATACTCACCATGACAATGCAATCCTTTTGTCGGATTTTAGATCTAGAAGGTGTATAAGTCGCGTCTTATCAATAGAGTCCCGTCTCGAATACTTAAAATAAGATTCGTAGCTATACCAGCGGTACGGCTATTAGCGTAATGCTTGCAAAGTTAGACATATCGACATTAATTACTGCACAATCAGATTTGGGAGAATACTTCAGCCTTATATAATCACAGCGTGTTCTGTACTCGGGCAACCCGTTTCCTTTCATTCCTCTTTCCATGGCTGATTTGTTTCATCAAGTAATTAAGCTCTACAGTGTCAAATTTAGATACTCCAAAGTCAATGTCGTACGGAAATAGTCTCAATTAATATTATTATAACAAGAGTATGATTTAAATCTTATAGTTTAATTATCGATGTACTAAATCTGTAGACTGTGAGTTCTCATCCGATTTATCGTCTGCTTCGGAGAGCTTCATACCTGTTAGACGCATTGATTCGTTTGAATAAATATTAAAAGACTATAACAATGAACAATCCAATAAATAGAGATATACAAAAAATGCTCAAGGCTCCGTGAAAACAAGCTAAAGTTTACATAGACCGGCACCGCTGTTGAACGTTGGATCCGTTAATGTCAGGTAACTCACAGCTGAAGTTGAAACAAGCCCACGATCGAAAAGACTTGCTTAAAAACGTGCCACTTACCAGAAGAATAAAGACGCTTACAATGAAACAAGGAGAAGGAAGCGTTAGGACTTATAGATTCAACTCTAGTAGATGAGTAACAATTTGAAGTAATTTTGACCTTACTGTAATTTCATGTTGTGACGCGTGGATCTTGTGTAGTTAGTTTAAAGTTGATAAAGTTAATCGCTTTGCCAAAAACAACTGTCTAATAAGCCAGCATGTATCGAATGAGAAGAATGGTGTAAAGCCTGCTAGATGTTAAAAGGCTTACATAATGATTTAGCCTGTGGAGATATAGCTGGAGTACAAGATGTGGCATCTATATCAAGACCAAAACGCCAGGATTCAGACGTTGATACATGAATTGCAAAGCTCACTGAGCTCTTTACAGACTGAATGACTGAATCTATTACGTGTAATGAAGTTATAACGAAGACAATAACGCGCTTCGTCCGAAGGTTTTAACTTTGCCTCTTTGTATCTTTGTACTGCTCAGCACCGTACTGTTAGTGAAACCCAATTAAATAAGCACGTGGCAAATTTGTTGAATAGATTAATAGATTAGACATAATCAATTAATTAATAACACTCACAAATTCACACAACAACTCTAGACCACTCCACCAAAAGACTAAAGGATTAGTAAACATTCCATAAATAGCAAGCCACAATGATTCAAATATCACTATCGAGATCTGACTTGAGATCGGCAGACTTAGTATCGATATCATCTTCTACACTCATTGGCAAAAGGTCACTCATAAAACTACGTAAAATTCAGACATACTTACTCAATCTGAACACCATATGGCCATTCTTGCACGCATACTCCAATGCACGCAGCTAAGAAGGCGTATATCCATACTTCTACTACTCGCTTGTGGTAAAAGGACGTCGAATTTTTATAGGGACATCGGAGCCTTTAGACTCCGGATTATTAGGAATGCCATCAATTATGATGGACTGCTGCCAATTAGTGAAAGGGAATGACTTGTTCTTGTTCGGAATGAATTCGACTGCTTTATCTACACGAAATTTATAAAGATAATATAGGCGATAAGCACACCACATTAGATCGACATACTCCACTGATTCTGAAAGTACTCTGTCAAATACTAAATACGCTCAGACTGCTCATTCTTGCCAAAATCAGTAATTGTCTCCACCTTAGGCATTGAATCACGGCCGACAATAACTACATTATGATTAATTGTACAATCTTTCGTCATTTTCTAGCTTACAACGCGCATTGATACCAGAAGCTTACAAGCAATCCATCGCTTGCACAGACAGATCTATAGACTTAATAAAGCTGTGATCCGCCTTTCCGAATTTCTCGTGGTAGGCACTAACAGCCTGCGACATTACCTCAGTCTACACCACGTTAATTTTACTGACTGCCGGCTTTGCATCCAGATGAGAATGCTGCCAGATGAGACAATGTGTCTCCATTCCAATTTGCGGGCCGTAAGGAATCTACACAAACAAAACGCGATCACTTCAAATACAATAATAAAACTTACCACCTGCTCCAGGATATCCATAGCTTTAGAACGCATTTCTGGATACCATTCTTTAGGATATGGTCCATACTTTGCGGCATACTCATAGTTCTTCAATTCCGAAGGCTTCAATGACTTAAAACGCCTATCGAAATTAACATTATATTCCAGCATTCCTTTAGATTCTTATGAGCCTACAGCATGATACACATATATGAGACAACGCAATAGAATAAAGTATCTTACCACTTTTGCCACCCCACAATTTCTTCAAGTAATTCCTAGTTGACAGACGGAACAACGATGGAATTTCGGCTTTATCAACTTCTACACAAACGATATGACTGAAATTACTACGCAATTAGAATATATACCATGGTCATCCTTTTTTCGCTTAGGCGCTTTAACACTTTCCTAATTCAAATTGTCAGCAGGGTCCATCTTCGCCGGGATATCATTACTTTCGGCTTCGACAACCGTGCCATTGTTAATCGAGGCTTCCTGTTACACCTACATTAATTCGTGACAATGCATATGATGAGGCAGAAGCAAACTAATAGCTTACATTGACAGTATCTGATTAATTCTCATCCTCTAGGTCACTATCAATTTTCAGCTTCTTCTTAATTCTAGCAGTCATGATATATAAGTTTTTGTGATCGAAATCGGTTTAAAGAATGAAAGAATAAAAGAACAACAGTGCGTATGCCACTTGGTTTCAGGACGTTGTGACCAAAAGTTCTCAACACAAACGTTTAAGCAAGTATCTATATAACTTATATAGCGGATCCTGTTTTCCGATCAAACAGGATTCCATATCATGCATATCATGCATTTATTAATACGTTTAAGGGAAGCGCGTGCGATTGAATGCACAGTGAGCTGGTGGCTCTCTTTGCTTAAATGCAGTTCATAATAAAAAAACATCTACCACGCATAAAAACAAGAATACATTCCTAGTTACACTAATAGTATCATCAGAGATGATATATTTGAAGTGTGGTAGCACACTCAGACGGTACTAGCATAGCCGGTCGGCGATTCCTGATCTTGAAACAAGCTTACTACGCGTTTATCGAAAATGTTTAGTAAATCCGCCAGTACCGCAAATAATACATTATAAATGGTGCGCAAGCATTTAAGATTACTGAGAGTATACCACGATGAAAAAGATCCGATCCAAACGCTAATTTAACGGCTTGTTTAGATTTTCACATTTTTCCCTCAAACAGAAATTATGATCGCGCGTTGCACACATCAAACACACGAAATAGATAGTAAGTTTTCTTTACACCAGAGGTCGTTGAAACAGAGTCAGAGCCAATCAACGGCTAAAGGATGTCAGTGGACGCGTACTTTAGTTGATGTATGAACTACTCAAACTATTTCAATGCAGTCACATACTCTCCATCTGAATAGCAATTATCATTAATAGGATTGATCCATTCTAGAGTCCTCAATCCCATATCTTTGGCGATCATACTTGTGGCTGTGTACTTGCCACTCCCACTCTATCCATGAATGATCAAACACAGCTGATCACCACGCAGAAAGTCTCGAATTTCATTCTACTTGGCCTTTGCTAAAATATTCAAGTCAGTCTACACATTCATTAAGAATAAAATGTCTTTATAATCATTTACAATGTACTAACCATAGATTTAGGAGCGTATCTCTCAGTCCATAAGTCTTTAGAGAATCCAATGTCCACCAAGCCTTGTTACGAGATCTCTTAACTAACATTGGTAGCTTACAATTATCGTTCTGGGGAAGCAGTGTACTCCAAAGAAGTCTACCTAATTTCAAATTATATAGGTCATTAGGACGGTATATAAGATGTCTACCTTTAGCCGTTTACGACCTTTCATATTATTTTTTTGGTTAGTCTATTTATTGTAAAAGCACCGAAGCGCGTTAATTGAAATAGGAGATAAGTAATAAAAGCCTCGTTTCGATAATAAAAGGTCAAATCTACTATTCTGATTATTATTATTCTTCTTCATTGGTCAATATTATCGATGGCACATCCATCACACACCACCGTTACTTCTCTCCGGAACATCATGCTTCACAGCGAGATCGTAAACTTCATCCAGCCTGGAGCCGAGATGAGTTTCATGACGCACTTCATCCACTCGCTGCATGACATCCAGAAACTCATCGAAATCCACAAGCCCATTCTTGTTCACATCAATATCTCTCATAATGTCATTTAGACTAGGTATGGACACGGCGGCACCGATTCGCTGAAATAGCTTGATCAAATCACTGGTTGTAATGATTCCATCCTTGTCCTTGTCAGCGTCGGTAAATGCAACTCTGAACTTTTCCAACTCTTCCGGCTTGTAAATGTTTCTAGACGAGACAATTTTAAGTCCCATAGTCTCCAGGAACTGCTTGGCTTTCTTAATTTCCTGCTACTTGCGCTGATCAGACCAATTTAATTCTTCAGCCATAATGTCAACCACTCTGGACAGGCAATGCTTTGCAGCGGCGGCATTCAAAAAGGCAAGTCTTGTGCGGCGAGCCAGAACGTCGACTGCGGTTCTTGCATACTCTCTCCTCACGGCGTACCTCACCTCAGCCTCAATGAACAAGTAAGGATAAGAGAGACGCTTACCATACAGAGGCCATCTCTACTCAGTCTTGCTAGACATTGAAGCCACGGCGAAGGCGCGATCTCCATAATTATGGATCAGGTGCTGGGAAACTTCAGTCTCCATGCCAAAATGCTGGATTAATCTAATGTAAGACAGCGGATTATAATGATGCGATCCAATTAATAATAAATCTTCAGTCTAACAAGGGTGCTGAGGCTTCAACTTGTACATATCAATAGCCATGTCGACAGCTTCTTCCGCCATCTTGCGATAAGTCGTCCATTTACCACCAGCCACAGTCAACAATCCGGATGGACTAGAGAGAATCAGATGTGAACGCACAAGACTTTGGGTATTCGTAGCATTTGGATTCTTAACCAATGGTCTAATACCTGTCCAAGCACTAAGCACATCACCTCTCCTGACCAGAATCGATGGATCCAAGTAATGAGACACTTCGGACAGAATAAACTCAATCTCTTCCTCTTTCGGCTTTGGGTCATAAGTGATCTCAGTCGGAGCATCAGTTGTACCAGCCACAGTATTCGACTCCCATGGCAAGAAGAAAATCACTCTACCATCAGATGTGGCAGGATCAATAAGGCCCATATGTTCAGGACTGAAGTAATGTGGCAAGACTATATGTGTTCCTGAAGATGCAGCAATAATCTTGGTACATTAAGGATCATCCATCTGGCGAATGGCATCAACATACGGTCCGGTAGCATTGACGACACCTTTAGCTCTGATGGCCCACTCCTTACCAGTAAATTCATCTTTCACCATGGCGCCACTTACTTTACCGTCTGCGCTCTTGGTCAGCTTAGTCACTTCGACATGATTAGCCAGGTGAGCTCCATGATACGCTGCAGTTAATGCCAGAGCAACATTCATACGCGAATCATTCTACTAGCCGTCATAGTAAACCACCGCCCCAACCAAGCCATCAGACTTCAACATGGGAAACTCTTTCAAAGCCTTAGTCTTGGTCAGCAAATACGAGGATTCCAGTCCTCTGCTGCCAGCTACTAAATCATACGCCTTGGTACCAGCCCAGTAATAAGGCAGTAGATACCACTTGTAAATGGGACACATGATTGGGAGTTGAGAAGTGAGATAGGGAGCAATCTTTAGAACGGTAAATCTCTCACTAAGTGCCTCTTACACCAGTTTATACTGTTCCCAGTCGAGATTCCATACGGCCTTCTCCAGATATCTCACACCGCCATGGACTAGCTTTGTACTCTTACTAGACGTTCCCGATGCAAAATCATCTCGCTCCACCAGAGCAACCTTAAGTCCTCTACTAGCTGCATCCACAGCCACTCCACAGCCAGTAGCACCTCCACCAATAATCAGCAGATCATACTCCACATCTTTTTAGTGCATCGACTCAATCATATCTTCCCGGGAAGGTCCAGTCCACAGAGTGATATTATCGTGAATATCTTTCTACAGATCATGAGTCTTCTTGTCAACATTTGATGGTCTACTATTTACCTGGGACTCCAATCTTAGTCGATGCTTGTCAGTCTAGAGCTTATGATAAATGCCATATGATCCAACACCCAGAACACTGGCAGCGGTCAATCTAAATAAGGTTTTGCTTTTAAACATCAACAATCACCAGATTCAATCTAAAATACTGATATAATTTGAGTCAAATGATGGATAGATATTAAAAACTAATTAACAACACAGACACAGTACTTTATACTATTAAATAACTAATTCTAATATAAATAAAGTAACTATATAGAACTGATATACTATATATATATATGTCCACCGTTACGATCCCAAGAGGATAAAAATGATGACGATGACGATGTGTTGCCTGGTGCGTGTGAATAAAGAAACGAGAAAAAAGAAATTTCACACGATTTGATGATGACAGAAGTTTCTTGGAAAAGAGTAGGATATTCGTTGTCTATGGTGAACAATTTGGTGTGACAATTTCAATATATATTATTATAGATTTAAAGACTTTTTTTAATTGACTTTGTCGATTGAGTTGGGTAGTTGATAAAAGATGAAATACTTGATCCTCTACTGTACAGTAATTCTCGCGAGTGGATGCTAGATCTCGGCTAGGTTCGTTCTACGTATATTGACATATAAAGAGAAAATCTTACCTTTTTCTATATAAAATCGAATTGACATAGGAGACAGATCATTCAGAAAAGACAAAAATGCATTTATTAAACGTATTCATGGTTCCGGTTGAGAGGGTGAATACGGAGGAGGTTGAACAACGATAGTGGTGTGTTCAGGAGGGGGAGTGATTGAATATTTGGGCAGTGTGGCAGTTCGAGAATCCGGATCATCTGCAGCAGACACTTGTGTTAGATCAATTTCATCAGAATCGACTACTCGTCTCCCATATCTTGATGATGTTGAGGCATTATTATTACCGCCTGCAGATTGAACTTGCGTCATTGTTTATGACGTGTTTTCACCACCTCTACGCCTCCGTTGTCTCGATTCGCGGCGCATACACAACAATCGCTAAAAGTGCAGATATCTAAATAACAGTATAAGAAATATCACTCCAAATATATACAGTATCCAATAGGGAAATTATATTCCCTCATCACCTGTATCATTATCGCGGTTTCTTTAAGCAGGCGGTGATGTGGTATTCTATGTAGGCGCAGTGATATTTTGTACCGGCAAGGTGGTATTCTATTGAGGTATGATTAACGAGCTATTACCAAACGCATCCATAGTATTCCAAATACACTTTTAGTTAAGTATTAATCACAATACAAAATTTTAACCAAAATAGTGATGAATTATTCGATAATTTCACTGATACTAAAAGACGTGCAGAATTTATACACACACGTCTTGCATCAACAAGGGAAGAAACAATCCAAAGAGCACTCCTGCTTTTCCATATTTTTTGCCTAGTTTGCCACCGATCAATCCTTTTTGAATCAATGTTCCTTACTCATTTTGTGCATGTCCATGTACATACAGATTTTGTTTTTATTACAGTGCCAAGTCTTTAAGTATTTGCGTGGGCATCATTGCCCTCAAAATTTGGAGGATGATTACTAGTGATTAGACGCGCCAGACTTGCCATTTCTTTCCGTCCTTTATCACTTCATCAGCATTTCTTAATTTTGAAAGGACGTTTAAAATATTGCTTTCATTATTGGATTATATCTTACGTTATGGATAAGCATCCTCTTTTAGAGCCACTATATGGCAAGAACGTGGAGCCATTAGAACTCAGAATAATCCGATAAAATGTCGTGAATACCCTCAACAGTCATGACAAACTCGTGAAGGAGGCGATTGAGAATAATGAAGTAAGTTCTATCTTGCACCATTAATGAACAAATATTGGAAATATTTATAAAACTGTACATGTTATGAATGTGTAGACTCTAAACTAAACCAAGATTCGACTTATGAAGTAAATGTGTGGTTTAAATTTCAAAGAAACGCGACCATAATCTAAATGACTATACAATGTGATATGGTATGTAATATGTGCAATAAATGTTTAAAAACATATTTTTAAGCATTAAAAATCATTCATCAACTCAATTAATAAATAAGCTCACAGTTACAGTATAAATCATATGGAGGTGAGAGTCATCTGCTTCACAATGTCCGTATTCTCTAGCATTCCCTGGAACTCTTCAAAAGACACCTTGCCATCACCGTCTTTGTCTGCCTGAATGATAGTCTTATCTACAATCTGCTACAACTAAATATCTTTTAAATTATTGCCCACCATCATCTTCAAGACTAGGAATAGTTCACCATTTGAGATGAATCCATCACGATCAATATCATACACTTTGAACGCAAAACGAAGCTTCTCCTCTTTCAGCTCTTTGGCAGTGAATGCACTCAATCCCTTCAAGAACTCTTTGAAATCCACATCTCCGCCTCCATCTTCATCAAATATATCAATGACTCTTTGCGCAATAGGATTTGAGTTTATGCCCGGAATAGATAGAAATTCATCCTTGTCTATGGTGCCGCTATTGTTCTTGTCCAACTTCATAAATCTCTTGTGCAGTCTCATAATCTCATCCATAGTGAAATTGCCATTTGCCGTAATCTGCTCATACGCTTTTCTATCATCGGCGCTCAACTCAGCCTCCATCTCTTTGTTTTATTTCTGACTGAACTAATATACTGTGTTTAGAGACGGAACCGATGAAGAATTAAAAGGTATAGTGTGAGAGCGAACATCTGAAGAATGACCGATCTGATTGATTCAAACAAACAATGATGAGCGCAAGTTCGGTTACTGAAATGTCTTCTCGCTAGAAATCCTCTCCATCGTTGTGGAACAGTCTCGACGCTTAATTCTCTCTTCTTTTTCTTCTCCAAAGAATTTTTCAACCAGATGAAAACGCGATCATCAGTGCAATAAATTGCCTGCAATCGCTCATTTAATGGGTAAAAATGATTAGACATAACTCAGCTCACATCGAGTGCGCGTCATTTTAGGCGTCGCATCATGAGAAGATGTTTTACTATGATTTATCCATACTATTTCTTAAAAAAATTTCAACCAAAAGTGCTTCTTTTAATTCAACAAAATCTCTTTTGTATACTTTTTCAAATGGATCACGAGAACTTGGCCACCAATATCAAAATGATGATGAAGATGAGCGCGGCGATAATGCCAAAAGTCATAACTCGATTAGCAGCAGCTCTACGCACACAAACAATTCGAATGGAGTATTAATTAATTAATGCTAATGTGTATATCAAAACCAAAAGTACCTCCTGCCCATGCTCTTTAAAATTCGGACGTTTCTATCGATGAAGCCATTAGCTTCATCCAAATTCTAATTGGCACGCTCCAATTACTATCTTTGATTTCTCAACGTCTCCAAAGTCCCAATTCCTATCTGCTCAGTCTCCAAAGCAATTCTATGAGAATCCTCCAACCTCTTACTAGTTTTGTCCAATCGATTAGTGTTAGACAATAGAGTGGCACGTTGATCCATGGACGCGATATCTGGATCACGGAAGCCATCATCGTCATCACTTCTGCCTAATAGCTCTGCCCTTTCAGAGTTTTTATTATTAATTCTCTTCTACAAATCTAAATTATCTTGTTCAATAAGTGGCAAATTATACTTACAAATTCAGCTTTGAGCTTGTCATAGTCTGTTCTGTATCCTTTCATCTTTGGCTGCAGCTTTGATTTACTTACAGTTGGTAAACTCATTAGCTCCATCTCCATACTTTGCAGCTACAAGTCCTCACAAATAAATGCTATTCTCCTAATATAAAAACTAAAATGTAGATAATTCTTACAATTTCGTCTGCTTCATCCAATTCCCTTTCTATAGCTCTAACCAGAGTGCGCCTCGCTTCTACACATCACACATCGAACAGGATCAGCCATCACTCATCATACTATCAAAATAAAATTACCACCACTAAGTACAGGGAGCTGTGTATTCAATTTCTTGCTAATCGACTAAGATATAGCATTGTAATCGGTTTCGTAATTATCAAATATTCCCATAGTCGCCATTGTATAAAGGCGCTCTCTTTAAAGTCAATGGACAAGAGGGAACAATAGCGAAGAAGAGAGAAAGCCAATCGTTATTCTTTCGTGCCGCATCGGCAGTCGTTTCAATTCAAGTCCATAACGCCATTTGATTGCCAGGTCCAAAGTTAGCGGTTGCCAAGGTGATAAAGGCTCTACCTTATTAATCCATCTGCATACCGCCTATCTTCTTTCATCATTTATCACAATCTCTGCAGCATATTCGATAATAATGTTCATCAATAAAATCTTACTATGCTTCCTAGTTGCATTGTCAAGCACAGTGCTCGGTCAAGGGAAGTAGTTCCCAATGAAACGAGATGGTCAGAATGAAGTTCCACCAGAGCTTATGGAGAACTTTAAAAATTCTAAACAAGCTGGCCCTGGTCCCGGAAAGAAAGGCTTTGCCACAAACTTTGGAGGACCATGCTTCTTTACATGTCCTGGTGGACATCGTCCTTTTGCAAGACCCGGTCACACTCCTGTAGTTGATGGATGTGGTAAGTATTTTGATTTGATAGACGAATCTAAATCTAAACTTATATCGACATTAATTTTTGTAGGATTCCCAATCAATATCGATGGTTTGGATGTCAAGAGTAGCAAATTTGATTTTAGAGGGTGCTGTAACGAGTAGGATAGATGTTATGGTAAATGTAATGAAAAGAAGGAGAAATGTGATGAGGAGTTCCATGGCTGCCTCAAGATGTGGTGTGATTACACGTATGGCAACAGTAGAAACAAGTAAAAGTAAGAGCTGTTGGCTGAGTGTAACAAGAAGGCAGAGTTGTACAATACCATGACTAAGCTTATGCAGTGTGAGACGTATCAAAACGCGTAGAGTGCTGCCTGTGACTGTCCTTCAGTGAAGAAGGAGGAGAAGGTATAAAACGCTAAAGTGGTATAAGAGCTTAACATGGACCAAGTCGATGATGATGATGTTGATTATGATGAAGAAGATTACGACACCGAAGATGACGAAGAATTTGATGACAACGATTATGAGTTTTGATGATCGGATAGATGATATACCACTGTTAGTCAGAGATTGCTACTTTTCTTTTGAAATAGCACTGTAGACACCACCTGGCCCTCCACTCCACCAAACTTGAATGTTGGATGCCTTATTTGACCCGTAACTTTCAGATGTTGACTAAATTTTCGTTCCAATTCTTCTCTTGTCCAATTACAACTGGTAATTATGAACAGTCCAGATTCCGTGAGCATATTGGATACATTTGAGGCATACTAATTCACGATTTCTTTAGCGTCAATCTAATCTTTGCCCGGCATCAGACTGATGGCATCAAACGTCCCCTTGTCTAACACCACATCGTATTTTGCAAGATCAGTGCAAAGATCCGGAGATAGGATATCACATACTCCATAATCAATATTGGACGCGTTCTAAGATTGTGCAATTTATCGAGCAAGTGAAATGCCATTCTCAGAGTAATCCACGCCAGTGATGTTATGATATCCAATCTGGTTCTACACGCGTCCAGTAAAGGATATAATCAAAAGTTAACAAAACGATAACATACCAATCGCAGCAATAAATGACCATTTCCACAGCCCAATTCTATAATATTCACTTCAGTGTCTTTGATATTCTCCTCTATCCAATCTACAACACGATCCTCAACGTCCTCACCGAACCTACAATAAAATTTGAAGATCAAAACATCCTAGCTCATTCATGTGTGGCGTACCATCTCTCTCCGACATCAGCGATTTCTTCAAAATTAGAAATCTCTCGGTTGTATACTTGATCCCAACTACAAGAAACATAGTAATCATATTTATACTTTACGCGATAAAGCATGCTCTTACTAATCTTTGGTGCCTAATTCAGACGCGTTCAACTGATCTTACATACTTCCTAATAGAGAAACTGCTTTTCAATGATGATATGATACGCGAAAATAAAGAATTAAGTGTACTTCAGAATAAATTTTATTAGCTCCTAGTTAAAAATATATATTTTACTCGGTAATGTCATGCTATAAGCGGTAGTCCAGATTCATCATCAAAACGGTCCTCAAGATCCTCGGCATCTACTTCCGAAGAACTTTCATTTCCATCAACATTGTGAGCCAAATAGTCTTGAGGCATCAATTTATTACGCCCAGATTTGGCAAACTCGTACTTGAGTAGACTTAATCGAAAAGTATTGCCTTCGTCGTCAATCCACTCGGAAATGATCTTCATGCATTCAGCTAGCGGGTGATAATGTTGACTGTCATGATCAGAGAAATGGATATGCAGAGGGTGTGCCATGAAATTATAAGTGAGCGACACCACCTGATCAAATGCCACCTTTTTGTCATTTAACTGCTTATCAAGATCAAAGAATGGCGCCATTGAATGAGCAAACTGACGCGTAACATCTATAGCACATCTCGCAGCCAAAAGATGCAACGGATTATTATTATGATCTTTATTGAGCTCTGTATGTGTTGGGTATAAAGACATGGGATCCATAAAGATATTGCTCTTCTCAGTCTGATGTTCAATTGAATTCTTTGAGAATTACAAGTAAACTTTCCGTTTAAAAGCCTACCACCACGAATGCTACTTTCTAAATCCTTTAGAGACACCTCCAGCCAATAGACTGTTGATATTAAAAAGAGTATCAGCTTTTCCATAATTGTGCAAACCAGTTACGAGAGGGTAGCACAGATATTGATGCAAATTACCACCACAACGTTCCAACGTATCTTCTCCAACAAAGACAAAGAAGGATTAGAAATACTACTTCATAATCTTTTAGTCTTGCAATCCTTATACGCCATGCTCGCTCATAATCATCTGCATATGGATAGCCAATTCCACAAAATTCGAATGTGCAAAGAAATCCTGCACCGTATGTAGAGCATTGCCAAAAAGCATGTAAGCTTGTACCAGCAAATCACGCTTTAGATCTGAACTTCCCGTCTTCCTAGCATCTTATAGAATCAAAGTTGCATTATATAAATTAGACAGAATGACATCTGCTCCAGTTCTCCATAAATGATTGCTAGTTGCCAAATAGTTAATCGTATTCGTCTCTGGATTGATTTACGCGTACTGGACACACTTCATCTTGTCAAATCGCGGCTTTCCACTCTTGTCGAGGTACACAGGATTATCAACGTGTTCCATGAATCTATAAGTGCCAAATTACTCGAATGTTATGGGGGTGACATGTTCTCGCTCTAGTTATAACTGCGTGTTGACAAAATGGTTTACAATGCGCATCAACAGCTTCTTAAAATGCTTCTGCATAAATTTAGGTGGAATTTGCGATAGATCTCGGAAATAGTTTCCTCTATATATAAGCTTCTACACAGTCTAATCTTGAAATACGGCCATCTAAGAGCTCCCAAATCCTTCTGAATCAATGGAATAGTGTGTCTATAAAGGTAGAGGATTGTTCTTATTCACAGTTCCATTGCCAGATAGAAATGCGTCGGTATGCTGCAGCAAAAGTACACTGCACACGATGACTTAAAGCACAATCATCACCTATGTAATATATAAAGCTATATATTGCAGGAGTTAGATTTATAGTTTGTCCACTGTCAATGATTAAATGATATTGAGAGGTAAATGCGCGATGAGAGGACCCCTTGGATGTGATTGTAGTGTTAAAAAAATAAGCCCCTGGCAACATGTGAATATGTCTTGCGAGGACAGTAATTGAAAATTGTAGAAGTCGCTTTATAAATGGAAAGAGAAATGATTCAATTAAAGTTTAAAAACTATATATCTAAGCTAATTCATTCTTGCACATTGGTAATTTAAGGTGTGGCACGTACACTGTTCTTTCTTACTGATTAATTATCCTAGACTGGGACAGCCGCAGTTTCAGCCACTTGACGATTAGCTGGCGCGGCCATCAACGAGTATCTACGGACTTTAACGCCACTCTTCACCGCACGCCAGAATATTTCAACCTGCACCTTCTCATAATTGAGCCAGATGAGACTGCCATACCAAATCAGCATGGAAAAGTTGTATGCATATGCAAAGCATCCAGAGAATCTAGCAAAAGACAGCAGCTCTGAGCTGGTAATCTTTACAACTTCGATTCCATTCCTGTCGAACGCACTGATACACTCTCTTTTCCAAGTCTCAAATTGACGGAGAAATGGTTTCAGGCAGAAGAAATTGTACACTAGATTCGGCATAACCAACATGGATATGATCACAACACTTGCAAAAGCAATCTGATATATGGCAGAAGACTAAAATAAAGTTTCGCTTGGATTCTAATTATTGGAGGAGTTAGCATTCAGTCCAGGATAGAGGCCAACAAACAGCATTATACCGTAGCACAGTATCATGCTAAGCCACAGCCTTGACATGTTTCTTGAAGCGACGCGCTAATGGTTCACTATGATATTGTGAAGCTTCGCAGTCAACAATTGCCAAATCTTGTCATCCAGCAATTTGCATTTATCTTTAATTGACTTTGGAAGAAACTAGTCAGTCACCTGTTTATCTTGATTCACTGTAACAATTTTGATAGAATTAGGATACACTGAGCGCATAGTGTTCAGATAGATCTTGCGATTGATCTCTCGCTGTGTAAGATTTCTTCCTGCCACTTGAATCGAGACTGACATATTACACTTACAGTATGTTGTTTTATCAGAAAAATTATATATATTTTCACTGGTCGTGTTATCTGCAAAGAAAGGCCATATTATTAGATTAACGTTCTACGTTAGAAACAGTTGTATTTTTAGACTCGCACTTGATCACAGCCACAGCGAAGATTTTGAGGGACAGCGTGAAACCAAACTCCGATAAACTAGATATAGGTGAAGACAAAACGGATAAGTTGGAAATAGTTGTACCAGAAAAATATCTTTATTAATATTAGCATTCATACTTTGTCATTAGCAGCAAAACTTCAATAATAGATCGTTTATAGATATTCATTCTTCTTGCATCTCTCCGGCCAAGTAACGCTAGAATGCCCCTTCAAGACTTGTGTCATCGTCAAACTCTCCGTCATCACTGGATTCATCAGAAAACGGACCTGGCTAGACTTCACTTGCACGTCTGATAGCAGGAACATCATCATAAATTTGCGTTTCGGGCACGGTTATACGCAAACCTTAGCGTCGGACAACATCAGGAACGCGTTACAATTGCTGCTGAGGGCTTTCTCTCAACTAATATGGTTAACGCAAATTGCTCCATGGGAATAATCCAGGATTAGTGTTGGAATTCTCCAATGCCCCAGTAAGCGATCTGTACGCTCCTACATTATGGCGAGGGAGAACATTACGCTAAGCTGTCGACTAATTTTGTTCTCGATTCAGCGGAGCAGGAGGACAATTTCTGCTAGGGGAAGTGTAAGGAGGAGTACAAGGACTTTCGGACTTGGGCAGACAATAGGCAACGGACGCGAAAACCAGCGCGAATACGTAGACAGCTTTCATCATGTAATCTTGTATGCTCTATTGACTAGTCGACTAGAGTATAGTAGGCGATTGAACTTGTTATGAAAATAAAAATAAGATTCCAATTTCGGAGTTTTAACTAGCCTTAAATTTCAATCTCAGCTCGAGCTACCAGCTGCGCCTATAAACATCGCGTCAGCAATGACTACAAAAATTTCCACGTGTGTCACCCCCTGATGACATTAACACTTTACAGTTCTTCTTCACCTATTTTGACTTCTGCTTGTACAAAGTATATCTCTTTTAGCTAAGCCTATACAAAGCAAAGTTTCATTATTCTATAGAATGGGCGTATATTTGGCTTGCCCGTTTTCTCTTAATGACAACAAGATGGAACGCGCTCATGTGCGCAAGGTGGTAAAATTCAAATTTATATCACACAATAGACATTGAGAATTTTGTGATACTAGCATTATTAATCAGTCATAACGTGCTATAAATGCGAAATTTTCACATGTATTAAAATCTTGAGAAAATGTATGGTATTCCATTGGCAAAAACGTGGTGTCTTGGTTTAAGAGTTACCATTCCAGTTTTATCCCATACTACAATGCTTCATCGTATATTTACGTTGTGGTAATCGCTAAGAATTTTGATAAAGTATTTGACAGATCAGCAAGGCCTTTTTCAGTTAAAGACATAAAAATTTCAGAAACTGTTTCATTCTTTACATCCGGGAATGTGTGAAATGAAAATCAAAATCTCGGTTTCGGCGACGGCCCTCACGATCCCCCCTGAGTACATTTAGCCTTCGTGTCATGATTTTTTGATCACTGATATTACTGAAGAGAATCTGCGGGAAACTGCGAAATCGCTGGATGTTGAGTATTTGGGTGTTGCCTCATTTCCTAGGCGATTTCCTGCAATTGGCAATATCGTTGGCGGTAGTCATCGCCTAATGATCAGCCTTGTCTGTCGTCGCCAAAGTCAGTAGGAAGCACCAGCCGTGAATGTCGTGTTTCTTGTCAATACTGGTTCTCCCGTGTCGTATTTGTCGAAGCGCGCCATGAAGGCGTTGATGGGACACTGTGAAAACGTGCCGCAGATGCTATACGTCTAAGTTCACAATGAGCGCGTTACTGAATTTCATTTATCACCACCTGACTCTCATTTTGAAGATGTAAACTTATTGGGGATGGGATTTTTAATCAAGAATCGTTTGTCACTTGTCATGAATTATGATGCTAATACGTTCACTCTTCAATGAAAGTTGCATGTAATATTGCACATACTTACTAAATTATATTCATTGTTCCTCCTTATACCTGTTCGTTTTGATAGTAATAAGATATTTTGGTATCCTTGTGATCTTCACACAATCTTTCGTTTCTTCTTTTCTTCTCCGAACGAACGAGCGAGCGCACAGACCGACCGGGACTGAACACGCGATGAGTAATAACGGGTAGGATGCATTTGGTGGACTGACAGATGATGAGCTTACATAATTACTGCTTGGTGGTGGCTCTACTTCTACTCAGTAGTCTTAACTGCCGTTTTAATAGTAGCAGTAATAGTAGTAGTAATCATAGCCAAGGTAATAGCAGCAATCTTCTGGACCAAAGCAGAAGATGAATAATACTCTTCAATAGTCATAGCTTGCTCAGTCCATGACGGGCCAAAATTAATTGTTGAGGAATATGAATAATCAGAATTAGTAGTTGAGTCAACTTGGCTTGGGGCTGAATAAGTCTTCCGGTCTCAGCGACTTGCAGTAGTAGCTTCTGCTGAGTAATTTGTTGCAGCAGTAATAGCAGCAGGTGGATTCTGGCGTTCTCAGTACTGGATAGTTCTAGTAATAGTAATAATAGTAATAGCCATTGTCTTAGTAATAGTTGCAGTGGCAATAGATTTTGCTTAAACAGTAGTAGCAGCAAAAGCAATAAGCTCTGTAGTAGTAACTCAAGCAGTAGCCTCAGCTGCTTCAGTAATTGCTATAGAAAAATTAGTAGATGCTGCAGCAGAATTCGCAATCTGGATCTTAAAAGTATCAGTAGTAGAAGTAGAAATAGCCACCTCAGCAGTAACAACCTCAATAGAAACAAGCATAGTAATATCAGTTGCTGTAGTAATAGCAGCAACAATTCTAGCAGTAACAGTAGCAGTAATAAAAGTAATAGCAACCTGTGGCTAAACCGACTTAGAGCTCTAGAAATGCTGCATTGAACCGTGCACTTGAGCCCTTTACTGATGAGGAGAAGAGGAAGATTGTTGCTGCTCTGTCTAAATTAATGGCCCATGAAATTAGTAAAGAGTAGTTTTTAGCGCATGTTTAGGAAGCTGTCGGCGTATAGGGACTGTAGTAGTTTATTGCTTTATACAGGTAGGAAGGCTCTCGCCAGTCATCATCTTCATCGACGCTTTCCAACGGTAGTAATACTTCTGATCCTTAATTGGCTTAGTAGTAGAGGTTGTAGTCGCAGTCGTAATAATCGCTTCAGAAACCATAATAATCTATTTAGCAATAGTAGCAGAATTCGCGACTTAGTTTGAATGCTCTGCAATAGTTGCAGCAGCAGTAATAGTCTGGATAGTCTCAATAGTAACTGCTTTAGCAGATGTACGCGTAAATGCCGCAGATAAGTCAGCCTGCTTAGTAGTAATAGTAATTGCCTTAGTAGCAGTAATCATAGGCTTAGCTATTGTAGAAGTAGTTGTAGTATTTTCAGAATAATCCTATTTAACAGAGAACTTTACAGTCGAGTAGACAATCTGCTGCCAGTGCTAATCAAGATCTTAAACGAAAGACAGTTGATAGTTAAAGTGAGTAATAGGCCTCTTAGCAGTCTTCGTCAACTTCATCTGTTGCTGATTAGGATGAACATCCCTCTGGTAAACGACCTGCAGCTAAGAAGACCAAGACTGTATAAATTGCGCCTGTTCCTGCTTAGCCTGACGCTTTTACTAACGGCGTTGACATTTTCAAACTTGATGCTGGCTCCTTGTAAGATGTGATAAAATACGCCGGCGTTGATTTGAAAGAGGAATCAGCTCTGCTTATGAAAGATTTAGATGCTCAGAAAGCGGCTGCTGCTGGTAGACGTAGTGGGCGCACCTCATTAACTTAGTCGCCTACTTTGAAAAAGTCCAAGTCTTAACAGGCGCTCTAGCAGTCAAGTTCATCTAGAGCAGTATCATTGGAGGTATTTCTGAAGAAGGCTGTGGCAATGCTCGGTCTGAGTAAGTTGGATATCGATTGTCAGGATACTCTTGTCCTTGGGTTGGAGATTTATATGTAATAACTGATAGCAGCGACAATTAAAGCATCTTTCGCAAGAGTAGAGGCTGGTAGAGATGCTTTTTAACTTGAGCTTGTTGACGGGCAGGATGCATTTTCAGATCTTCCTGCCAAGTATCATAACACCAGGTCGCGTATTGGAGCTGTTAAACGACCTCTAGTGTGGCTGGAAAAGCATTATAGAGCAATAGATGTACAATTAACCAAAACACTGGGTGGTAGTGTCAGTTCAGAGGGATATGATGCATGGATGTAGTCTGGAGGTGAAGATTAAATGCAGCTTGACACATCTAGAACATTGACTGGCAGCCTTGAAGAGATGGATTCTGGTTCCCAGGATGCTATGGACATTGATGTTCAGCAGTAATAGTAATCAGATTAACCACATGGTGATTAAGTTAAGAGCAAGTCAAGGCCAGTTTAGTCCAAGAAGAAGGAAGCTCCTCGTGAAGATGTGAAGGTTCGTGCTAAAATGACCAATGTTGCGTTAGAAGCTGCCGGTCTAGGATCAAAATACTCATGGATGACATCCTCCGCCGTGAATATTGCTCCAGCTACAACATCTGGTGGAAATAGCGATGCCTCTAGCAGTCAGACTAATTTAGCGGCTCCAAAGAAGGATCTGGCCGGATTTGGTCTCCCGCGTCCATTGATCCGGTAGAAGACGTTGAAAGGACGTAAGGTGGAGATTGTTGATTTGGAATACGCTGGCAAAATTACTGGCTTAGTTCCTCGAAGGCTGCATTATCTTTTTGAAGGGTGATCATGAACTTTCACGGTATCATACATATATCTTTATATAGCATCATATACTGTAGAATGTTATTGGATTTTCCACTTTCTCTTCCAACTAAACTTTCAACAATGTCATCAGTATTTAACCGTCTGAGATCCGCCTTTAGCGGTAGGAAGTTAGTTGGTAAAGACTTGAGTGGAAACAAGTTTTATGAGACTATTGAAGCTTAAGGAAGTATGTTCTGTAATCTGTTAAGTGTTTAGATTTTCGATTAAACATCGTGTAGAATCTCCCAGAAGAATGGTGGTGATCAAAGGTCATTATGGCGATTCTAGCTCAATGTCACCGCAAACGTATATATCAGACAATATTGCGCGTAATTTTTCATATGATATCCATATTATTGATGTATTTACGATTAAATGAATTGGTAGCACAATGGAAAGCGTGGTTGGCTCATACTAGAAGTGACGCGCCTACTCTGGAGGTGTGATTAATCGAATTTTTATTGGGCGAATCTGAATAGCTAAATCAATTAATTGTAGGAGTTGGCGGCTGACATTTAGCGATAAGAAGTTCTTAAGCAACGAGTGGAATAGCTTGAAGTGTAATACGAATAAGTAAGCTGTTTTGCCTCTTTAATGAATGTACATATCGTATCGCTGTGTAGGAGAAGCTTCTGGAGTACGAATCAAAAAGGAAATAGCTACATCTCATGGAAGATCGATCACCAAAGGATTAAAATAATCGTCGCAACAATTGAATGTATTTACTTATACTAATTTCATTCTTGTTTCTAGTTCAACTCACCTAAAGTTTCAGACCCAAATGCCTCGTTGTGGGCAATGATTGTTAGGAGCTTACTGTAGCTGACGTAATCACGATGAATTTAGTGAAACGCGAAAGCTCCTCATCATAGTCTCTTCTCCAGCAGATTGTTTTGACTATGACATTGCCAGCTTGAAATATTGAAGTATTAATGATAACAATTTATCGTGGAAGCAATTGTTTTCCATTGAGACAGTTGGCTTCTTAGGTTAGTTATCCTTCAGGTGTCCTCACTAGTCATTGGCCTAGTGAAATTTAAGTAACAATCACATGACTTATCACGTATTAAATTTAAATTATCTACTCACTAACCCGTTCAACTACTAGTCACTCTCGACAATAATGGTATCAGTATCGTCTTCAGTATGCCGGACCCCATCTGCGCAAGCACATGGTAAATTTGATCGTGTTGTCAGACAGTGCGTTCCGCTATTTGGTAATTAGACTATCACTTAAAGAAATAGTGTCGCAGGTTTCTTGCTCTATCTAGGCATTATAGTAGTTCAAATAAGAAAACTAAACTTCAATTACAATTTCCTATATTTCCTATTCAGAATAAAACATTCATTTAATATTCCCAAATTTAAGCAAATTGATGCCATCACTTCCAGTCTTCTCAACCATCAGATCAATCCTCTCGCGTGCAACCAGATTGCGCGATAATAGTCAATGCATACGATGAGATGAAGCAGACGTAACAACTACGTGATCGTATTATTGAAGCGGTTGAGAGCCGCTCGCTGCACCTGGCCTGGCTAGGGTTAGGTTCAGCTGGCGGCTGAAGAATGTTGAGGTAGCCGAGACATGTTTGCCCAACACTACTGATAACGGATGTTGCCCCACAACGGCGTAGCATCGACATTCTTTTACAACTAGTATATCACCAGGGCATCATAGATACCAGCGTTAGCTGCATTCATGTAATCGTCTTCCAGATGATACTGGCGGAGTGCTTGTTTCCTACTACTTCTTTACAGAGTCCCTCTTGTTGCTGACTCGTCTCTTGCGTTTAGCAGCGTAATCAGCATTTCCGGACAAAGCACGGTTCTCACTGTATGGCTCATCGGCATCATCTTCCTCGTCGGTAGATACAGACCCTTCGTAGTACTCCCACTCTGCAAACATATCAGAATCTAAGCTCTAGACTCTATCGGAGTTAATGGTATCCATTTTACTGCTGAGAGTAACTGTTTTAGAATGTTGAACCGGCGTGAAACGCAAGCGAACAATGCGCGTTCTTTGTTGGTGGAGTTGGTTGAGCTGGTTGAAATCACTGTTTCTGACGGGCACATGATTCCTCAACCAAAAATATTTTTAAAAATATTATATTGATTAGTTGTGCCATTAGATTCAGCGTGAAAAATTTGAAAATTGATTTGAGTGTGAAAAACACCTTATCCACGCATCGGATCAGAGCGAGTAGTGCCAGTGCCAAGCGAGTTGGCACTGCGGGTGCGCGCGCGGAACTGCCGGCCTAATTAGAAAATTTATCCTTTTTCCTTTCAACCAAATCAAAAAGTAAATACAAATGTCATCTAATTTTCAGCAACAACAGCAATCTATGCCTTCTCCTCTTGTTTGGTTTCTGTTATTGGACTCTGCTACTGGGGAGCCGTATAAGGGAACTAGTGCCGATTATGTTTCTCTTCCACCTGGCTCTGTGATTGCTTAATTTCGTGAAGCTGCCAAGGCTAAGCATTAGAACAAGCTCTCCTCCGTAGACGCTGCTGACCTTCTCGTTTACAAGAACAAAGCTGCTTTTGACAAGAGAAACGCTTCAGTTGATGATGGCAAGGAAGTGCCGTTAGAAGAAGACTTTTCCATCGATGGTCTGGGAAAGTCGAAGAAAGAAGCCCTCGTTGTCGTCGTCCCGTTGCCTATCCTGCCATCCCAAATCCAGTCTTCGTCATTTCCACCTTGTGACTTCCCATTTTTCAAGAGTATTTACAAGGCTACGGAATCTGATGGATGGATTTCGTTTGGACATACTATTCCGTCCACTTCTTTAGAGAATCTGTTTATACGCGAAAGCTATCGTACAATAGCATCAAGTATCTATCCTGGCATCAACAAGGCAATTATTACTGGTACTCCTGGCATTGGCAAGTCGCTCTTCCTTGTTTATCTTTTATGGATATTGGCCAGGGAAGGCGAGCGAGTTCTCTTCATTTATCATCCGTTCAGCATTTACTTTGATGGAAAAGGAGGTGTTTATAGTCTTGCCCGTGGACTTCTCCCTCTCGAGAATGATGCTTCGTTTTGGAACGATACGCTCTGGTGCTTATTTGATGCAAAATTAAAAAAAGAAGCTGATCTTGGCTATTTTCCATTTGAACTGTGTAAATTCATCTTGTCGACCTCCCCTCGACGAGAATTGGTGAACGATTTCCAAAAACCTCCTGTACCTCAAGTGTACTACATGCCAACGTGGTCCGAGGCTGAACTGGAGGCTATTGCACCGTATTTTGCTAATGCTGAAAATGTATGGCGTGAACGCTATGAAATTCTTGGTGGAATCCCTCGGCACGTATTGGAAGTCACGACTCGAACTCCGACAGTGATGCTTAAATCTGCTTGTACGAACTGCTCATTGGACGATTGCATAAAAATGATCGGCGTTGACTCTGAGATCTCGGAACACTCAAAAGTTATTCATCTTCTGGTCCACGTCACATCTACTACTCCGTACACAAATTCGTCTGTGTGCTTTGCATCTCAAACGGCCCTGGATATAATTGTTCGAGAGAAGGGGAAAGAAGCCAAGTTGAAAATGAGAGAACTTATTGCCGCTTGCGAAGGAAATCGTCTTACTGCTGCGCTGTGTGGATATATTTTTGAGCCACATGCTATTGAATTGCTGGAGGCAGGTGGTTAATTTAAGTACCGACAGTTGGTACATGGAAACAAAAGAATCAAACCTGATGAAAAGGATCTGACAATACCTTGGTCGAGTAAAATAGTTGTAGATAAGGTTATGCCCAACCAGACCCAAAATTAGCTCTATGTGCCGAAATCGAAGAACTATACAGCAATCGATGCCTGGATCCCTGGAATCGGTGCATTTCAAATGACAGTCGGAAAGAAGCATGACATCAAAGGGGGTGCCAAAGAGGATTTAGCTATGCTCGGGGATGGCAACAAGCTGTTCTGGTTGCTCCCTCCTTTGAATTACCAATCTTTTACCAAGCAGTCACCTCATGATATTGATCAGTATGCGATGCTGATTCCGTATCCAGAATGAAAGAATATCCTACACCTGGTGTTTCTGGAATGTTGCCGGTTAAAAAATGTAAGATTATAGCGCGAATCGCTCTTACTGTAAATTTATCATGTTTACCCTCTTGGTAGAGAGAACGCAAGAAATTTGCGCATAAGATGAGATCAAATATATTATTGCGATCTATTTACTTCACGGTTACAGTTCAAACACGAAATATTTCTTTGGGAATTCTACCTATATTATACAGTTTGGCTCTTTAAAGCATCTTCTATAGTGGAAACCACTCAATATCCGACATTTGGATGCCCACAGCATCATCTTAGCGGAGGAGAGAACCACACGTTGAGCAGATAGTTGCTTGAAAATCTGGCGCGATTTCTAGTAGTTCGCAAAACAGAGTGACTTCTATCAAACAGATTGCTAAAATCAGATTAAGTAAAGGGGTGGACAGACTCCAGGATGACATCTTTACGCATCGCAATCTTTTGAGACCTTTTTATCAAATTAAAACGCCTCTATTTCTGAACAGAAATGAGATTACAAGTCCAAGAGTCCGTTGGCATTACGTCGCTAAAGTTCTAGTAGACAGGTGTAACGCTCAGCAAATGCATGCGATAGTGCAGCACGTACGTTCTCTATAGTGGAGTAAGATTTACCCTGGCATTCTAGCAGCATTTCGCCATACTCTGTGTCAATCTTTAGCTGAAAGTGATTGAGATCTAATCTATTCTTATTCAGAGAATCAATAATCAGTCTTCATTAATATCTTGATATCGGCTCAATATGGCAATAATCCCGCATGTTGACCCCTTGATTCTCAATGATTGGAACCAGATCAATCACACGTGTTAGACTACTCGTTTTCTCTTACGGTGACTGCGTCTCAGCAGTTATGTCTCTGACATCGCAAGGTCATTTAGAGAACGTCTCCTCTGCTATTAGCTGGTTTAACCAATAGATCTTACCTTAATTGGAGACTTTCAGCTTAAAGGTTGTCAAGGATTAGTTTTACACGTTGTTTCTTGGCAAATACTGGTATCCTGAGGCCTTTGAGCAGTTAATGGGAGTGCGGTTCCGTTAGAAGGAGACTGTAAGAAGCTTTTGGTAGAGATTTAGCGCTGGATTAAACCAACTGGAAATTAATTCGAATGAGGTATCCAGCGAAGGCGACATGTTCAAGATGGTCTTCTATTTCAAACTTCCTCCTTCTGTATAGCGTCTGGTGACGTAAGACAACTTGAATAAGATGCCGACTATCTTTAAGTTGGTCGAGAAGGTTCTGGAATACAATGGGATTCCGCCAGATGTGCCCCCAATTAAACTGTCCTGTCCCGGTTGTGAGAAGTGGTTGACTTGTTCATCTTGCAACCATTCCCGCAAGCCAGAGTCGAAGCCCGAGAAGAAGGAGCTGAGCACTAAGTGTTCTATGCATCCAAATGGTAATCACACTACTGAGGAATGTCGTAGTTAGAAGCGTCCGCGCTCTGATGCAGCACCCGGTCCAAAGGAGTAGAAAAAGGAAGATGCTAAATCCACTTCCACTTTTACATCCACATCGAGCAAGTCATGCTTTCACTGCAAGCAGCCATGGTTCAGTGGTCACAAGTGCCCTGAAGTCAATGTGTTGGAGATAGACGTAGACTGTGCCAATTATCCCGAGCCGTATGACTACGAAGCATTCCCTGACGGAGAAGCTCTGATGGCGGCGGTCGAGGATGAATATCCATAACAAGAGGACGATGAGTGACTATCTAGTAATTAAAAGGTTTTGAGCACTTAATCGATCCCTATCCTTATCAATAATGTTAGAGTTATGGCCCTGGCAGATACAGGTGCCACTCATAGTATAATCAACCATGATACAGCCCGCCGATTAGAGTTGCGGCCTTTGCCTTTGGAGCATCCTCTTCCAGTGAGATAAGCCATTAATGGAGCACGAGTCCAGATTAAGCATATGACCGCGCCCATGGTAATCCGCTACAGTCGTAATCGAGAAGAGAGATCCTTAGAGCATTAATTCCTTGTAGGTCCAACCCATCGAGCATGTATAATCGGCCAAGACCTGTTATATAAGATGGGCATAGCCTTGATCAACTTACCCACTGAGTTTCCAAAGCCGGAGGAGGCTGGGCCTGTGGAAGCGCCGTCAGAGTAGGAACTAGAATCAGATTCCCAGGAGTCCTCGCTCGACCTGACAGGCATGACACTTGAAGCCACTGCAGCCCGGCTAGACGAGATCGCTGATGCTGGCGATGGGCTGAAGACATCTGAAGCCAAGTAGCTGTTATAGCATTACAAGCATCTCTTGGAGCTACGTACTAATCCCTTGATTGCGCAGAGCCAAAATTTCACCGGATTCTGTAATCTGCCCGATGCTGTGATTCCAATAGACACAGGAAATGCTAAGCCCAAGTATGTACCACAGTATCGAGTTCCACGTCGTCTTCGGCGAGAGATCGACAAGTAAGTGAAGAAGTGGGAGGACAGCGGAGTTGTCGAGAAGTTCAACGGCAACTCTGATTGGTACAATCCTCTACTGGTTGCTCCCAAGCCAGACATAGATGGGTCCATCAAAGGCTGGAGAGTGTGCATAGATCCTCGTCAGATCAACAATCTAATAGAATCAGTGAACTACCCACTCCCTTTGATAAAGGATATCCGAGAGTCGTTTGCGGGCATGAGAGTGTTTAGCAAAGCAGACTTGACTTGGGGATTCCACTAATTCAAGGTTCGGGAGTCGGATAGACACAAGACTATATTCACTTGGAATGGCCAATAATACTACTTTGTTGGCGCCCCGTTTGGTTTTAAGCATATACCATCTATATTTTAGCGGGTC